>JAUPFV010000003.1:55446609-55972620 GCA_036936605.1 Limnanthes douglasii subsp. nivea
GGTTTGATCAATGGCTTCCTAGTTGAAGCAGTCAATGACTCAGATTATGTCATTTTTGTATAAGTAGTTGGTTCGGCTAAAGCAAAGGCTTCCAGTCTGAAACAACTAGTACCTTAACCGAAGAAACCGGTGTTTTGAAAATGTTTAGGCCTATACAATCGATACCTTAACAATTACTAAGCATACTCAGGCAAAAAACTCACTCAGTTGTGCTTTACTCACCAAATCAAAACCGTAATTTCACAATACTAATAAAAAAAACTCAAACCAAAAACAAAATATAAAAAATAAATACAATGTTTTTATACAAAACTATAAATCAGATATTAAAAATATATATCTGTATCGAAAAATACAATGTTTTTATAGTGAAATCCCGATAAACCACAACGCAAGAAGAGATTCGCCGGAATTGTTTTATAATCTTACTTTGTATAATAAAAAAATGTTTAAGACAATCAAAAATCAGTTTAAAAATCTATGAACTAAACCCTTGAAATTCAAGATATTTTAAATAAAGACGTTGAAATTCAAAGACTACATATTTCATTTGATGGTGCGTGTATACGTTCTGAAGATCAACGCCCTTTCATTTTCCAAAAGTACAAATCCTTCAAAGTACACAACACTATACATTTGCAAACTACTCGATTCATAAAACTTCTGTCTCTTTAAGAATACCCCTAATTTTATAACCATTTGTTTTATTTTTATCCGGTGAAATTATAACTGTGAGAGCTTTTTACACATTAGGTATAGAGAAGCTTATGTGTTTGCTTCAAATCTTAATCATTTACCTCTTATTTTATTCTTTTAAATAAATGTGAAAGTTATTACAAATTCTAATTTTGTATCTAATGTCGCTTCGCACTCGTGTAACTGAACTTTTTGTTGTTGTTGTTTTATAGCATATCCAGTTTTATGGTGTGGTGTTGGATCACCACCGCAATCCTTACCGTTATCTCTTTTTATTTTGCGAGTCGTGGCCACAAACCTAATTGTTTAGATATAGATAAATTCATGCACTACCTTAGTTTCGGAATCTCTCTTTGATATACAACTGCTGTTAGGGTTTATGACTCTAGATGTATTACAATAGTAGATCTCATTTTATTATTTATGATATTGAGCTATTGAAAGTGTTTCAGAAGCTCTTATGGTTCCGGATTCTGTTTTGGCATCCATCCCTTTCGTTGTCGTTCTTCAATCCAATAGGAATAAGGCTGGTACTTTTATTAATTGTAAGTTAAATTTTTACGTATTTTTTGTATTTTTAATTTGTTTGTTCTCCTAAATTTATTGTCTAACTATTTAGGTCATGTTTTTGTTCTTTTATCATATATTTTTCCCGATTTGTTTATCTTCGTTGTGATATATTATTCATGTGTGATGATGTTTCTCAGCTATTTTTTTTTGTAGAATATGTCCAACAATTATCAAAATACTTATTCTACCTCGATGAAGGACAGTGACCGCACCACCAAAATCTACCAAAATTATGGTAAAAAAAGGATCCTTAATCTTATTACCAAAATCAAAGATGGATTCAATTGGATCACTGATGAGAACCTTCTCAACAAATTAGTTGTTTCTTACTTTCAAAACATTTTAAGTAAGAATTCCTTACTCCAACTATGACTCTAAGACAACTCACCTTAATAGTTACTTATTTAATGTTATTCCTAATATAGTTACCGAGTATGACAACACTTACCTCATGGGCAAGCTTACTGAAGAAGAAATTCTCTTTGCTATCAAAGGTCTCAGCCATACAAGCGTAGCAGGCATGGATGGGTTGGAACGTAATCAAAGCTCATCTCAAAGATGCTATCACCTCTTTCTTTAATGGCTACCCCATTTCTCAAAGAGTATTAGCTACATGTTTAGTTCTCATTCCCAAAACTCAAAATCTTACTTGTTGGAAGCAGTTCAGGCCAATAAGCTTGTGCTCCACTTTTAATAAAATTACTTCTAAAGTAATTAGTAATAGACTGGAAACCATGTTTCCTAACATCATTTCAGAAAGTCAAGGGGCCTATGTAGCCAAAAGATCTATTAACTACAACATTCTTTTGGCCAATGAATTGACTTATGACTTAAACAAAAAAACAATTGATGGAAACATTCTCTTTAAGGTCGATATAACCAATGCGTTTGACAAATTGTCTTTTAGCTTTCTAGGCAAACTTCTATCTACTTTTGGTTTCACCAAAAGCTTTATAAATCTTATCAACAATATTATTGCTCACGTTAAGACTTTTTTGTTTATCAATCGCAATGCAACAAGCTATTTCAGAACTAAAAGAGGCCCGAGACAAGGAAATCCCTTGTCTCCTTACCTCTTTATCATTTATGGAGAAACTCCCATTAGAGGCCTTAACATGCTTTTCTACAATAACAAACATATTCAATACAAAAACGGAAGCCATATGTGCATTCCATCTCTTGCATTTGCTAACGATATCTTAATATTTATAAATGACTCTAACTATGCTATTGCTACTTTAACCAAATTTTTTCAAGATTACCAAGATGCATCAGGACAAATGATTAACAAGGAGAAAACAACTATCATTACTTCAGCCAATTAATCCGTCAACAAAGTCAAAACTCTATCTGATAACGCTGGTTTTTAAATCCAAAAAGCTATACTTATATTAAAAATTGATATGTCATTTTTAAAAGGTGATCAACGTGGAATTTCATTGCATTTTCTTTTGCATTATGTTATAATGAGTTTTTTTTGCTAAATATTATATTTATTTCAACGAGGGGTTAAAGATTGGTACAAAAAGAGGCGCCAGTTTGAAAAGTTAATTTTCAAAAGCCCTCCATAAATCATCCAAACTATAGCTATACTGAATTACAAACATAATCCTCTAAGCTATAATTTTTTTAATATTTCTTCTCTTCTCTACTTCTTCATTCAGATTTGCTTCAGAAAAAGAGCTTCTAAAATACAACAATGCTTTAAGGCTTTACATCTCTACTTCAGTGAATGGGAAAGAAAAATATATGGATTACTTCAAAGCTTCCATTAGCGAAGTCCAAACATGGAGGCAGCTATGAACAATATATAGAAATTAAGAAAGTTGTTATCAGGTTAGAAAATAATAGGGAGAAAGGATTAAGAGTTGTCCCTGATGTAAGGAAAATTTTGTTTTTCAAGCAAGATGATGAATTTCAGATATGGAGGAGCGTGAAGAGCAGTTTCATCTTGCATTTATTCGTCCATTTAACCTGCTCATCAACCGCGTTGTTTTGAGAGAGATTGGTGTGCTTTACAACCATAGAAGGCTAGAGGAAGCTACGACAACAAAAAAGGGTTCTCCCAAGAGGATTAGTAAAAAGAACTAGAGGCTAATTAGGTCACAATGGATTCGCAATCAGTCTCAATGTCAGCGTTGGAGAAGCCATTATGGTATCAAATCATAAGAACGTCGAGCAGAGCCCTAGATTCAGCGAAGATAGGGGAGAGTTTGCCATACAGAAAGCCATGAGCTGAGACAAGAGAGCCTTCACTATTTAAGTAAAGAGGAACCATCCGTGTTGATTATGATCCCGTTGTTGATAGAGGGAGACCAATAAAGCAGAGAAGGAGGATTAGATTTTATGCTATTAAAGCAGCCAAGCTCAGAGGCAGTCGAGTGAAAAGGGACCAATGCTTGGGAGAGAGAAGAATAACAAAGTCAAGGCTAGTAATTATATGATTAATAAGGCTAATAGCTGAGAAGGTAGTACATGATTGCCCTTTCATTTTTTTATTTTTTCTCATTTTCCAGATGACCCAAACAATGATAGGGGAAAGATGGAGCATATGCGAACAACTTTGTTGGGAAACCAAAGCCAAGTCCTGAGTAAGTGGGGAAATGTCATGTACTTCCCAATTCTAATTTTGAAGATGAGAGAGTAGTAATTCCATATACTCCAGGCCATGGGGAAATCAACAAAAATGTGATTTATGGTTTCAAAATTTCTGCAGAATTGGCACTTTGATGCTAATGTGAAATGTCTTTTCTGCAGAGAGTCATCCGTTGGGAGCTATCCATGAAGAATCTTTCAAGTGAGGAAGGAGTATTTTCTAGGAGTGATGTTGTTCCAGATATTGGCAAAGAGCTTAGACTGATTATGCTTGATTCTGAAGAAGTTCCAAGTATCTTTTGTTTTAAAGATATCATCTTTTGCAATCTTTCACGATAAATAATCAAGGTCATTACACATGATATGAGGCTCATATTTATCTTTGATGTAGGACAATATTTTCCAAACTTTCAAGCATTTCTTGGTATTGAAATCGGCTAAAAGAGGTTGACTGTTATTACAGTAAGTGCTATGAGTGAATCTTTCCTATAAAGATTTGTTTTGTCTAAATTTCATACATAAATTACAGGAAACATCATATTGGAGATCCTTCAAATATCTTACATTAAGGCCCCTTTAAAGGTAAGTTTTGCACACCAGTGAGTTTTAGTTAAGTTTTGGTTTGATCCCAAGATAAAACTATTGAAAACCTTTTCAATTTTGTCGATATTGTTGTTAGGAAGAGCATTGCTTTGCATCCAGTAGTTTGAAAGGGCCATAAGGACAGTGTTGATAAGACTTAGTCTGCCTGTGAATGAAAGATTCTTGACCTCCCACTCATTAATTCTATTTCTGATGTTGGTAATCAGGAATTTATAATTCCTAGCCAGTTATTATTGTTGAGGCTGACACCCAGGTAAGCAATAGGTGAGTTCTCATTTTTGTAACCAGTGCCATCAGACAGAGTTCTGAATTTATTGATAGAGTAATTGGAAGAAGTAATGATAGTTGTTTTCTCTTTGTTTATCATTTTTCCTGATGCATCTTGGTAATCCTGAAATTTTTTTCTTAAAGTAGCAATAACGTAGTTAGAGCAATTTGTAAATATTAAGATATCGTCTGCAAAATGCAAGAGATGGAATGCACATATGGCTTCTGGGTTTGTATTGAATGTGCTTGTTATTAGAGAAAAACATGTTAAGACCTCTAATGAGAGTCTTCCTGGCAATGATAAAGAGGTAAGGAGACAAAGGGTCTCCTTGTCTCATGCCTCTTTTAGTTCTGAAATAGCATGTTGCATTGCTAATAATGAGCAAAGAAATCTTAACGTGAGTAATAATATTGTTGATAAGATTTATAAAGTCTTTGCTGAAACCAAAAGAAGATAGAACTTTACCTAGAAAGCTAAATGACAATCTGTCAAAATCCTTGGCTATATCAACATTAATGAGAGTGTTTCCAACTTTGGTTTTTTTGTTTAAATCATAGATTAGTTCATTGGCTAGAAGAATGTTGTCATGAATAGATCTGTTGGCCACATAGGCCCCTTGACTTTCAGAAATAATGTTAGGCAACAAAGTTTCCAGTCTATTGCTAATTATTTTAGAAATAATTTTAATAAAATTGGAGCACAAACTTATTGGCCCGAACTGCTTCCAGTTAGTAGGATTTTGAGTTTTAGGAATGAGAACTAAACATGTGACTAATACCCTTTAAGAAAGGGGGTATCCATTAAAGAAGAATGTGATATCATCCTTGAGGTCATCTTTGATTATGTTCCAACAATTGAGAAAGAAAGTGGTGCTGAACTCATCCATGTCTGCTACACTTGTAAGGCTGAGACCTTTGATTGCAAGGATGATTTCTTCTTCAGTAGGCATGCTCATGAGGTAAGTATTGTCTTGTTCAGTAACTATGTTAGGAATAACATTAAATAAGTAATTATTAAGTTGAATTGTCTTAGAGTCAAAGTTGGAGTTAGGATTTTCAGTGAGAATGTATTGAAAGTAAGAAACATCTGATTTGTTGATAAGGTTCTCATATGTGATCCAATTGGATCCATCTTAGATTCTGGTAGATTCTTTTTTTAACATAGTTTTGGTAGGTTTTGGTGTTGTGGTCGCTGTCTTTGATCCAAGTAGTATAAATCTTTTGGTTCCAGTAACTCTCTTTCTGAGCCAAAGCTTTGATAAGATAAGAATTGGCCTTGGACAACTCGATTTTATTGATGTAGTTGTTATTTTCCATAAAAAAAACTCTTCTATTTTGTTAACTTTTTTCTCAACCTCTGCAATAGTATTAAAAATATTGCCAAATACAGAATTATTCCAGCCTTTGAGAGTTGATGAGTCCGGAATTTGTTGCCACTCTTTAAGAGAACCAGACAGGGGTAATCCGGACAACATCCACCCACTGAACCGTCTGAACTGAACTAATGTACTAAAAACTTAATCACTTCATGACTAAGCTAATTACCTACCTGTTTAAAACTAATGGGTCTTTGAACTCGACCCGAATCCATAAGTCAACCCGAAATCCCATGTGGCCCACAATTAAGGGTATAAATACCCAACCACTTTTATTTAATGAGGGTAATGAAAATTAAATACAACCAGGCAGCTCAATTCTCTCTCTACACTCTATCCAAACATTAAATACATTCAAAATACCATAAAACTCTGGACAAAAATACCCTCAAAATCCCATGTGAGCACGAAAAAGACTCATGCTAGCTCAAAAAAGTCTCACCGGTCTAAACCGGTGGATAGCTCTGATTCAGACTCAGAATCCTCCAGCAGCTCCTCAGGTGAAGATGGAGTCAAAGAATCCCTATCATCCAGCAGTGATGAAGGCCGTTCTAAAAAGAAACAAAAGTTAGTCAAAAAGTACTCAAGAAAAAGGGATAGGTATGGAAGGTTAAAGAGGCATATAGGCAAATGATCGTCTCATAGCCGGAGACACGTAGATCAGATGGTGATGGATCCTTTTGCCTTCCATGATGAACCATGTATCTTTGCAACTCCTAATGAGGATACCATTTTCAGTCGTGGCCGGAATTGGAGACAATCTCCATTGTCCTCCAAGATCTTGTCCGGAAACCTTCCTAAGAGGTTTGACAGTACAAAAATGGAAAAATACGATGGCAGTAAAGACCCTGATAACTATTTGGAACAGTTCAAAAATTTCATGATGATTTTTGATGATGACGACAAGTTGCTTTGTAGATAATTCTCCCAATCATTTACGGGGAGTGCTCTGAAGTGGTACAACAGTTTGCCACAAGGCTGCATCAGAAATTTCGATACTTTTTGGGTGGCTTTTCGAAGGCAGTTTGTTGGAAGTAAGAAGGTAAAGGGCAATGGAGACACGATTATCCATTGTGCCCAAGAGCCAAACGAATCTCTAAAAGAATACATAAGTCGCTTTGTAAACACCAAAAATGGGTTGGTTGATTGCTTTGAACAAGTAGCAATAGCTTCTCTGAGGCAGGGCTTAAACCCTGGAAACCTGGCTGATTCAGTAACCAGAAAAAGGCCATGACATGGGGAGGTTTGCTGAATCAGGTCGGAAAGCATATTAATGTAGATGAAACAAAGAAAACTAGGGTGCACATGCAGGTGAGGTCTGTTCCGGCTGTACCGAATCCAAACCAAAACCAGTCTGGGAACAAGGCTAGGGAGGCCGAGCAGAGTCATAACAGAGCCAAAGCTCAGTCTCAGCCAGCTGCTCTGGCTCAGAGTCAACAATCTAGAAATAAGCAAGGGCCTTGGGTTCAACCGGAGTGGTTTTCAGAATTGAAAGAAAACGTAGCCACCATTTATGACAAAACAAAAGAAGAAGTACATTATAGAAGGCCGGCTGCGTTACAGTGTCCTAGGGAGAGCCGCAACAATTGTTTCTGCCAGTATCACAATGATACTGGCTATAGCACTGAGGATTGTATTGCTTTGAAGCAAAAAGTCCAGAATTTGATTGAAAGAGGAAAGTTGGGAGCATATGTTAAAAGAAGAGGAGGAAATAGGCCTGATAACACTCATCGGGCTGGTCCGAACAATGCAGGCACATCGGCTCCGGATGGGGCTATGGTCATAATCGAAAGGTTCGATATAGAATCAGAATACTTGGACCCTGATCCAACCCGGAATAAAGTGGGTGTTATCGCAGAACATTGCAAGTCGGTGTCCGGACTTATCAACTATTATGAGTCACTCACAATTTTCGGAGGAGACACCATAACAGCACCAACTGCTTCTTCAAGAAAGAGGCATGTTCATACTTTAGCTACCCAACTGGAAGGGGGCATGACTTCCTATCAATCGCAGATTCCATTTGCCTTCATTGTTTTTTATGAGGATGACTTGAGGGATATAGCTGGTCCTCATGAAGATACTGTTGTCATATGAGCATCCATCGGGGGCAATGACATAAGACGAATTTTGGTGGACACCGGAAGTTCAGCCAATATTCTCTTTTTAACTTCCTACAAAAAATGAAGAATCCAGCAGTAATTCAGCGTTCGAATAGGTCAATTGTGGGTTTCACTTGAAGCTCAGCAGATGTGATCGGGGAGTTCGAGGAGGAGGTTTTGTTGGGCAAAGGCCCTTTTAAAAAGATGGTTAGAATACTGTTTGTTATGGTAGATTGTCCCACTTGTTATAATGCTATTCTGGGGAGGTCTTGGCTCTCTAGGATGCATGCAGTGGCCTCAACAGTCCACCAATGTTTGAAATATGCTGTGCAAGGACAAGTGGGAGTTGTTCGGAGCAGCCAAAAGGTAGCAAGAGAGTGTTATGCAACAACACTGGCTCCTCGGACGTTGGGGGCAGTTCGGATAAATGAGGAATATCAGTTTGAGCGGCTTTCGGGGGGAGAGGGTGAAATTGATGACCCCAGAGAGACCCATGGAGTTTTAATAGCGATTGAAGAAGTTGAAACACACTTTTTGGCTGAAGGAAAAAGTGTCAAGATAGGATCCAAGATGAAAGTGGAATTAAAGGGTAAAATGTTAAAATTCTTGAAAGACCATCAGCATGTTTTTGCTTGGTGCAATGCTGATGTTACCAGACTACCAGCAGATATCATATCGCACCAACTGCCCATCCGAAGGGACATAACACCTGCGATATAAAAGAGAAGAGCTTTTTCTAAGGAAAAGGTTGATGTCATAGTTCAAGAGGTCGACCGGCTTACTAAAATGGGGCATATAAAGGAGTCTCAATACCCTTTATGGACAACCAATCCGGTATTGGTAAAAAATAAAAATGGCAAATGGCGTATATGCATCGATTTTACAGATCTCAACAGAGCTTGCCCAAAGGATTTGTACCCGGTTCCCCGGATTGATCAGTTGGTGGATTCCACATCTGGAAACAAGCTGCTATCTTTTATGGATGCTTCTCCAAGTATAATCAAATTCAAGTGGATCCGAAGGATCAGGAACATACTACGTTTGTTACTGATATGGGCCTTCATTGTTACAAGGTGATGCCATTTGGGTTAAAAAATGCTGGGGCTACGTATCAAAGGTTGGTAAACAAGGCTTTTTCTGATCAAATTGGAAGAAACATGGAAGTTTACATTGACGATATGATGGTGAAAAGTGTGGACGAAGAACTACACTTGGCAGATCTCCAAGAAACTTTTGCTAACTTAGTGAAAGTAAATCTGAAATTAAACCCAGAAAAGTGTGTGTTTGGAGTGCAGTCCGGGAAATTATTGGGGTATGTAATAAGTGAGCAAGGGATACAGCCTGATCTGGACCAGCTTAATGCTTTACTACAAATGGAGCCTCCTCAGAATGTTAAGGAAGTACAACGATTGACTGGGAGGTTGGCTGCATTCAATCGATTCATTTCAAGGTCTTCGGACTGGTGTGCCCCGTTTTTTCAAACTTTGAAAGGTGAAAAGGACTTTGATTGGTCCTCACAGTGTGATGAGGCCTTCGATGAAATCAAAAAGCATTTGTCCTCCCCCAAAACTCGTTGATGAAGAGACTCTTTTCATATACTTGGCACTCTCTAGTTGTGCCATAAGTGCAGTATTGTTTAGGGAGGTAGATAATTATCCCCGTCCGGTGTATTACATTAGCAAGAGTTTCATTGATGCAGAAAAACACTATTTGAAGCTTGAAAAATTAGCGCTAGCCCTGGTGATTGCTGCGAGGAAGATGAGACCTTATTTTCAGGCTCATCCCATTATTGTCCGGACGTTTTTTCCCTTAAAAAACGTTCTCCAAAAGGCCGACATTTCAAGTAGAATGACTAAGTTGTCAGTGGAATTGGGAGACTACGATATTGATTTTGCCCCTCGGACAGCAGTCAAAGCCCAAGCGGTGGCAGATTTCTTAGTTGAATTTCACTGAGATAAGGATACTAAGCAAACAACTGGTGTGAAAGACAAAAAAGTCTAGGTCATTCGGACTGATGGTGGATCAAGTACCATGGGATGTGGTGGTGGGGTATGTTTGACCTCTCCGTACGGTGACAGAATGTACCAAGCTATATGTTTTGCTTTCAGGGCTTCTAACAATGAGTCCGAATATGAAGCTGTTATAGCTGGTTTGAAATTAGCTCTAATTTGTGGAGCCAAAAGGGTCAAGTTAATGAGCGATTCTCAGCTTCTTATCCATCATGCACAAGGTCAATCCGAAGCAAAAAAGGAACAGTTGGTTAAATACTTACTTCTTCTCAAAGAAGTGGCACTTAATTTCAAGAGCATCATCTATGAACACATACCCCGAACAGAAAATATACTGGCAGACTCCTTGGAAACCATAGCCTATACTGAGTCATACCCTTGGATTCATGTGCTGGAGTACCCATCCATTCAAATCAATCCGGATAAGGGAGAAGAAAGTTTCAATATACAGATAAAACAGCCTTAAGATTAGAGATTTCCTCTCCTTCAATATCTCTCAAATGGCATCTTGTCTCCGAAAAAATCAATAGCAAGAAAAGTAAAGTACAAGGCTCGTGGTTTTGTCATCCTAAGAGATATTCTTTATAAGAAGTCTTATAGTAAACCCTTCTTATGATGTTTGAGGGTAGACGAGTCTCAAATAGTGCTCTCTGAGTCACATGCTGGCGAGGGATCAGCTCACTGTGGATTGAGGGCTCTAACAAGAAGATTTTTGTTAGTTGGGTACTATTGGCCCTCCATAATGCAAGATGCTAGGGAGTTGGTAAAAAAGTATGACCCATGCCAGAGATATAGCAATGAAATGCATATCCCAGCCATCCCTTTAGAGTCGGTTTCTGAGCCAATACCTTTTGCTCGATGGGGGTTGGATCTAGTGGGACCTCTACCCATGGCATCCGGGGGGCGCAGAACTATAATCGTTGCTATTGATTACTTTTTGAAGTGAATCGAAGAAGCTCCATTGGCAGGTACGACATCAAAAGCTGTTTTTCTGCCTCTAGAGGCATACAACATTGCTTCTCTTCTCCTTTCCACCCACAAGAAAATGGGCAGGTCGAAGTGGCCAACAGAACAATACTGTCCGATCTAAAGAAGAATTTAGAAGGGGCTGCTGGAAAATGGCCTAGTTATTTGCAAGAAGTTTTGTGGGCTTACCGGACCACTCCCGGGGCTGCAACACAAGAGTCTCCCTTTGCCTTAGTATATGGGATGGATGCAATAGCTCCCATAGAAGCTACTCTCCCTTCATTTCGAGTTCATAATTTTTCCGAACACGCTAACGAGGTGGCAATCAGAGGCCAGCTTGACTTAATAGAAGAAAGAAGAGTTAAGGCTCACCTTAGAGCTGCACACTATCAAGGTTTGATGAGAAGCAGGTTTGCTTCTAAAGTTAAGAGAAGGTATTTTCAGCCAGGGGATAAGGTATTGAAAAACGTTTTCCTACATACTAAAGAGAAGCAGTTCGGTAAGTTGGCTCCAACTTGGGAAGGACCCTATGTGGTCATTGAAAAGCTTAAGCCTGGGACATACCGGCTCCAAGACAAAGATGGAAGGATTTTGAATCACCCCTGGAACATTGAACACCTCCGGTTGTACTTGGAATAGAAACTATGTAAATATTTACTTGCTTAACAGTTTATGTAAATATTTGGGGGCATACTCTTTCCTACCCTGGTGGCGCGGGGAGGTTTTAATGAGGTGTCCGGGCTCTTTTATAAAATTTGATGCCTTCTTAAAAGAGTCGGAGTGTTTCAATTAAAAGCTTTCTCTAATTTTTTTTATCAATAACAGACCATATTAAATTGGTGGAGTGGTGACTACTCAAACATTGGTCATCGAAGAATTTAAACACTCTCACTTTAAAATACTTGTGAAATAACTATGGGTTGTTTAAACATTAGCCACCAAAAGTAAAAAAAATCATGAAACGATGCAGGACTTATGCAAAATAAAACTACTCATTAAAACATACGAAATGCCTTGGCCATCCAAGGACTTTGAATTGTCAAAATAAGAAAGGTTTATCAGGACAAGGACCGGCACGGTTACAAAAAATGCCTTGGCTATCCAAGGACTTTGGTTCAATCACAACAAAATTAAAAAGATAATTGATACTTTAAGACTCAACCTTTGAAGATGGCTCAGCCTCACTTGGCTTTTTCCTCTTTGGGTCATCATCCCGACTCTCCCCGGTCTCTTCTTCTTCATCACTGGTGTCCTCACTGGAGTAGTTGTACTTATCGCCAACAGACATGGTATGATGAGGAATGTCTTCGTACTCCACAAATCGCCATAAATCCCCCAAGGTCTTTTTCGGAAATTTTTCATGAAATAGTAGAACCATATTTGACCTAACCTCAGATACCTTGCCTCAAGAGAATCTATCACCTCATTAGTGTAAGCATCCATCCTAGCCTGGATTGTTTTCTCCTGATCCCTCAACAAGTCAGCCTTTTCTTGCTCAACCTTGGACACACTATTCTCAAGAGAGACCTTGTCATTAGTTAAGGCCTAAATTGGTGCTATCTTTGGCCTTCACCTCTTCTTTTGATGACCGAAGGTCTCTTTCCAGGACATATTGTTTTAGTTGGAGTTCTTTGACAACTCCTTCCGAATTGGCTAACCTGTTGGCCAAGTCCTCCTCACGGTTCTTCAACTCCTCATTCTCTTTCCTCAATGCCTCAGTATTTTGGCTGGCACTAAGAAGATCGTTAGACAGTTTCTCTTTGTCAGAATTGAGGGTGTTGATGATGGCTGACTGATTGCGTACTTGCTTTTCCAAAATAAGCACTGGCTGGACATTGCTCAGAATGGAGTGAGAAAAGACATCCCTTTCACTTGAAACAGAAAAAGACTTACCGTTGAATGTGACGGTGTTCGAAGAACTTGGAGGGAGGTAGGGCCCAGCAAAATCATCTTTGGGAAGGTTTTCAAAATAAAGACCGATCCCCTCAAGCCCGGTGATTTCGACACCATTAATACTGATATCCCCTCCTCCAACCTCTTCGGTTCGAAAGTCACCAGGGATCTCTTCTTCTCTCGTAGGATCAGTAGGGTCAATGGGAGGTAGTGGCTCCGTATCTCGGAGAGAAACCTCATCTCCTTTGGAAGTTTTCTTTCTCTTGGCGTCCCGACCTCCATCTTCTGCTCCCCGTTTTCTGTCCTTTTGGAGGACCTTTCAGGGTTTCGAAGACCCATCCGATTCCTTGGTGCTCTCGTGTTCCACCACCTGTAGTAAGGCATTAACGATTTTCCCTCGACCTTGTCCCTCGGGATTTGTTGGGACAACTTCCTCCACCTCAGTAAGATTGGCCTCTGCCACACCTCGCCCGACCTTAGCCTTTTTGCCCTTCATCTTGATTGGGGCTTTAGCTCTTCCCGGCAAGATTAGTTTTCCATCTTTTCCCTCTGTCTTCCGGAGGATCACTCCCGAAGGGGGTGAAGTAGTTAATTCCTCCCAAGACAGATCCCTCCGATCCGTTGTATTACACAGATAAGATCTGGCTAAGTTGCCTCCGGTAAAGCAGTTGTGGAAGCGGTTTGCCCATTTTTCAACTGCCCAAGCATTCAGCTTGGCACAAGTAGTATGCCTGGCCTCTAGGTAATCGTTGAAATCCTTGGGCAGCACTATCAAAAAGCAAAAGGAAAAAGAGTTAGATAAAAAAAATTATAAGTAACAATATAAATATCTGCTGAGATTATTACCATCACTTCGCCATCTGCTGGTGAGCATGCTTGGGTTGACACCAGCTTTAATTTTCTTTCCGTTCTCCCAAGCACCGGTGACGAACAGAAATTGAGTCTTCCAGCCTTTCTCTGACTCAATTAAGTCATCCACCACCTTGTAATTGTCACCCATGTTGAAGTGATAGAAAGGGATGACATGATTTCTGCAGAGGCTTGCCACAACAGAAAATTGCTCCATCGAAAGAGGAATTCCGGAGAGCCTTGAGGCCATAATACATGCCATAAGGGTCAACCGTGCATTAGGACTTAACTGGCTTGGGCAAAGCTTAATCAGATGAAAATATCTGACTATTTCTGGGTCCAAGGGAAACCTAAGTCCCCATTTGAATAGCTCAGTATAGAATACAATCTCGTTGAGCTTACAATCCATGGGCATCTCCGGATTGATTGGGATCCTTACTTTGACATTCTCTGAAATACTCCATTTTGTCCTTATCCAGCCAAGTTCAGCTGTGTGAATGAAAGCGTACTTGATTTTCTGCATGGCCAGCAAGTATTTAACGTTTACCTTGTGAAAACAAGGCCCCACCTTTCCCACAAGGCACTCCGGCAGGTCTGGGGTGCTTTAAACATAATTTTTCCTTGCCTTTGCTCTTCTTAGCCATGGCAGTTTCACTTGTTTTCCCGGAGACGTCATTCTCGAAAGGGGCTTCTTCAATGCTATCCTCCATTGTATCCTCCATCACTATGGAGGGGTTGTCAGCTGTCTTAGGAAGAGAGGGGCTGGTGATTGGCTCAGTAGGCCCTTCGGATTGTTGAGCATCCTTTCCCTCTTGGGGTCTAGAGTCCGGTTGGGGCTCGGACCCGGAAGTCTCTTTTCGAAGACTTGAGCTAGTTACCTCCGGTCCGGACAGCTTGTCTTTGGAAGTTTTGATGGGTGCTTCTGACCCTGTGGTTTTACTTTTTGCCCCGGATTTCGAAGGCGTGGATTTTGGTTTAGGCTGTGTGTCAGCAGCCTGCCCTTTAACCAGACGACCCTTTCGTCTATCTACCAGTTTCTCCGAGGAGATATCAGCATCTAACCCCATGGAAATAAATGGGGAAAGTTTCTTGAAACTTGTGACTGCCTGCCCTGGTTCAACAACAGGCTCTGACTCCTGGACCGATGAGCCTGAAACGATTGGTGAAAGGTTGGACTGGAACAACCTCCTAGGTTTAGCACTCTTAGTTGAAGAAGAACCCCGGTCAGGCTCTGAGCTTGGTGTGTCTGGTTTATTAACAGGGGAAACAGGGAGGCCTGCAGCGATGCGTCTTTCTCGTTCAACCTTTTGAGCCTTTTCCAACTCTGACAAATTAAGCCACCCACCTTTTACCAAAGTGTTTCTTGCTATGAACATAAACTCACACAGAAAGAAAGGTTTTTTGAGAGATGAAAGCTTTGGAGTTTGACAAATTAGAGATAATGAAGATAATGAAATAGCAAAAAGTGAACTGATTTATACTAATTAGGAAGATGATGCTTCGATACCTAGGACGATTTGAAAGGGTGGGTGCAATGATTAAAGGCGGTGTTGATGTCATTCACATTAAATGAAGAAGTTACTTTTTGAAGCAAGTGGGAGCGCCATTCTAGGATAAAAAAGGCTGGTGTGGCGAATCAGAGAAGGACACGTGTCCTACGATCAGTCTGTCCGGATAAAGTCATTACACATTCTCGAGATGTCCGGAAAAAATTATGATTACACTTGAGCTATTTTTTAGGTCTTGCCAAAGGCCTTCGAACACAACCTAAAAAAAGGGCTACTGATGAGTCTGGAATTTGTTGCCACTCTTTAAGAGAACCGGACAGGGGTAATCCGGACAACATCCACCCACTGAACCGTCCAAACTGAACTAATGTACTAAAAACTTAATCACTTCATGACTAAGCTAATTACCTACCTGTTTAAAACTAATGGGTCTTTGAACTCGACCCAAATCCATAAGTCAACCCGAAAGCCCATGTGGCCTACAATTAAGGGTATAAATACCCAACCACTTTTATTTAATGAGGGTAATGAAAATTAAATACAACCAGGCAGCTCAATTCTCCCTCTACACTATATCCAAACATTAAATACCTTCAAAATACCACAAAACTCTGGACAAAATTACCCTCAAACGAAAATAAACCTCACCAAGAGTAACTTTCATACGTTTTAATTTGTTCTAAAATTTGCTTAGAGGATGGTCATTCATATCAATCATCTAGTTAGAAGCAACAAAGGGGAGAAAATCATCATTTAAGCACCATATATTTAAAAATTTAAAATAGGATTTCTTTTTTGTATTTCCATTAGAAATATAAATACGGATGGGCATGTGATCAAAGCATGTTCTAGGAAGATGCTTGACAAGAGTGTTGTTGAAGAGATCAGTCCATTCAGTGTTGTACAAGACACGGTCTAGATGCTTCCATTTGGTTTTGTTAGACCATGTAAATCTGTTTTCCATGTAGCCAACATCTTCAAGGTTACAGAGATTGATAGCCTTGTTGAAGTCATCAGAGCTAATAGTGAAAAATTTAATGCAACATTTTTGCTAAGAGGAGTTGATAATGGTGTTGAAGTCACCTAGGACAAGCCAAGCTTTAACAAAACTGGCACTGTCACTTAGAGTCTGTCATAGAGAAATTCTACTAATTCTTTGGCATTCGACATATATAGCAGTTAGGATAACGATATTGTTGAAGTTTGGTAAGGTAATTTATGAATTTAGTAAATGAGGATGATCAACAGTTATAAGGATGTTAAACCAATCCCTCTAGAAAAGCCAGATCTTGTTGTTGCAGTTGAAGGAGAAGTGATTGAATCCAAACTTAGCAACAATAAAATAAATTTGAGCAGAGTGCACCATGGGTTCTTGAATAGAGACAATACTGATCTTGTTGGTATCAATGATATTTTTGAGTCTTCTGAGGGTAGCTTTATTGGAAATTCCTTTTATGTTCCAGTTAAGAATGTTGATCATGATTAGGTAAGGTGTTGTTTTGTTTCTTGTTCCCAAATAAGGGTTTGCATATTTTTTTTATTTCTGCTTCTCAATTTTGATGCTTTAAGTCTTTTGTTGAGCAAAGCCTTGAAACTAGGATCTGTTTCTTTCATTTTTAAGATTGGAGTAGATGGCAGGCTTCCAAAGTTAAGATGATTTGGTCTGTAGGACTCATTATCATCAGTTATTTGTTCTTGATTTTGAATCCCTTTACAATCTTCTTTAAGATCTCTAATTGTTTCCGTGATCTCAATACTTTTAGGTGTACTGACTTGTTCAGGAATGGAATCTTGATTTTTTCCATTGTCAGATTATGTATGAATCTATTATAACTTTGGAATACCATATTTCTCCAAATTACTGCATTTATTCGAGTGATCCACAAACGACGAAAATCTCTTTTTCTCCTACCCCTATCCCGATGAGCCGAAACCAAAGCTCTTATTCTCTGTTGCGTAATAGTTCGCGTAAGTCGTAAATGAGCTCCTTGAAAGCTTGATGCAAATAAACGAATTTTTGTTCAACGTCTCCGAGCTATATATCCATGTTTAATTCTGGTCATTGAATAAATAAAACTTTGAGGAATAACTAATTTGTTTATTCTTTTTTCAGTTATTCTTTTCCTCTTTAATAGTCTATTAATAACAAAACGAATCCTTCCAATGTATAAAATAAAAATCCCAACGACTTTTGCTATTCTAACCTTCCTCACCACTTTTTTATTCCTTCATTGTCTCTTTGGTGATGGTTGATGAAGTCAGGAGATATTGAGTTGGAGATGATTGTTTTATTATATTTCTCCACTGTCTGTTTCTCTTTCTAATTTGTGATTGGTTTGAATATCATTGATTGAATTTTCGGCTTGCTGTGCTTGGTATCATTGCGTTGTTTAGTGTCAGTAACTTCTTCTTGGGTTCTTGAAGAGTTTTTCCTGCGTGTAGTAGTTTCATGTCCTATATGATGGCACTGGTTTCAATATACAAGAACGTCTTTGTAACTGACATGAAGCCAGCAGCCTTCATTGGCCCCGAATCCTACCCAGATATCATGTTGAAGGCTTTAGGAAATGTTGAGTTCTATGAGGACATAGTAGGAATTTACCAATGCCCTGTTCTTGGGAGAGATCCAGCTTTTGAGGGGTTCTTCTATAGTTCCTGCTACTGTTAGCATTATTTCTTCTTTGAACATATACTCAGGTACATGTTTGATCCTTATCCAAGTAGGTACAACAGGGTTTTCATATTTTGGGTTGAAGTCGGGAGACCCTTTGATCAATCTCATGATCTTGTCGCCAACGGTCCACATTGTTCTTGCCCATAATCTGCACATGTCATCTTTGGTAGAGAATTCAATGAGTAAATGTATTCAATCCCAACTGCTCACATTGGCTTCTCTTTTGAATTTCTTTAAGTCTAAAAAATGGTTTTGAATCTGTTTTTTAGGATACCCTGGGAAAGCTTTGCTATGAGTGTGAATTTACGACAACTTTCAAGGTATTCCTTAGTTTCCTTGTTGAATTGGATGGAGATGTGTGACTGAAAATGTTTGATCGTTGTTGGCTTTAGTTTTTCAGCATTTTGGTTGGGTCTTGAAGGCATAACAGCATCAACAAATTGTTTGGTGAGCTGAGGTTGAGTTGTGGGGTGTTACTGTGATTCCTTCGGTTGATTATAAGAGCTTTCAAAAACTAAAAATTCTTAAACGAATTTCTCTGTTTCTTGTATTTTTCAGGTAAAGAGGAGAAGACACAAGCAAAAGAAAAACAAGATAGATGTCAAAGGAGAAAAAATCAATAGGATTGATTAAAAAAATGAAAAAGGGAATAGAGATCAGAAAATCAAGACCCGAAAAAACACTGTTGTTGAAGGAACCTTTATTGGAGGAGTCATCATTTTCTCTTTTATTATTCCCTTATAAATGTTTTTGTTACTTTCTGTTATAATTAGTTAATATACATACATACATGTATCTTCTAAATAATAAGGTAGTTCGATGTTATTTTATTGATTTAATATATAAGAGAGTTTTTTATTCATATAGCCTAATTTAATTTCTTTTTTTCTATTACAACGCAAAATATTTTAGTACTATAACATATAGCGAGGTACAACTGAAAATATCACAGGTTTTGAATAACAGACATAACAGAGAACTCCACCCATTTAAATTTTTAAAGATGAATTCCAAAAAGAAAAAAAAACTGGATTGAAATTGTATATTTTATATCTGGTTAGGTTCTCTTTTTAAAAATGTTAACTACACTTTTAATTAGACACTCACATGTGTTAATGTTGTGTGTTTGGAAAAATCAAATAATATTTAGATTTCTAAAAGGAAGTTGATCAAAACTATATAATAGATAAGACAATCCTAACCCTTTATATATAATTTTTTTTCTTATATAAATTAGGATTATTAAAGAATTAAACAATCTAAAATTTTCTCCCACCGATTCTTATTTAGAATAAAATTGGTTGAATTAAATTAGTGTCTTAACTTTGGGAAAATATTTCAATTGTCAGAAGAAAATGACGTTTTTACATATTAATGTTTCGAAGATCTTAATTCAAAATGCGAAAGAAGAATCTATGCTATTACTCTACGCTGAATCATGGTAAGAAAATATTTTCTAGTGCGCCGTGTTGGTTTTACTCAGTGGGTGATAAATAGTTTTCTAATATGTAAAAATTTGTTGGTATATACATTTATGCATATAGTATTTTTATTTTGAAAAAATAAAAAAAAAGTTTATATTATGAACTCCGATTTGCTCGTCAGTTTCATTCGGTTTAGGTAGAGGAATGGCTTTGCTGGCTTTTCAGAGAATAGTGTCCGATTCTCTAACTTTTACAAAATACAGATAATCGTCAATTAGAATATTTCTATAATTGTTTTTTACGCTCAAAAAATCGAGTATGTTTCAACCAGATGGATATCGGTAATAAACTTTGGATGCTTCACTTATTCTCAAATAACCTAAGATAGTCTCTCTGAGATATTTAGGCTATCTATTTTGGAAGCTTTAACATCTTAGAATTACTCCACGCTAAATTTCTAAAACTTGGAGTATTTATGGCTCAACTTTTAACCTTTTATTTTTATATTTTCACCTTCCACTATCATATCCACTATCATCAACTTTAGACCGGAATTGCTTCAATTATTGAAATCCCCATTTTCAGTTGGGGTGAAAGCTATGATCTACATACAATCGTCTATATATAGTTTCTTATGCAATAACTAGGTCGGTGGTTTACAGCAAAATATTATTTCAACTACGAAAGAAGTTTGATATTTAAGGAGGGAAAACAAAAGTTTGTTTTAAAAAAACTAACAAAAAGTATTTATATAAAAAATTAATTGTCACGTTCTCGTCGGATATGAGGATTTAGAACTAACGTTGTTAATCTACACATTTTTGAATTGTCCGGTCAGTTATGTACTTCTTAAAATATTTCTCTATATAATATTTATATGTGTGCTGTTCATTGATAGAACAATTTTAAAAAAAAAACTAAAAAGACAACAAATTGATGCTTAAAAAACAAAAATTTGTTCAAAAACACCAACAAAAAATATTTATAAAAAATATTAATTGTCGTGTCGTAGTCGGATATGAGCATTTAAAACTAACCCTCCTAATCTACATGTTTTCGAATTGTGTAGTCACGGACTCCTATTGAAATACTTTTCTATTTTCTATATCATATTTATATCTGGGTTACTTATCAATTGAATTAGCAACAAATTGATTGAAACTCAACAACTCCAACCACCTAAATCATCAACAACGTAACTTTTCAAATAAGCTATTTAATTATGTTATCATAACTAAAATAATTATCAATTTAAAATAAATATATGAATTATATATTTGGATGGTATAACAGCCGAATAGATATCAGTTAAGAATCCACCTAATAAGAAAGACCATAAGCAAAACCTGATTATGAAAACCTTACACTCGCCTCGTTATGAAGTTGACTTGTGACGAATTATTGTTTCGTCCAAAATTTTAGTTATTATCTTTGCATAAAATATTAGGCTGGATACACCCCAATATGTGAATAATAAAAATTTAGATAATGTTATCAACTAAATCAGCTATGACAAAATAGGAGGTATCACTATATTTATTTTTTAGTAGAGTTTCTAGTTGGTTTTACAGGACCAAAACTCATGCTTTGGGTATTTGAAACTCAAGGTAGTCTTTAAATAATAGAGCTATCCGAAACCTGCCTGCTATTTTTCTGGTGGTTGATCATTCATCATTTTACATCTCAATATTAGGTTGTTTAACTTTGGCCTAATCCGATGCAAAAACTTATTTTCACAACCCTCATATATGAATGTTACATCACATCTTTGAAAAATAGATATTAATAATTTAAATGAAAAGTTGAACTATATAATATATATATATAGCAGGTTTCGGGGAAAAACTCTAGTGGTTAGTTTCAATCCCTAAAATTAAAAATAAAGACATAGGTAGGACTCGATTCTAAAGCGAAAAAGATCCTGACAAAAATGAAACATTTTAAAGAATAAATATACATGAGAGAGAAATTTCATTTAACCGAATATTCACCGAAATAAAAAGATTTAGTTAATTTTTACGAAACAATTACAAAATTTAATAAAAATAAGTGAATTTAATACATCACCATATAATTAAAAAGTAAATTTAAAATTTTAATTAATATATTTTACAGTAATTTTATATATTTTTTTAAACAATTAATAACTTTTTATTACTTAATTGAAAACAATACAAAATTTTGGGGCGAAATTGGAACAAAAATTAAAATAGGGGTCCTAAAACAAAACAATGGCGCCTTTGACAAACACAGATTCAAATCGAAACAGTACTTCGTCTTCTTCATCAACTCAGGTGACAAAACCAAGCCCCAGGCTTTCGAGAAGAGCTCTACTACGAAGATCATTCGGTGGATTGATGAATCAAGTACTTTTCTTTGAGTTTAGAACACTTTTTGCAATCTAGTCAGAACACTGATTTTTCAATCGAGAGATGTGCTTGATTGACATATTTGGATGAATCAGAGATCTGCAAACATCTACCGATGGTTTCAGGTACCAAGTTTCGTTTCTATATGCAAGGAGATTTATCAAAATCAAGATGTCTAATTCAACATCCACATTCGTCCAATTTTCCTTCTTGCAGATAATCAAACCTTATGTTAAAGCACTCAGCTCAGCAAAGAGAGGATTCAGCTTGCCTAAAAGCGATCCAGAGCCCATCAGGATGTCGCCATCAGAATTTCTAACCAGGATTCCAGTACTAGCTTCTCCATGCATATTACACGAGCCATCTACGTTCAGTTTCAGTCTTCCAGGGTTTGGAGCCATCCATCTGAGGTAAGTTGGAGCTTTCTTGTTATTTATAGAAGAGCTACAACCAAGAGATACACCAGCATTGTTAGTGTTTGTCCATAGTTTGTAAGAAAACATATTGGCAATATCCATGCTTTATGTTAAAGGTTCAAATTATCATATATGGAAATCGAAGAGAATACATTATGTTTATAATACATATTTAACAATAGTATTGGAAGAAGCTTTAAAATTTTCATGTTTATATATGTTCCTAGCTTTCTAGATTGACCATATACTATGATTAAAGGAAAAATTATCTTATATGGGTTTTCTTTTAAGAAGAGAAAAACCAAGAACTAGTTATATGCTCAACTGGTTATAAAATAACAGAGACAACAAAATAATTATAATTTTAGAAGTTTTTTTATTTTAAATGAATTTTAAACAAATCAAAACAAGATTTATTTTTTTGAGAACCCATAAACATACCTTTCCATTTACAACTCGATTCAAATCTCTTTTGTATCATTGCACAACATCTAATTTTTGCAAAGATGACATTGTTTAGTTTGAATTTTGTTTTCAGTGAGAGAAAATAAAAGAAAAAAATGAACTGTAGAGAGAGAAAATAGTTTATAAATCAGTATAAGACTAATGAAAAGTGTTGTGTTTGATTCATCGCCTCACGTCTTATCTATATGCTTGTCAAAATTCTATAATTGAATCAATTATACAAATGGGTAAATTGCACCGCAACCACCTATCTTTACAAGTAGTTTAAATATCCTCTTTCAACTATACAATTCATCCAATACAACCTTAGATTTATTACATTTAAACCCACAATATTTAATATCCTTATCAGTAGCCCTCTAATTCTTATGAAGGACATTGAATAAGAACTAGTAATCATCAGAAATCATGGTAGGTGGAAACTGTTAATTCCTAAAACCGAATTTGCTTTAGATTAAATCTTTATATCTCTTTAACAGAATGATTTGTTTCAACAGTTGTTGTCCTCAAATAAATGCACATTCAGATTTTGCGTCGAACGTAAACCATTTCTTAACTAATTTTTCAAAATGTTAGGTCATGTACTTGTCTTTCTCGAATAAAATTATACTTATGTTCACTTCAAAGCTGGTCCAAATGTTTTATTCAACCCTTTACTTATGCTTTGAATATTCACACATGGAATCTTTAGGCAGCCTTCTCGTAACGGTTGGAAACGTTTGGAATACTTTAGGACGCATGCAAGGATCCACTAGGCCTGCCAATAGGTTTGGCAACTAGCAAGTGCCATCCTTTTACAGGTAACCGTTTGACATGCCCTCTTTCGATCCTATAGTAATCATCATCTCTCTAATTTCTCCGATCATTTTCTCTCTTATATATCCTTTATAAATATTCCATCACTTATTATTTGTGTTTCACAAATACCTTCTAGTGAGAGAATCCCCAACTACCTTCTCATAAGAACCAAATTTCTTAGATATCTTCGTCTCACAAACCAATTTATTGGCTACCTTCGCCATAAAACTCATCTTTCCCAGCTAACCTTCAAATTTTATGAACTAATTTAAAGATTCTTCTTCATCTTAGTATATGAAAAAATCCTCAGCTACTAAAAAATCAATTTTTACCTTTTATGATTACTTGTGTATAAGTGAGAGGGCTGCTGAATATAAAGTCGCAAGGGTAGTAGACAATTCTCCTCAATTTTCAACTAAAACTACTTTTTACAGGAATTTCAACCATAATCAAAGTTCCCATGGGTTTCAGAGTTCATCCAACCCAGAAAGAAACCATTCACCGAAATCTCTTCGAAAATCGTCTTCACCACCACAACTTCAACACCTATTACCAACAAATTCCTCACAATGAGTGCCTCATAATTCTTCTCCAGTACTTTCTGGATCCACATATGTTTCTCCTCAAAAAAACCGCAAAATAACACAAAGCACAACCACTCACAGAAGGTCAGAAAAATTCATCATCCATCAACTCTGATCCACCTCGAATATTACGCAAGGAAACTCCTCGAATTCAGTAAAAAATTCATCTCTCCCAAAGTCTTCCTCTTAAAAAGAAAGCATTCATAGTTGTGGGAGACCTCGAAGTTGATAACACTTTACAATATACAGCCCAAAACACCATAAATAATCCTATACCACCATCTCGTCCCTAGAACGGAGATTGTTGAGAACAACTTGGAGTCACAACAAACTCCCTTAAGAAAATCTACCCTCAAACCCAAATCCTCCTCAACTATTATATGAAGCTTCTGAGGAAGAAGTTGTTCAGAGGAAACTAACTTAAATGTAGAGGATAAAGAAATTGATGCTGCATCTGATACTGAAGATGATGCTTCGAAGAAGAGACCACCAGAGAAAACAAAAAGCTCAAATTGAACTTCCCAAGGATGTTGTTGCCACAGTCAGCGTGAATTTCAAACCACTCATCCCCGCATACATCATGGCACTAAAAAATGTGTCATATATTTATTATAGTGAAGCTCAAGATGGAAATCTAAAAATCAACGAGGAATGCCAGACAACATAGTGCTTTGACTACCAAAAGAGGGGGAGACTCCATTTGATTGTGAAGCAGATGAATTGTTGGTCTACCTTGAGATAATCAATTAGGGTCTTCGGTTCACACTGAATCCGATGATAGTGGAGTAATTCGAACTCATGGATCTCTTCCCTACACAAACGACATCGAATTTATGGTTCACGCTCCTTTCAATGATCATGGCTTATAGAGTAATTCAAACCCATCTCTCCATTAAAGACTTTATAGCTATGACTGGTCTTTCCAAAGGTCTGGTATTGCCCTTTTACTGTTTAACACTTGTGGATGATTTCAAAATAATTGAGGATCAGCTTAAGGTTAACAAATTCTTGAAGAAAAAGTTTGTCTTCATATCTAGAGCATGGGAAAATGGGAAGAAAATATCTGAAGAGAACCCTTCAAAACTCAACCTTATTTGCAAAAACAACAATTAGTTGTCTTATCTTTATTCTGATTTTTACAACTTATATTAGTTTTTCACATGTATTGTTATAGTATGCAGGAATTTCTATGAGACACAAAGGTCAAAAGAAGAATGCAAAATATATATTTTCAAAACTGGCCACTTGGGTAGAAAATACATAAGGCAACGGGTTCCACTCAGCTTTCATGTCCATAAAATTCATCAATAGTCACTTGTGGAGGATCATATCGGATAATGTATCCTCAGAAGACTTGATGAAACCCCAAACCCAGATGATGTTGTAAAACGATTACTTGCACTTGATGCCAAAGTTTGTTTTTTGGTGCAAAATAGAACCGAAAGTCATATGCCCTCGAAAAAAATGCTAAAAATAAAAAAAAACCATCTACTACATCTGGTGCTAGTCTTCCAACAATCGAAGAAGGAGTCGAGGTTGAACCTTCTGCAAAAATAAAGAAGTCTGTTGGCTCGAAGAAAAAAAAGAATACTTCAAAAACTCCTCAAACTAAGGGGGCAGAAAATAATTTTGAAGAAGCTCCCTCAAAAGTGCCTCTCTCTGAAGCGCTTCTTTCTGAGACTGAAGATAATGCAGTTGAAGATTATGGAGAAGGTGACAACTTTAATTTTGAAGAACTGCAAGAGATTTACCAAGATATGGATCACTCAGTTTGACATATCCAATAGCAACTTCAATAGATTGGACATTAGTTACTACTTCTCTTCTGTATGAGATTTTAGAATAAGACCTTCCCCAAGGTACCTCATCTTCTACTCTCATGCCTTACGATAATCAGAGGTTCATCCAGATCGAAAAAATATCTGAAGAAGTTTTAATTGCGCTTCAGCTATTTTCAAAACTCAAAGCAGCAGCCCAAGCATTGTGCACAGAAGTTGACTATGCTCGAACTCACTTGAAAAACATGACTAAGGATATGGTTCGATGGAAGAAAGAAGTTACATGAGAAAAGAAAATGAGGGAAAGCTTTGGAAAGCATATTGTGGAACAATTTCAAGTGTTCCAGGATGACAAGTCGAAATTTATAAAATGAGTCATCCAATTCAAACGTCATCTACGATCTGAGCATGATAAAAAAATAAAAGAGTTAAAGACTTCCCATCAGGCTGAAATGGATGAACTTAAAGCCAAACATAATATGGAGATATCTGAAGAACATAAAAAATACTCATCTGTTCAAAATTCTCTGAACAATGGTGAAAAGGAAAAGAAAAAGCTGATAGATGATATGGTTTCACTCAAAACATCATCCGAAGGAGAAAAAAAAGCTATTGTGACAAATACCAATACTTAGTGTGGACGGGACATCCTTCTTGCAATCATAAATATTAAGGAGCAAAAAACAATCACTCTGCTCCGTGAATTTCATGCAACATTCCTGAAAGAAAATTTGTCAAGCTTTTGGGAATTAATCCCTATGGGGAACAGTCCTCATGAAGCCTTCGACCTTGTACCAACTAATTCCTCTGAAGAAACAGACTTAGAAGAAAACGATGATGCACTAAGCAAGAAGGAGATTCATCTGAAGAGAAATATGAAGAGAATGGGCGATTGTTGTTTCTTTTTGTTTTTGTATTATGAAATCATCTATTGTTGTCAGTGACTCATTTTTATGAATTCCAAACTACTTGGCATTCAAACTCATGTTTTTAAAGAACGTTAGTACCTCAAATATAAATAGTGCATATAAAGAACGTTAGCACCTAAAATATGGTTGTTTCTTCGAACAGTGTTTTTAATAAACGTATAACACTTCGAATCAAAACAGTTACTCTGGTTCAACAACTTCAAAGATGATCAGTCTTTGACTAGTTACTAAAATAATTTAAATACTTATATTTAAAACAACCATTATCCAAAAAATAATTTTATTAATATCCTCGAATATTTACATGACACCTCATTAAAACCATCATGGGCCAACAGGGTAGGAAATAGTATGTCAATTATATTAAAAAAATTCAAAAGATGAAATCATTCCCAATATAGCTTCAGATGTTCTATATTTCAAGGATGTTAAAGTAATCTTCCTTGTTCATCACGAAGGTGAAATGTGACCGACTTTATTCGCTCCATTACCACATAAGAACCCTCCCACTTTAGAGTAATCTTTCCAAGTTTCTTGTCCTTTGTCTGAAGGAATACTTTCCTTAAGACTTGTCACCTACTTTAAAATCCATTTTTCTCACATTTGAATTGTATCAACTGTTTATCAAAGTTTGATAACGAGTCA
Source organism: Limnanthes douglasii subsp. nivea (assembly GCA_036936605.1). NCBI lineage: Eukaryota > Viridiplantae > Streptophyta > Magnoliopsida > Brassicales > Limnanthaceae > Limnanthes > Limnanthes douglasii. Next base: position 55,474,126 of record JAUPFV010000003.1, read on the forward strand.
TATTCAAATGAGCTCTAACTCTTTTCTCTTCGATCAAGTCTAGGTCCGTTCTTTTTTCCTTTTCATTTAGCTCTACAAAATAGTGAAGTACTCTATAAGAAGGTAAAGTAGACTCTTCAGGGATAACAACATTCATACCATACACCAAGGAAAAATATGTTTCTTGAGTGACCTCTCTAAGATCTGTACGATAAGCCCAAAACACCTCTTGCAAATAGTTAGGTAATTTTCCAGCATTACTTGTTAATTATTTATTTAAACCCTCCAGAATATATCTATTAGTTACCTCTACTTGACCGTTTTATTAGGGATGAAAATATGTAGAAAAACACTGTGTGATACCCCTCGAAGCGCAAAAAGAAGTCATTTCTCTGTTGTTAAATTGTGGATTTTTATCTGTGGTGATTTTTCGAGGAACTCCAAAGCAACAATAGAAATTATTCATAATGAACTTAATAACATCTTTGGCTTTTGTACCAGATAATGGTTTAGCTTCAGCCCACTTCGAAAAGTAATCTACCGCCACTATAATCATCTGACATCCTCCAGAGGTCATATTTAATGGCCCAACCAAATCTATTTCCCATATGATCAATATGGATAGCTTTGGACTAAGACGTTAACATTATTCATAATTGAAGACCAATAATAACCTGCCAACAAAACCCTGCACGTCAAACACTTGAACCACCAGTGAGCTGAACCTTCACCATCATGCAACTAAGATAAAATATCCTAATATTCTTGCATATCCAAACAATGCAACAATAGTCTACTTAAAGATTTTTTGTATAAGAATTCATATAATAAAACATAAATATGAGCCTTGTACCTTAACTTTTTAGCCAGCCGTGCTTCTTAAGGTAACATAAATCTTAGTAAAAAATTAAGGATATAAGACCTCCAATCATTCCAAATTATATATGGAGTAACAAATAATTTTTTATCATATTACATTGTTCAAAACGTGTTGGAATCAAATGAATCTCTACAATAGTATCCATATATATTATTCTATATATACAATTGTTGCCAAAGAATCAACCAGTGTATTATCTCCTCGGTTCATATGATCTACAATCATTTTGTCAAATAAAAGAGTCCAATTTTGAAGCTCGCGTAAATACAAAATTAAATGATCTTTCTTGGACTCAGATACACATGCCATATGATTTGCCACTAGCTGCGAATCTGTTCCCAAACGAACTGTTAATACTTCACAAATATACGCAAGCCTAAAACCACCTAACGCAACCTCATATTCAACCTCATTATTCGATGCATGAAATCCAAACCGAATAGCCTTATACATTTCCTCTCCAGAAAGAGAAACTAATTGAACCCTACACTCATCCCAATATGCTAGAACCACCATCAGTTCAAACCCTTCATATCAAAGTTTATGGTAAGACCTCTTTATGTGTCTCTTTATCTGCTCGGCTCGAGTGAAATTCGATTAGAAAATCAACCAAATATTGAGCTTTAATAGTCGTTTGAGGAGAAAATTGATGTTAAATCTCCCAATTATAATGACCATTTGGTCATTCTACCAGAAATGTCTAATCGTTTTAACACATTCTTTAGTGCGAAAGAAGTTCGAACCACAATATTGTGAGCTTGAAATTAAGGGCGCACTTTCCTAGCATCCACCACTAAAGCCACAACCAATTTTTCGAGTTTCAAATACCTTTTCTCTGATGCAAACAAACTTTTACTGACATAATAAAATGTCTTTGAAACTCCCTTGTCCTCACTTATCAAAACAACACTTATAGCAAAATCAGACATTGCTATATATTAAAACACCTGCTCTTCAGTTCGAGGCTTAGACAAAATATCTGGTGACAACAAAAGTTCTTTAATCTTTGAAAACATTGCTTCACAATCTGATATCAATTCAAATTCTCTGGGTCTTCGTAACACTTGGATAAAAGGAAAACATTTGTTAGAAAACCTTTGAATAAATCGATTAAGGGCAGCTAACCTTCCTGTCAAAACTTGCACCTTCTTTATAGTTCAAGGCGATGTCATCAAAACCAAAGCCTTCAACTATTTATGAACTGCTTCCATCCTTTTTTCACTAATGATATACCCTAAAAATTTACATGATCGGACACCAAAAGTACATTTTTCAGGATTCAGCTTCAAACGAACGCCCCTTATATTTAAAAAGGTCTCCTCTAAATCCTTCAGGTGTTCACCTTTTGGTCGGGATTTTAACCAACATGTCATCAATGTATACCTCTATATTCCTTCCAATATGAGGGGAAAAAACCTTATTCACCAACCTTTGATATATCACTCCAGCATTCTTCAACCCAAACAACATGACTATATAACAATGTAGTCCTTGATCAGTAATGAATGTAGTGCTCTCTTAGTCTTTTGGATCCATTTGAATATGGTTATAACCTGGAAAAGCACTCATAAAAGAAAGAATTTTATTTGCTGAAGTAGAATGATCAGTTGATTTATCTGAGGCACATAAAATGAATCTTTAGGGCATGCTCGATTCAAATCTGTGAAGTTAACACACATTCATCATTTTCCATTCTTCTTTTTCAATAACATTGGGTTGCTATCCATAAAGGATATTGTGACTCTAGAATATGTTCGACCCGAGAGAGACGATCCACCTCTTCCACAATAGCCTTGACTTTTCTACAGAAAACTCTCGTCTCTTCTGAATAACAAGTTTTATCCTCAGATTTATAGCTAGGCTGTGACATATTATTTTAGATGGAAGTCCTATTACATCCGCCGTTTTCCAAGCAAAACACCAAAATTATCAAACAAAAATTGCAACAACTGATAACGCAAAGTAGGAGACAACAATGTTATTCTTCGTAAAGTCTTCCCAATAGAATAAATATAGTATTCAATATCTTCACTCACTGTTAAAGAACCTGGGTTCTCCCTCGGATCCTCTATTCCTTCTATATCTGAGGTTAACCCCCTTGGTTGCTATTCAACCATTTGATCCTCAAAATTAAAGCCTCGAACCCGGAGTACTTTTGCATAACTTTCTCTGGCTACTTTTTGGTCACTTCGAACCACTGCAACACGATCTCCGATGACATATTTTAAACATTGATGAATAGTAGACACAACAACATACATTATTGAAAGACAAGATCGCCCAAAAATATCATTATAGCTAGCTGGACATTCAACCACCATGAACAAGACTTGAACTTTATTTTTAAAATGGAATTTTCCTAAACACACTTCACCTTTGAATTCACAAATTACCTGAGATGTTACCCCTGTAAACCAAATTATTTTAAGATCAGACCAAGATATTCGAGGTATATTACGCATCCTCTCATACATAGACTTGAATAACATATTTGCAGAACTCTCTGTATCTATCAGAACACGTCGAATTTCAGTTCCAGATAAATTTGCCCCTATAACCACTATATCCTTATGAGGACCAGCTATTCCCCTCAAATTATCCTCATCGAACAAAATAAAAGAAGTGTCATGCTTGCCATATAAGTGACTAGACATCATTTCTTCTACCTGAGTTGCTAAACTGACAATGTGCCTTTTCCTAGAACTATTAGTATTACCAGGCATATAATCTCCCCAAAGATTGCTAAAAATTCAAACTACTCACATAAGCTTCGAACTCGTCCTTACTCTACTAGTTCATCCACAACCATAAATAATTATCGATCTAGATTTGTATCTAAATATTTTGATGCACATTAAACTCGTCACATTTATCTCCTTTTTTTAAAGCTATACAATCTGCACTTTTGTGCCCAATGTCATTATGATACTTACAAAACCTGTTATTGCCCTCTTTGCTTAGTTAATTTATTGGAGATGGTTTTTAAAGCTTATATGACCTTTGGACTTCTCGTAAACAGGAGCAACATTCTTAGTCAAGTGAACATAATACTATAGCCTTATCCGCTGATTTAGCCTTGGCCTGTAATGCTGATTGTTTATTTTGCCTTGAAAAGGAACCAAGTTATTTGTTATTTTTCCTCGAACGTGAATGTGGGTGATAGCTTGGATTATTAGATCATTTCCTCGAATTTTTCTATACAGAATCAGGTCCACCTCTAACTCTTGTGGACTTCAGCACTTTAATCTGATATTTCACTTGAGTCATTAAAGCCCCAAAAGTGAATGCTCTTTTTTCTCGTTCTACTTTCCAAATTTCCTGGTAACAATCCTTGTCAAAACACAAACATAGCAACCATCTCTTCATAATTATCCAACCCTGCTTTGGTAAATACAAAACGTTTCGTATAATCCTTCAATTTCTCTCCCACAACTTGATTATATTGTATTATTGTATCTCAATTTGCATGGATCTCTTTAATTTCCACAAACTATCACCGGAAAGTTATGTAAAAATCCCTAAAGTTGGTAACAGATCCCCTCAGAATCTTATTATACCACTTCAATGTAGTGCCGTTGAAGGTCTGAGAAAAAGTTCTACATACCAGTCTGTCATCATTTTTGAAGTTCATTATATAGTTCTTGAATTGTTCCTTGTGATCATCATGATCCTGCATCCCATCAAATGTTTTGACCTTGAAGATATCAAAATGCTTAAGAAGAGTAATGGACATAATCTTAGTTGTTAAATGAGAATTCCTTCAGTCTACTACTCGTATGTACTGATCATCTCCTCTAGTTCCTACAATAGCATAAAAATTCTGATCAACCATACCTGTATATTTGTTGGATATATTCCTTTCGCACCATTCAGTATCCCTCATATCACGAGGTTCATTTTCTCTTTTAGGCTTATATTTCTTGCGCGATTTTCTATGCCGCCTTCTTTTTTCTTTTGAAGATCCATGGTATTTTCTTTGCTTAAACAAACCTCCCTCAGATTTCGAGCTGTCAAATTCATCATCACTAGATGTGATATACCCGTCCTTATCTTTGTTTTCTTTTGAGAACTTTGATGTTCTTTGTTAGACTCAAAATGCGCTTTCTTTCAATCGCTTTGAAATTGATGAGTTGTATACGATTAGTCAAATTAATTTTCCATTTTGTATTTCTCTTCAACTTGTCGTACCTCAGATTTTAGCTTACCTGACTGAATATGTTGTTCTATTTGAACATACTTATCATTCAATCCTGTTATTTTGTCTAGCACCTTATTCATCCGAACTTTGATGTCATAGTGACTTTGTTGTATCAGAATTTGATCATATTCTTTACTTTATGCGCCGTAAATCAGATATCAAAGTTTCAATAGCTTTTCGAACTGTTGGATCATTTTTATTTCTTGGTTCCATATTGATCAAGAACGATATTACTACCTAAATATTCAATAAATTCTACTTTTTGACGTGAAATCAAGGTACCAATCGAAAATCTCTCCCACTTTGGTCGCCAATTTGTTGAGTTAGAATCTTGTCTTTAGTGAAAAAAAGTAAAAGAAATAATTGAATTGTATATAAAGAAAGTAGTTTAGAAATCAGTGTAAGACTAATGAAAAGTGTTCAGTTCGATTCATTGGCTCACATTTAATTTATAGACGTGTCAGACTTCTATAACTAAATCAGTTATACAAATGGGTAAATTGTATTGCAACCCCCTATATTTATAAGTAGTTTAGATATCCACTTTCAGCTATACAATTTATCACATACAACCTTAGCTTTATTACATTTAAACCCTCAATATTTAATATCTTTATCAGACATAATATTTAATCTGGTCTGGTTCATCGTAACTCAGTTATGTTACTATGGGGAGCACAATCTGCTCTGAACTTGTTTCGTCTTCCTCAGGCCCAAATATTTGCTTCAACCCATCGTTATCTGATATTTAAAGACAATTTAATTTCTTAAGACGTCAGCCAACAACGATTGCCATTATATATTTTAATTTATGACACTCAACTGTCTCTAGTCTTTCCAGGTTCCCAAAGCATGGCGTTTGATTATGATCCGATGAAATTACATTTTCATTCGCTTCCATAATCATGTGCTCCAAAATCTTGCACCTCAATATCTTCAACTTTTGTAGTTGTACCAGACTTTGAGAAACAGTTTGAGAGAAAACAAATGTTAAGTTGTGGCAGCTAGCAATAGATACTTCTCTCAGATTTGCAAAGGGCACAATTGGGGTTGTCCCTTCCAACGCGTACCTGATTTCAGGCAAATCTACCAGCTCCCACTTTCCCAGTTGATTTCGCTCGACGATGACGTCCGGGTGGTGTTCGTCGTCATCATCCCGTCGAAGAAGATGGTACTTTCCGCCATGAAAATAGTGGACACAATGACATTGACGTCATGCCATGACGGACACGATGGCGCCATGACATGGCAGACACAAGGGTCTGTCTGCCACTAGCCAAGCGGTCAGGTTGCTGTTTCCGCCACGAGATGGCGTCAACACCATTGTGTCCGCCATGGCATTGGCAGACATACCTATATCGTCTTTTTTTTTCTAATTTGTTAATATTTATCTTTTAATTTTGTCTATTTTGTAATTTTTTTAGTACATTATCACTTACTAAAGACTAATACTAACTAAAAACAATATCAATTTACAATAAAATAAAATATCCATTATGATTTGAGAAAAATTTCTAATACCTAATATGTAAATATATTTTTTTTAAATAAATTATTAAGTGTTATGATTTATGATTAGGTGATTTTAAAGATAATGAGTAACATTTTAATTAATAATGATAGTGTTAACTTTTTTAGTTTTGGTTTCACTTTTTTTTTTCAATAGAAAAAAAATTATATTTTAAAAAAAAAAAAATCTAAAAAAATATATTTACTTCACGGAATAATTATATTTATACGAAAACCGACGGTAAAATTGTCATAAAAATGACTTCACATAATAGTTTCTAAAATCGGAAACAGACTGTTTTACATAATAAAAATTGTTATTTTTTGGAATTCCCTTTCAATAATAATTCAGTGAGTATGTCAAGACCTATCTCTCGAAATATACACTTATTCACATTTTGGTTTATCGATTCTAAATAGGAAGTGGGCTTTTTGGATATTGATCCAATTGAGCGGTAGGAATGTAAATTAGTATATTAGGTATGTCAGTTGAGTTTTCCTCATTTTTTGTTGGATAGTGGTATTTGCGAGTGAGGCTTTTATTTCGGGCTCGTATAAAATAGTCTTACTTTTAAAATGGTAATGTCTTATCATAAGACTTATGTTATATTCTGAAAACAATTTTAACATAATAATATTTTCTAAGGGTTAATTTTGTATTAAAATAATATACGGTAAAGTTATGATATATTTTTTTTAGTAATCGTTAGTAGAAAATTAATTTATATCAGCATATATTAGACCAATTTTAATATATTATTGGAAAATAAAAATAAAAATTTAAAATAGAGTAAACCAAAAACAATATTGACAAAAATTATGTAAATAAATAAATAAATTAATATAATAGTATTTTCTAACTTTTGGGTCCTGTTTAAATTAGTTGTTAATAATTCAATTCCTATTGTTTAGGGGTTAGTTTATCTTTGATTCAGTATTTAATGAGATCATTTTTTTATATATATGGGCTGATTTTTTTGCTTTATTTTCTGATTCTGTTAGTTTGTAAGTTTACTTCATTCTTTAGATAAATAATACTGCAGAAGAACGTCGCTTCAAAAAAACCCTATTTCAATTTCTCTCTTAAGAGCGTCTCTTCAATTGACTTTAACAAATAATCACTATGACTACGAAGGTAAATGATTCACTTCCTTTTGATATTATGTATGAGATCTATTACCGATTACCTGTTAAGTCTCTTCTACGCTTCCGATGTCTATCCAAACTCTACCGGGAGATGATCGATGATCCGAAGTTTATAGGAACCCATAACACTCAATTGAGTCGTACTCTATTATTCGGATCCTACGACTCCCTCATATGTCAATTAGAAGAGAATGATAGTGGAAACCTGATACCAACCCCAGCGTGTCCATATATTCACAAACGGTTTCTTTGTTCAGCCGAAGGCTTTCTGCTTCTTCATCTTAAAGATAAGGAACTTTGTTTGTGTAATCTTTCGAGACGAGAATCTATAATTTTGCCATCTGCCCCTGTAGATATTATAAAAAATCTAAACATCTTCGCAGTAGGTTTGGGGTTTGATAATAGCATGAAAGAGTATAAGATTGTTATTCCATATATTGAATCTACTATAATTTATAGTTCCAAAACAAAATTATGGAAAAGAAAGAATATTACTCCACCTGTTCCTTATGTTATTGTGCCTCCGTATCATTCTAGGGGTGTATTTGTTAGCGGATCAATCCATTGGATTTACTACTACTACTACCGTGGAAGGCTTAGATTCGGTATACTTTCTTTTGATGTTATGACCGAGGAGTTTTCTGTTTATAATGATATTTCATTGTGGGGCGCACCGACACTAATGGAATTTGGTGGATATTCACTAATGGAACTTGGTGGATATTTGGCTATAGCCGAACTTGAAGGTACTTGGGGTAGCATTCGTATGGAGAATGTTTTGATACTTGGAGAGGGTCAATGGAAGCTTAAGAATATTGTAAACATCGACCAACAAGGAAAAACACCTGGCTACTATTATGTGAATGATGAAGGACTGGAGTGGACAAGTTCCGTAAAGTCGGTCAGCAGAGGGTTGTTTCCGCTAATCTATAGGTGCAAAGAAACATTGCTATCTGTCAAGAACTTTTAAGTGATTTGAGTTAACTTTTGCTTTCTGTCTTTAGCTTATTTTTCATGCAATTATTGTTATCTTATCTCCAGATTTTTTTTAATTACTTCTGAATTTGGCTGATGAATATGAATTATTATTCTAACCAAAAAAAAATAATAATAGATAAATAATACTGCATCTCCATTGCTCCAAAAACAAATAATAGAAACAAAAAATATGACTCAGCTAGGTTTACGATTTTCGAAATTCCTCAAAATCTCTGAATTGCACTTAACTTTCAGATCTCCAGGTACCTATCTCTCTATCACCATCACTTAAATTATCTATACCGGAGTTGCCAGAGAAGAGCCGAAATAATTTTTTATTTTAAAATTCTTATAATTTTATAAATATTGAAAAGCAAAGATGTACGATTTCACAGAATAATTTTTCTTTTTTTGCAAATCCCTATTTATAATGATTTGATTCTGGGATGGTGTTGTAGTGGTTTCAAATTATAATAAGATTAATCGGGCTTATTATATAATCTGATCATTATTCCAATACAGTAGTAATTGGCGCACATGGAAGCTCAAACTCCTACTTTTGTACCAAATTCTCAACTTTGGGTGATTCCGGTAACTTTGCTATAAATTTTGTGGTTTTGAACCCCTTTTACCATCTATTTTTTAAAATATATAGTTCATCCATTAAAAATAGTTGGACAGTTATTATTTATCTATTTTATTAGACATATAATTATTTGATTATTATTTGACATATATTTATCTGTTTTCTTCGATAAAGATAGTTTTTAGTGCGTGTTTATTTATGAGATCAATTTCTAACAAAAATAGATAACCATTGAATTTTTTTTATCGTAAATTGATAGCCAACAGGCGGTTAGTTTATCAAAATTAGATGGACTAACTTTATTTAAAATTAACAGAGATAACCAGTGATCTTGTTTTTATCCTAAATTGATAGCCAATTCACGGTTAGTTTATAAAAATAGATGGACTAGTTTTATCGGAAGTTGATAGTTAAGAGATCCGGTGAACATTATTATCCGACGAATTATCCGTCTAAAAAGTAGATAGTCGATTGACTTACAGTTAAAAGCTGAATTTCGATGATTTCGATTCATTTGCACGAAATTAAAATTTGTGGTTTTTCAATGATTTAGGTAAAGATTGTGATCAATGTCTGAAATTTTTAACCACAACATCAGTCATTGAAGAAATTGTTAAAGAAGCCGTCGTTACCGGCAATATTAGTCGTGCTTTGTGTGGGGCTGACGTTATGTGCGGACGGGGATTTGATCTACCCTTCACCTATTTCTCAGAAATGTTTAGGCAGCCACTGAGTGTAGATGAGGTTGTTAAGGCGCTCAAGTTGATCAGAAAGTTACCATACCGGGACTTCAATGAAACACTGCCGACACTCACTTTGAATAGGCACTTGTTCAATCTTTCCAAATGTGGTTATCTTGAGCCTGCTTGCCAGATGCTTGAACTTTATCAAAACAGTGCTGATCTAGTATCATGTAACATTCTTCTCTACGCACTTTCAAAAGGACGTTTAAAAGAAGAAGCGATTCAAGGTGATGGTAGACTCTTGAGGCGCTTGATACATGTAATGGATAACCAGAGAGTAAAACCTGATGCAAAGACCTACCGAATTCTGATTTTTACCCTATGCTCGAGAGGGTTGGTATATGATGCTATTTGATTCACCCGTCGTATGGTGGAAAGTGGAACTGCTCCAACAATTTCAATTTATCGCGCCTTATCGGGTGCTTTGTTCGAGAGCACTAAGTTTTTGGACAGCCACATAGTAGATGGTACCGTCAAGAACATTCCCTTCTCTGATGCAGTGATAAATACTACAACAAGTAACTACATGGAAGCTTGTTCCTTCTTGAAATCTGTTGTTAAACAAGTTCGAGCTGCAGGCTCAGATGGCCGAATCGGCCTTCCATTGGAGGGAGCTCGTAGTTGAACAAATGTTTTATCGCCCAATGAAACTTCAATTTGGTTAAGTTTATAAAGTTATATAACTTTAAAGATAAATATTGTTTAAGGATTGTAAAGTATTCCGACTAGTTTCATCCGTCGGAATAGGTGTTTTGAAATTTAGGTATACTATATTTCTGTTTTAAGCAAATAAAATTTTATTACGTATAACTAATTACAATAAGCCAAATCATTCGGCTTGAAAAGTTGGTCAATTTTAAAAAGCAAAAACTAGAGTGGTAAACAATTTCCGACTAGTTCAAAGAGATTTTCATGATTAGCTTCGAGAAAGACGAAAAATCCAAATCATAAACAACAACTTCCATATGCTCAAATTCTTAACGGAATAGAGATTGAAAACACTCTCGAAGAAGATAGCTACACGAGAGGAAGCCTCCCACTTCCATACTCCTAGAGAGTCTTTAGGTAACAGATTCTTGAATTTTCTCCGTTCAATCGCCTTTCATCTATAACAATTCCATGCAATTCCTCATAACTTCATGAAATCCTCTTTCATTCACCTGCATATCTGCATCTAGTGTTCATAAATTTTACCAAACCCTGCAATAATTTCACCTTGCTATCTCTTATTAAGCCACCCCGCGAATCTCTCTATTGTTCAAGAATCATCTACATTCAGTTTCAATCTATTAGGAAACCAATTCTGAAGGATAACCCTCTATCTCTTGTTTAGATGGCTATAACGACCAATTTCAGCAGCAACATCAAGACCATTCTGCCAGTGGTCACTACTGAGAAGATTAGCCTGATCCAGGACAATCAAATGTATTTTATATAACTAATTGTACAAGTGACAGTACGATTACTAGCCTTGAATTTCACTTGATATCTAACTCTCCATATTACCCAACAAGTAACAACCGAGATTATAGTTCTAATATAAACCTTCTTTCTAGTAGGCCAAAGCCAATTCCTCACTAAATGAGTGATAGTCATGAACCTATAAATTCTATCATTGAACATAGTAGTAAAGTAAACCCAAATACCCCAGTCCATATCACAAGAACAAATAGATGGTTTATAGATTCAATGTTGTTACAATGTTGTCACCTATAAATAATAGGAAATTTTATTTTCTTTAGAATCGAATCAACATGCATCTAGGAGTTAAGGATCCTTAGTAATAAAGTTCCAAATACTCTTAAAATATTACTTGTTTCTTTTCCTTCTAATGAACTTCAGAGAAAACTATTAAAAATCTTCTCAATTCTATCAATTACTGAATTTGGAAGAATGCTACTCTGAATTCAGTAAGTTGGAAAGGACATTAATAAATTTTGAAACAATACCAACCTTCTACCAAATGATAATTTCTTGTTGTCCCATTTTTTGATCTTTGATCTTATTTTTTATATCAAGTAAATGTTGTTAACTGCCTTGTTATTTGTATTTATAGGAATGCATAGATAAAAAGTTGGAAGAGTACCAGGGGTGAAACCAATGTTAGATTCTAAACTGACAAGCCTTGTCGGATCAACATTGGAAGAGGAACTGACTTTGGTTTTGTCTTGATTGATAGATTGCCCTGAGATGTCCTCGCACTAGCGGACGAATTTGCCCACGTTGTCCATTGTTGAAGCAAAACCATTAGTAAAAATAATCAGATCATAGGTAAATGTCAGACATTGAATAATGCATGTGCTCCTTGTTTTCATAATCATGTCTATGTTTTACTCATATAGATTTGACAAACCACGAATAAATTATTCCTCAGTGATAATAAATAGACTCGACGATAATGGATCCCCCTGTCTGATACTCTTTTTTACTTTGAAATAACCCTTAGCATAACCATTGATTAATATGGAGGTGAACATGGCTTTTATCATTCGAGATATATGATTAATGAAAGCAGAACTAAAGCCAAAATAATGAAGAACCTTTAGGATAAATGTATGTGACAATCTGTCGAAGGCCTTAGTCATATCAATTTGAATGATAATATTGCCACTATTGGTCTTTTTGTTACATTTACTTAGCCAGTAAGATATTTTATTGAATATGACTACCATATACAAAACCAACTTGAACCTCTGAAATGATTGAAGTAGTAACTTAGCAAGTCTATTTATCAGAATTTAAGAAATAATTCTATTGAAGAGGGTGCTAAGACTGATAGGTCTGAAATATTTCCACACTTTAGGATTATGGTTTTTAGGAATAAGGTAGATAATGGTTGACATAATACCATGAGGAATAGCTTTCCCCAGTATAAATTCCCCAATGGAATTACCCAATTCATTTTTAATTATGCTCCAACAATATTGATAAAACACACTATGAAAGTCATCAACACTTGAGGCACCGACAAGAGTTAGGCTGAATATTATATCTTGGATCTCATTTTCTGTAAGAATACTTATTATAAATGCATTATATTCCTGCGTAATCATGTTAGGTATAATGTCCAAGGATATCTTATCAGCATTGTGGGCAGGAGTTTCATTCAGAATTGGTTTGAAGTATGATTCAACAGAGTGGCCTAACTGATCATTGTCAGAAATCCAGGTATGATTCTAAAAACTACCATGTATCATGTTCATTCTTTTTTCTTGTTTACGTAATTGCGATAAACTTTAGTGTTTTTATCACCATTATTGATCCATTTAACATAACGTTTTTTCTGCCAATATATCTCTTCCTTAACTAGTAATTGGTGATAGATATCTTTGGCTTTTGATAACTTAATTACGTTATCAATCACTTTAGTACTTTAATTGATACTTTCAAAAGCAGTAACAATATCATCAGTGTTTAGCACAACATCAAATATATTATCAAAGACTCATCCATTCCAGATCTTAAGAGTTTCTTTGAGCCTCTTTAACTTACCCCAAGAAACCATCAAAAGGAGGCATCCTTAGTCTGATTCCAACAATCCTTAATAGTGTCCATAAAATCATCTTGGTGGGTCCGCATATTCTGAAACCTAAAAGGAGCCTTAGTTTTAATGTTTAGTTGAGAGATAAATATGCAGTTAGGTGTGTGATCTGAGCATTATCTAGCCATATGATGAGTTGTAGTATTAGGGAAATCGTCAGCCCATTCATTTGTTGTATTAGACACGGTAAAATCTCTTCCACTTATTGTTATTAGACCATGCGAGTATAGTACCAGAAAATCCAGCCTCCTCCAAAGTACAGTCACTAATAGCTTCATTGAATTCCTCATTTCCCTTTAAGTATATAGAAGAACAATCCATCTGCTCATGTGGAGTAGTGAAGACATTAAAATCACTAAAAACCATCCATTCCATAGTGTTATTCGAAAGAGATCTTAGATTGTTCCAAAGATTAATCCTTAAGTTGCTAGCACACTTTGCATATATAATAGTATCTTGAACATACTTAGTTTGAATATAGTGTTTGATAGAAATATGAAAAATATGTTGGTGATTATTCAGAACTTCAAACTTGAAGTTGTCATTCGATATGAGCCATATCTTATTATTTATGTTTGTATTAAAGTGAGAGAAGCCCAGGTATTGGGCTATATCTTCTAAGAATTATTTTTTAATCGGAGGCACTTGTAAGGAAACAAGATCAATATTTTTATTTGTCTTAATGGATTCGAGCCTTCTCCTTGAGTCTCTATTACTTATTCCTCTAATATTCCAGTTAAGGATCTCGATAGTCATCTTGCATAGCTTGTGTAATGTATGTTAGACCCTTTCAATTAGAGAGTCTTGAGAACCACAAATCCTTTACTTTTTCTTCCTTTCACAGTCTTCAACTTTCTTTTTAACATATATGTAAACTATTTGTCATAATCAACTTTACTATAGGTAGGAGAAGTAGGAAAGCTACCTTTATACTTTTGCTGAGTAGATTGGGGACTCGAATCAAGATTTTCATAGTCTGGATAGTGTGGTATATTTAATCATTTTCTCTAGATGTTGTAAGGCTTCAATGATTTCATTCTCCTTGATTACCTTTCTTTCTTGAGTACCGAGAACTATATATTCATCCTTTCGTTGTGTAGGTAGACTATATTTGTAGTGGCAGTTACACAATATTTAAAAAATCATTATTATTTTTATTCATCACCTTAAAAAACTAATAATTGCTATAAATATAGATGTTGGTATAAAAAAAGTTTTAAGTTTAATCTAAATTTACCAAGAGTATGCCTTAAGGCTTGGGGATGCTCTAACCTAAAGATGAAAATGGTTGGTTGTAGTTTTTTCATTAATAAAGAATTATTTCATTTTAATCCAAAATCTATAGTTTTGGATAATAATAAGAATTATAAATTTTAAGATAATAAAAATATATGACTTTTTTATTAACAAAATATATATGATTTTCACAGATTTTATTCGCACAATGACGATGAAGTTCATTTTAAAACCTGTGAGATGGATGTTATATTAATAAATGTTTTTTATTTTAATGTATCCAAAAATGTGTTTGACTATAAAAAAAATCCTAACAAAGTTCACAATATTATTGTACTTTTTTAACTTTATAAACAAACCTTGACCTCATTCAAAAATTTCAAATTCAATAAAGTCCATATACAAAAAACAATAAATTGGAACACAAACAAAAAACAAAATTCAATAACATCTAAAAAACAAATTAATAGAAAAATAAAATATGCAAATCGGTATAATAAAAAAAACGCGAAAAAAAATAAAATAATATTTGTAAATAAAATAACGGTATTACAATGGAGTATTATGAATCTAGTGAGATTCCATATAAGGGGTTCCATTATAAAAAAAAGGATTCTTTTTTTATATTATGAGTAATACATAATTAAAGTATGAACAAATAATCTCGGTTTTTGTCAGCATATATTATTGTTACTAAATATTATGATTCTTGATATTAGAAAATAATAATTTTATATTATTCTTATTACCATATTGATTTTTTAAAGTAGAGCATTGTGGATTGAAAATTTTAAGTTTTATGGTAAGAAATTCAACAAAACAATTTATATATCTTTTTTAAAAGGATAAAAATATATTAAAAAAACAGTAAAAGGTCCAATAAAAATAAGACCAAACCTCCCAAGCAAAAGAACAGGAAACAAATAGATGGTTAGTTGTCTCACAGTTAGAATAAAATTGGCATTTTGAAGACAAGATAATATGCTTAGATTGAAGTACATAATCAGTAGGTATTTGTTAAGAATAAGTCTCCAGGATAGGAAGGAACACTTCCTATGAGAAATTTGGTTGCATAAACTACTAAAAAGAGAAGAGCTGTAGTGAGAATTATTAAGGGCTTTGAAAGTGTCTTTTATATTGAAGTAACCATCCTTTGATAAAGTCTATAGGATAGTATATTTAGTTGAGTTACTGATTTTAAATTTAGTGACTAAGCTAATGTTATAGTCACTAAATAAACACTTAAGCTCATTCATATTCCACTGGTTTCCATCCCACATAGAACTTACCTTCTTATCTTTAAACCAGTTGTTATTATGGTTAGGATTCAGTTTTATGAGAGGTAGTATGCCAAACCACTTATCTAACCATACATCCATGTTCCCATCACCAATGTTCCATTCCATATGATCTTCAGCAAAATCTCTTATCTTAACCAACCTCTTCCAGGTTTGAGAGCCATACTTAGAACCCACTTGTAGTGGATGCTTTTCAGAGCAGTAGATATTATGAAGGAGATTAGCCCAGAGAGATGTATTCTCTCTAAACCTGATCCATAGCTTACAAGAGAATTCCTTCTGTATGTTTATTAAGCTATTAATATTAAGTCCCTCATCCTCGAATGGCTTACAAATGGAAGGCCAATTAGACGAATGTATTTTGTTGGCATCACTACTTGAACCCCACAAGAGCATGTTCATTAATATTTCAATCTTTGCTATGGTAGTCGAGGAAAACCAACAGCTCTGAACCCAGTAGAGGGGAATAGACATAAGAAAAGATTTAATCAAAATGAGACGTCCACCATAGGATAACATCTTGTCTTCCCAGTTAGAGATTCTGTCTTTAATCTTATCAATCAGTGGAGTGAAGTTTGTTTACTTATTATGGGGACTCAGTGTTATCCCCAAATAAGTAGTTGGTAGTAGAGATGTGTTAAAGCTAGTCTGAATTGCGAGGCTAGTTCTTCTCTTCATAGATATGATTGAAGCAGTTATAATAACAGTTTTCCTTTTGTTTATAGATTGCCGTGAGATACTTTGATAAACCTGCAAGAACTGAGAAATTTTCTCTATAGTATCATGATAACCATTAGTAAATACCAATACATCATCAGAAAAGGCTAATATATAAATGTTTATGTTCCCTCTATCAGAATATTTTATTTTTTTATTAGAGTAAAAAGGTGATTCATTCCTCTAATTAGTACCTTTTCTGCTAGTATAAAGAGGCTAGGAGACAAGAGATCACCTTGTCTCACACCTCTATTAGCTTTGAAGAAGCCCATAAACTTACCATTAATTAGTAAGGAAATATTTACTGATTTTATGATGTTATTAATCAATTTAGTAACCTTATAATTGAAACCAAACCTCCTCATAACCTTTGTAATGAAGCTGTGAGATCAGTTGTCAAAAGATTTGGACATGTCCAGCTTAATGACCACATTTATAGCTTTAGTTTTCCTTCCTATATCATGAATTAACTCCTTAGCAATGAGGATGTTGTCTTGTACTGATCTTCCCTATACACAAGCCCCCTGCACTTGAGATATGAGTTTAGGTAGAATTCCTGAAAGTCTGTAATTAATCAATTTGGACATTATTATGTTGGTTAGTGTGCATAAACTAATGGGTCCATATTGACTCCAACTAGAGGGATTCTCTGTCTTAAGTATAAGACAAATGCTTGTTGCCAATATCCCTTTAGGAATAGAATGGCCAAGGATAAAGGATATAAGTGCATTACAAAAGTCAATCTTTATAATGTGTCAACAAGTGGTGTAAAATCACTTGTTAAAGCCATCAATCCTAGCTGCTCCAGTAAGATTCAGACTTTGAATGATAGACCAAATTTTAGATTCAGTAGGCTTACCTAGTAACTTGTTGTTATCAGACTCATCCACTAGTTTAAGGATTACATTAAAAAGATTGTTGTTCAAACTTTTTGTTTCGGTATGCTTATTAGGATAAGAAGGAGATGAGAGAATATCTGAAAAATAGGCCTCAATATAGTTTTTGATAGTTTATTCATCTTCATTCCACATGTTATTCATTTTGATGCCTTTAATTCCTCTTTGCCTTCTTTTCTTCATAACATAATTGTGGTATAATTTAGTATTTCTGTCACCATCTATTAACCAGCTTACATGTGATTTTTGTCTCCATTATTCCTCTTCCATAGTCAAGGCACGTAGGTTCTCAGCAGTAGCTTTGGAGAGGCTACTTTTGTCATAAATGCTGCTAGATATTCTGTAATTGTCCTCATAAATCTGTAAGTTATCCTCAGCCTGTTTTATCTTGTCAAACAAGTTACCAAAATGATTTTTGTTTCATTCCTTTAGGGAAATTTTCAATCTTTTTAGTTTATTCTAATAGACATAAAGAGGATATCACATCATAGAAATGGACCAGTTAGTTTTAACAAACCCGGAGAATTCTTTATCCATGGTCCAAATATTCTGAAATCTGAAAGAGCTACGTTTCCTTTTATTGTCTTTAGTTATAGAGATACAAAGAGGTGTATGGTCTGAACATGTACGGGCTAAATGTGAGACTTTAGTAATAGCAAAAGTCCTGATTAAACAAGAACCTATTAAGTCTCCTCCATCTTGTGTTGTTAGTCCAAGTAAACCTTGTACCTACATACCCAATATCGTCCAAATGACAGTCTTCAATCATTTCATGGAAGTCGTTAGCACTTTGATGATAAAAGTTGGTACAACCAGATTGCTCAGAGGGAGATAGGATAAAATTAAAATTCCCCAGCACTAGTCATTCATTTACAGTAGAAGCAAAATACCTCATATCATTCCATAACTCAATTCTGCTACTTCTTTGACATTTAGCATAGATACATGTGATGTTAACCTTCCTATTTAGTAAAGAGTGCTTAGCTTTCATGTGACAGCATTGGATGTTGTCCACCAGAATGTTTATGTCCAGATCCTCATGCCAAAACACCCATATTTTATTAGAAATATTAGCAAATGAGTTAGACAACTTAAGTTTAGAAGAGAGAGCAATGATTTGATCACAACTTAACATAGGCTCTTGTAAAACCGGTAACTTTATACCATCTTTTTTATAATTTCTTTAAGTCTTCAGATAGAAGATTGACTGCCCACCCCACGAATGTTCCAGCTTAAGAGCTTGATCATTTAGGACTTTTAAGAGAAGATATTTTAGTCTTCTCAAATTGAAGAGACTTTATAACTAGAAACTTGTTTCTTTTGCTTTTTCTTTTTTGCTTTAGTTTTTTATCTAGAATTTTTTGAAAATTGGAGTCAACTTTTTTTGTGTTTGAGAGAAAAAGAGGGTGGAAGACTCCCAGTGTTATCGTTCATAGGAGTCAGCTTAATAAAAAGAGGAGTATTTGTGCTAGTATGTTGAGGAAAATCCATAACGTTATCAAGAAATTTTATATCATCAATCATATCTTCATCCTGCAATAGATCTTCAGGTATCTCATTCTTTTGCAGGTCTTTCTTGAATTTACCTATTAAGGTATAGGATGTATTTTGCAGTAGATCATCATAAATTTGATCTTCAAATTGGATAGCAATGTGATCAACTTTATGCTGAGTGAGAGAGGGTTTGATTTTATAGGTTGTCTTCAGATTTGGTTGTTAAACAACTTGGGCATATGACCTTTGTTAATAAAGAATTTCACACTGTTGAATTCTGTTTTGCAGGCTTGAAGAACTGAGAACAGGTTATTCTTCCATTCTTCAAAATCACAGCAGGAATGCAAATTCTTCAAGGAAAAAACACAGTCACCTCTTTATAGATAGCAGGATTAAGGAGATAATCGAAGAAGGACAATCTTCAAAAAGAAGATCGAGTCACGCAAGACTCTGTTTCTTGGAGTTTTGTTTCCACGGCCATAAGAAAAATATCGTTTGGCCGAAACCTTACTTCAACCAAAAACAATACGGAAAACCATCTAGCGGAAGACCCTGGTTACCTTCTTCATAAGCTATAACATCCAAACATATCGATTATGAGATCATATATAAATTATGAGATCATTAAGACTCATGAAATTATTATGTTTTAACAAACATAAGATTATTGTGTATTAAATAATTTAATTGTTTAAGTTTTATTGAACTAAATTAGCAATCAATAAAAATAAAAATAAAAATAAAAATAAAATTTAAATATAAATGTAATTCTAATAACATTATCTATAAATTCACCAACGTGAATGAAATATAGGCTAATCTTATAAAAAAAAGTTCATGATATATAATAATGATAATAATAGAAAAATATGAGACATTAAAAAATAACATTGGATACTCTATTTGTATGTTCGACTATTTTGTTTTTTACTTTTTTCGATTATATTAGTTACATTTTATAAGTTTTTAATCTACAAATATTATTGATTTTATTTATTTATGTATTAATTAAATCATCTCCAACCTTCAACTCTTAATTGACTGGGTATTGATCATCATTTCGCCTAGTTTGTAAAAAGCGATTGTTATTTTAAAATTTTTGTTTTTTCTTCGTTTTTCATGAACTTCAAAAAAAATTGACATAAAAAGATAGATGGTAAATTCACACGTATCCGGATCTTCCTATCAACAAAAATACAATGACTAAGATGGTTTGTTTCCCGTTTTGAAAATGATGCTGATTCGGTTTCAAGCTCCGAAAGCTTCGTTAGTTTGGCTTCCAGCTCTGTTAGTTCGGCTTCCAGCTCTAACAATTACGTTATTTTAGTGGTTGGTTTTGTTCGGTCCAAATATTTTACTTTTGATCCTAACCTTCTAGCAGTTAAAAACTCTGTTCCAAACGTGTTGCTTCCGATCCAAATGGTAGTTTCATAAAACTAAATGAGCAATCAATATTTAAATAATAAATGTAATTAGTTACAATATCCTTTATAAAATAGAGAAAAAATCAATAATATTGTCTACAATTTTACTAGAATGAAATATAGTCTAGTCTTAAATATTATTATACATTTATTTATCTAAATATTATTTTAAATTTTATGAATTTTTTTAGTCTATTAATATTATTATTATAATATATTTGATTAGTCAATAAACAGCCACACAATCACGCGGTCTATCAAGTGAATCAACTGAGAACTTATGAACTGTATTAATCAAATAAGCACCTACAAAAAAACCGACCATCACGTGGTCTATTCACTGGATTAACTAAGAACTTATGAACTATTTATGACATGACGAAACATGTAATCCGTTGGTGACACCGGAAGAGCTACAAGCACTTAAAGACCATAGGGTTAAGAGCAAACACTTCACTTGTCGTAAAGACTTCAAGCACTATACAAGAGACTGTTGAACCTTACAAGACTAAGTACAACACATGATAGACAATAAAAAAACTCATGGAGTTTGTAAATAGAAAGAATGACATAGAACTACGATGTACTTCAGCCAACCGAGAACCCTTACCCAAATGTGAAATGCACGGTGAATCTGCAATAGTGGAGAAAATATTGTTTGACAATAAAGCAATCATTAAAATCATAAATGATGAATATTTGAATCTAAACCCCAACTGATAAGCTTTTGGACTCATTATTCATAGAAATATTTTATATCGAGTTTTTGTTATTAACTTACTATGCAATTATCACAAAATGACTCAAGTACAGAATATATGCGAATGAAAGATTTAAATGAACACAGGATTTAGCGTGGTTCGACAATTGTCTACGTCCACGGGCGCCGCTAGAGAAAAGAGTTTCACTATGATATAAAAGGTTACAGATTTGAGATTGTGTTTTGTGTAGTCCTAGTAGCCTATTTATAGGAAATTAATAGACTTACTAGACAATAGGCCTAATCGGCTCATACCACAAGATTGAAAATGATATTATCACAACACTTATTTGTACTGCCGGACACAGTACACTGTCAAGGCACAATATCACTATCATAGACACAAAACTGTACTGCCGGACACAGTACACTGTCAAAGCACTATTCGACTCATTCACAACAAATCTTCCCCTTGAGGCGAATATCTTTTCTTCACTATCAACAAAGAAACTTCTCTTCTTCTGACTCACCAAATGCCCTTAACGCATTCACTCTATACTGCGAACACCGATCTAGTTTAGGCACTTCCTAAACTTTCGAACTGATACTGTATTGGTCATTATATCTCCTGGATTATCGTGTGTAGACACTTTCTTTTCCCTCGGCTCAAGCTTACCATATCTCACATGAGCATACGTAGGACAACCGAACACACTAAAATGTTAATAATCAACTGACGATCCAGACCAAATCTCAAAAGGAGTTTTACAATCAATAGCCGTTGATGGAGACCGATTCACCAAGTAACACGCTGTATAGATAGCTTCAGCCTAAAAATTCTTTCCCACACCGGAATGCGAGAGCATACTTCATGCCTTGTCACAAAGCGTTCTGTTCATTCTTTCTGCGATTCCATTCTGTTGTGGTGTTCTAGAACAAGTGTGATGGCGCACTATTCCCTCAGCTTCATAGAACTCGTTGAACTCACGACTGCAATATTCTAACCCATTATCTGTCCTAAGAAGTTTGATTTTTCTTCCTGTTTGCTTCTCAATCATCGTCTTGCATTTGACAAAGGTTGAATATGCCTCATCTTTCGTTTTTAGAAAGTAAACTCACACCATCCTTGAATAATCATCAATCAAACTCATGTAGTATCTGGCTCCGCTCTTGGATGGAATTCTGTTTGGACCCCAAATATCTGAGTGAATGTAGTCCACTATCTCTTTAGTCTTTCTTACAGCCGATTGGCTGAATTTGACTCTAGTTTGTTTACCAAACACACAATACTCACAAAATCCCAACGATTAAGCTTTATAACCTTTCAACAAATCTCTATTTCCTAAAATAGTTAATCCTCTGTCACTCATGTGACCAAGACGCCAATGCCACAACTTATTTTGATCCTGCCTACTTTGGCTATTACTCCCTGATGATGCTACTGCAGCATTGCCCATAACAACACTCCCCTGAAGAATGTAAAGACCCTTCTGTAAACTGCCTTTCATGCATACCATTGAGACTTTTGTCACTTTGATTACACCTTCTTCTACACGGTACTTGTAACCCCGAGAGTCTAGAGTCCCAAGAGAAATCAAGTTTCTCTTTAACCCAGAAACATGCCAGCAAGTTAAGATTCTAACAACCCCATCAAACATTCTGATTCTGACGTTACCAATACCACTAACAGTCAACGAATGATTGTTCCCTAAATAGACAGTTCCCTACATTGGCTTGTAAGTATCAAACCACTGCTTGAACTGACACATGTGATATATAGCGCCAATATCCATTACCCAAGAGTTTTGCCCAAAGTCTGAACTCACGGATAATACATCTCATCTACAACTGTTTTCACTATAGTCGGAATCGTTCACACCTTCAATAATGTTAGCTGCATTTTCTTTTTGATTTCCTTCTTACCGTTCAGTTTGGGACAATCTCTTTTATAATGACCCTGCTCACCGCATTCATAACAGTTTGAGTGCTTTACCCTTGACTTGGACTTCCAGTTCTTCCTTCTTAACTAATTCACTTTGCTTTTAGATCTTCCCCTAGTCATAAGACCTTCCCCTTCAGCTTGATTGTCTGGCTGCAACTGTCTCATCTCTTTTGATTTCAGTGCCCCTTTGACATCTACTAGCGATAACTTATCCTTACCATACATAATGGTATCTACGAAGTTTTCATAGGGAGATGGTAAAGATCTCAATACAAACAAAGCTTGATCCTCATCCTTAATATTAATATCTATGTTCTCCAAGTCCATTATAATTGATTTAAAATTATCTAGGTGCTCTGTTATGGACATACCTTCTTTCAATCTAAAATCATACAAACGTTTCTTCAAGTATAATCGGTTACTACTGATTTCTCTGAGTAAAGATCTCCTAGCTTTTTCCATGCGCAGGCATCAGTCTTCTCACCACTAATCTCGCAAAGCACATTGTCTTTCACACTCATTAAAATCTAACACAAAGCCCTTTCTTGAAGATCTTGTTTCTCCTCTTCTTTCATCTCTTCTTGTAACTTATTCTCCACATCCTTCCACAGCCCCTGCAGTACCAATGAAGATTTCAGTTTAATCTTCCACAATGCAAAGCTGGATCCCTCATCAAATTTTTCAATCATGTATTTTGTTGCTGTAGATGCCATTGTGAAACCCTAATTTCTCTAATTTCATCACGTGGCTCTGATACCAATTTTGTCATTAACTTACTATGCAATTATCACAAAATGGCTCAAGCACAGAATATATGCAAATGAAAGATTTAAATGAACACAGGATTTAACGTGGTTCGACAATTGTCTACGTCTACGGGTACCACCAGAGAAAAAAGTTTCACTATTGATGAGTCTGAATCTGCCTGCTCCCCGGACAGGGACAGATCGGTCCAAGCCCTCCGGACCGGACAGAGCACTTCGAACACTTATCCAATGGGACTGTTCAAACTATGAAAAAAGTACTAAAAAACCTAAACACTTCTTGACTAAGCTACTTACTCTCCTACTTAGAGCTCATGGGTCTTTGAACATGACCCGGGTCCATTAAACATGACCCGAAAGCCCATAAGGGCCCAAATATAAGGGTATAAATACCCAACCACCTGCATTATGTGTGGGTAATGAGAATTAACTGCAACCAGCCAGCTTAATTATCTCTCTACTCTCTACTCCAAATATTTAATACCCCCACACTACTATAAAATACCAAACAAATTACTAGCTTACCCTCAGGTGATAATTATCCTCACCAAATTGGCGACCACAGTGGGAGAAGAGGGTGCCTGAATCAAACATTCAAAACCAGCAAAGAAAGTCTGTCCGAATGAATCCGGACAATCCAGAAATTCACCAGCTCTGCTCGAAGTGGTGGGAGAGAACGATGAGTACACTATCGAAGATCGCGATAGGCTAAAGGGTGAAATAGAAGCTCTAAGGGTAGAAAAGGCTAAGATGGGCATGAAAGAAAAGTCCAAAGCATCAGTTGCTCATCACACCGTCAACCCCAGAGAGCATGAGTCTTCAAAGACTCATGTGAGCACAAAAAAGACTCATGCCAGCTCCAAAAAGTCTCACCGATCTAAGCCAGTGGAGAGTTCTGACTCAAGCTCAGAATCTTCTGATAGCTCTTCGGATAATGAAGGAGTTGAAAAATCTTTATCCTCTAGCAGCGATGAGGGTCGAACTAGAAAGAAGCAAAAGCAGATCAAGAAATATTCAAGAAAAATGGATAGACATGGAAAGATGAAGAAGAATATTGGTAAAG
Organism: Limnanthes douglasii subsp. nivea; assembly: GCA_036936605.1. Taxonomy (NCBI): domain Eukaryota; kingdom Viridiplantae; phylum Streptophyta; class Magnoliopsida; order Brassicales; family Limnanthaceae; genus Limnanthes; species Limnanthes douglasii. The sequence goes on from JAUPFV010000003.1 coordinate 55,499,220, forward strand.
GGTCATCTCACAGCCGGAGGCATGTGGACCGGATGCTGATGGATCCTTTCGCTTTTCACGATGAACCAGGTATCTTTGCAACTCCCAATGAGGATACTATGTTCAGTTGTGGAAGAAATTGGAGGCAATCTCCATTGTCTTCTAAAATTCTGTCCGGAAACCTCCCTAAGAGGTTTGACAGCACCAAAATAAAAAAGTACGATGGTAGTACTGATCCGGACAACCATTTGGAACAATTTAAAAACTTCATGATGAACTTTGACGACGATGATAAACTACTTTGTAGGGAATTCTCCTAGTCATTTACGGGGAGTGCTCTAAAATGGTACAACAGCCTGCCTCAGGGTTGTATTAAGGATTTCGATACTTTTTGGGTAGCCTTTCGAAGGCAGTTCGTAGGGAGTAACGAGCTAAAGGGCAATGGAGACACAATAATCCATTGTGCCCAGGAACCATATGAGTCTTTGAAAGAATATATAAGCCGTTTCGTGAACACCAAGAATGGGTTGGCTGATTGCTTCGAACAGGTAGCAATAACATCCCTAAGGCAGGGTTTGAACCCAGGCAATTTAGCTGATTCAGTGACCAGAAAGAAAGCCATGACATGGGGAGGGTTGCTGAATCAGGTTGGAAAACAGATTAACGTCGATGAAACAAAGAAAACCAGGATACACAGGCAGGTGAGGTCTACCCCGGTGACACCAAATCCCAATCAGAATCAGTCCGGGAATAAAGCAAAGGCGACCGGACAGGGGCATGGTAGGGCAAAAGCTCAGTCTCAGCCAGCTGCTCCTGCTCAGAGTCAGCAATCCAGAAACAAGAGAGGGCCATGGGTCCAACCAGAGTGGTTCGCAGAATTAAAAGAAAGTGTGGCCACCATTTTTGATAAAACAAAGGAAGAGGTGCATTATCGGAGACCGGCCACATTGCAGTCTCCCAGAAAGCATCGCAATGACTCTTTTTGCCAATATCAAAATGATATTGGTCATACCACTGATGACTGCATAGCATTGAAACAAGAAGTTCAGAACTTGATTGAGAGGGGAAAGCTAGGGGCTTACGTCAAAAGAAGAAGAGGTAACATGCCTGACAACACTCACCGGGTTGGTCCAAGTAATGCTGCTCCGGAGGGAGCCATAGTTATAATTTAGAGGTTTGATGTGGAATCTGAGTACTTGGATCCTGATCCAACTCGAAACAGAGTGGGTACAATTGAGGAATGTTCTAGGTCGGTCTCCAGACTCATTAAGTTTTTTGAGTCACTTACAATTTTCGGAGGGGATACTGTGACAGCTCCTACTGCTTCTTCGAGGAAGAGGCACGTTCATACTTTAGCCTCCCAGCTAGAAGGAGGCATGACTTCCTATCAGTCACAAAATTTATTCCCCTTCATTGTTTTTGATGAAGATGATTTAAGAGATATAGCTGGCCCTCATGAGGATGCTGTTGTTATAGGAGCATCTATTGGGGATAATGACATAAGACGAATTCTGGTGGATACTGGGAGCTCAGCCAATATCCTTTTCTTAACTACATACAAAAGAATGAAAAATCCAGTTGTAATTCAGAGTTCGGACAGATCAATTGTGGGCTTTACTGGCAGCTCAGCAGATGTGATCGGAGAGTTTGAAGAAGAAGTTCTATTGGGCAAGGGCCCTTTCAAGAAAATGGTCAGAATACCTTTTATTGTGGTGGATTGTCCCACTTGCTATAATGCTATTTTGGGGAGGTCTTGGCTCTCTAGGATGCATGCAGTGGCCTCGACAGTCCACCAGTGCTTGAAATATGTTGTTCAGGGATAGGTTGGGGTCGTCCCGAGCAGTCAAAAGATTGCAAGAGAATGTTATGCTACAGCCCTGGCTCCTCGAACGCTGGGCGCAGCTCGTATAAGTGAACAATAGCAATTTGAGGGCCTTTCTGGGGGTGAGGGTGAAATTGATGACCCCAGAGAGGCCTCTGGAGTGTTGATACCGGTCGAAGAGGTAGAGACACACTGTTTGGAAGAAGGAAGAAGTGTCAGGATAGGGTCCAAAATGCCAACCAATATGGAAAATGAAATGTTAAAGTTTTTGAAGAATCATCAGCATGTGTTCGCTTGATGCAATGCTGATATTACTGGGGTTCCAGCAGAAGTGATATCACATCACCTATCCGTCCGGAGAGACGTAGCACCAGTGGTTCAAAAGAGAAGAGCTTTTTCTAAGGAAAAGACTGATGTCATTGTGCAAGAGGTTGACAGGCTCACAAAGATGGGGCACATCAAGGAGTCTCAGTATCCTTTGTGGACTGCCAATCCGGTTCTGGTAAAGAAGAAAAATGGCAACTGGCGCATGTGCATTGACTTCACAGATCTCAATAGAGCTTGCCCAAAAGATTTGTATCCGGTCCCCGGGATTGATCAGTTAGTAGACTCCACCTCTGGGAACAAGCTGCTTTCCTTTATGGATGCCTTCTCTGGATACAATCAGATTCAAGTAGATCCGAAGGATCAAGAGCATACCACATTTGTCACTGACAGAGGTCTTCATTGCTATAAGGTAATGCCGTTTGGGTTGAAAAATGCTGGGGCTACTTATCAGAGATTAGTAAACAAGGCTTTTGCTGATCAGATTGGAAGAAATATGGAAGTATACATTGATGACATGATGGTGAAGAGTGTGGATGAGAAATTGCACTTATCTGATCTCCAAGAAACTTTTGCCAACTTGGTAAAAGTGAATTTAAAGTTAAACCCCGAAAAATGTGTGTTCGGAGTGCAGTCCGGAAAGTTTCTAGGCTATATTATAAGTGAGCATGGGATACAGCCCGATCTGGACCAGGTCAATGCTCTATTCCAAATGGAGCCACCCAGAAATATTAAAGAAGTACAACGGTTAACGGGGAGATTAGCTGCCTTAAACAGATTTATCTCAAGTTCTTCGGACAGGTGTGCTCCTTTCTTTCAAACTTTGAAGAGTGCAAAGGGATTCGATTGGACCCCACAGTGTGATGAGGCTTTCAATGAGATCAAGAAGCACCTGTCCTCCCCCAAAAATTTGTTTAAACCAGTTGATGGGGAGACACTCTTCGTGTATTTGGCAGTTTCAAGTTGTGCCATCAGTGCTGTATTAGTAAAGGAGGTCGATGGTCATCCCCATCCAGTGTACTACATCAGCAAAATTTTGATAGATGCAGAAAGCCGTTACTTGAAACTCGAAAAATTAGCATTAGCCCTGGTGATAGGTGCCAGGAAGATGAGGCCTTATTTCCAGGCTCATCCCATTATCGTCCGGACTTCTTTCCCCCTGAAGAATGTCCTCCAAAAGGCAGACATTTCGAGCAGGATGACTAAGTGGTCAGTAGACTTGGGAGACTTCGACATAGACTTTGCTCCTTGAACAGCAGTCAAGGCCCAAGCTGTGGCTAACTTTTTGGTTGAGTTCCACTCCGACAAGGATTCAGAGCAGACTACTGACATGAAAGATAAAAAGATATGGGTCGTCCGAACAGATGGTGGATCTAGCACTATGGGATGTGGTGCAGGGGTGTGTTTGACTTCTCCATATGGCGACAAAATGTACCAAGCTATTTGTTTTGCTTTCAGGGCATCCAATAATGAGTCAGAATACGAAGCGGCTATAGCTGGATTAAAGTTAGCCTACATTTGTGGGGCCAAGAGGGTCAGGCTACTAAGTGATTCCCAGCTTCTGATCCACCATGCCCAAGGCCAATCTGAGGCTAAAAAGGAGCAGCTTGTGAAATATTTACTCCTCCTTAAATATGAAGCACTCAAGTTTAAAAGTATTGTTTATGAGCACATACCTCGGGCAGAAAATTAGCTAGCAGACTCGTTAGCAACCATAGCATATACTGAGTCATATACATGGATCCATGTGCTGGAAAGCCCCTCCATTCAACTTAGTATGGGTAAAGAAGAGGAAGTTTTTGAAATACAAGTGAAACAACCTCAAGACTGGAGGTTTCCTCTCCTGCAATATCTCTCCGATGGTATCGTGCCTCCGGATAAATCACTAGCCAGAACATTGGAACACAAGGCTCGTGGTTTCATCATATTGAGAGATGTGTTGTACAAAAAATCTTACAGTAAACCTCTCCTGCGCTGTTTGGCGGATGAAGAGTCTCAAGTAATCCTCTCTGAATTGCATGATGGTGAGGGATCAGTCCATTGTGGATTCAGGGCTTTAACAAGAAGAGTTTCACTGTCCGGTTACTATTGGCCCTATATCATGAAAGATGCTAAGGAATTGGTGAGAAGGTGTGACCCATGCCAGAGGTACATCAATGAAATTCATGTCCCAGCCATTCCTTTAGAGTCAATTTCTGATCCTATCCCTTTTGCTCGATGGGGGTTGGATTTAGTAGGGCCTCTCCCTGTCGCGTCCGGAGGACGAAAAACTATAATTGTTGCCATAGACTACTTTTCGAAGTGGATTGAAGTAGCCCCTCTAGCAGGCACAACATCAAAAGCTGTTATAAAATTCGTTCTATCCAACATCTGTTGCAGATTTGGTGTCCCACGAAAGATAACAACAGACAATGGGCCACAGTTCGACAATAGGGAAATGGAGAGCTTTTGTGCCTCAATGGGTATACAACATTGTTTATCTTTACCTTTCCACCCACAAGCGAATGGGCAAGTTGAAGTGGCTAATAGAACTATACTGTCCGGTTTAAAGAAGAATTTGGAAGGGGCTGCTTGGAAGTGGCCTAGTTATCTACAAGAGGTCTTGTGGGCCTACCGGACAACACCTGGGGCTGCAACACAAGAGTCACCCTTTGCTTTGATCTATGGAATGGATGCAGTAGCTCCCATAGAAGCAAATCTCCCCTCATTTTGTGTTCACAACTTCTCCGAACACGCTAACGAGGTGGCAATCAGAGGTCAACTTGATTTGATAGAAGAAAGACGAGTTAAAGCTCACCTTAGAGTTGCACACTATCAGGGTTTGACGAGAAGCAGGTTTGCTTCCAAAGTTAAGAAAAGAGACTTCCAACCAGGGGACAAGGTATTGAGGAGAGTCTTTTTACACACTAAAGAAAAGCTGTTCGGAAAGCTGGCACCAACTTGGGAAGGTCCATACATGGTTGTTGAAAGAATTAAACCTGGAACATATTGGTTGGAAGACAAGGATGGAAGAGTTCTGACCCACCCTTGGAACATCGAACATCTCCGGATGTACTTAGAGTAGCATTTGTGTAAATATTTACTTGTTTAAACATCCATGTAAATATTTGGGGGCATACTCTTTCCTCCCTGGTGGCACGGGGAGGTTTTAGTGAGGTGTCTGGGCTTTTGAATAAAATTTGATGCCTTCTTAAAAATTTTCTAAAGTGTTTTAAGTTTTGAACTTTGTCACACTATCCGGACTGAAATAACTAAGGGCTATTTAAACTCTAGCCGGAGAATTTAAACACACTCACTATGAAATAACTAAAGGCTATTTAAACTCTAGCCATCAAAATTGGAACAAACTATGAAAGAAGAAGAGAATTGCACAAAACTAATATATTCATTGAAAGAACTTAAAGTGCCTTGGCCTTCCAAGGACTTTGGAATTGTCAAAACAGAACAAAAAACCTATCCGGTCAGATGCCGGACACAATTACAAAAAAGAGTGCCTTGGCCTTCCAAGGACTTTAGTCTGGATAAAAAATAAAAGAATTAGTTTATAAATTAAGGTCGAGCCTTTGAAGATGGCTCAGCTTCATCTACCTTCTTCTTTCCCTTAGGATCATCTTGATCTTCGTCTGGGCTCTCCCCGGTGCGTTCTTCATCATCGGATGAGGAAGCACTAGAATAACATTTCAAGTCTCCATCAGCCATTGTATGATACGGGAGGTCGTCAGGCTCAACATGAAGCCATAAATCCCCTAGGTTCCTCTTCGAAAACTTCTCATGGAAGAGTAGAACCATGTCAGACCTCACCTTGGCATACATTTCCTCCTGGCTGTCAATCATTTTGGTGGCATAAGCGTCGATCTTGGCTTGAATCTTGGACTCCTGCTCCTTTAGGAAAGTAGCTTTCTCCTCGGCAGCCTTGGACACCGTATTCTCAAGAGCAATTTTGTCATTAGTTAAGTTGGTGATGATTTGGTCCTTGGCCTTGGATTCTCCCTTTAAGGTGGCCAGATCTTTCTCCAGACCGGACAACTTCTCCCGGAGCTCTCTGATGGTGTCCTCTAAAGTGGAGACTTTTGTGGTGCTTGCCTCTTGATTTCTCTTCAACTCATCAGTTTCTTCCTTTAACATGTCAGCATTGGAAGTGGCAGTGCGAAGGTCATCGGACAGCCTCTCCTTGTCAGATTTAAGATCTTTGATGATGTCAGCCTGATTTCGGACTTGTTTCTCCAACACAAGGACAGGTTGAACGTTACTTAACAAAGAGTGGGCTATGGCGTCCCTTTCACTAGAAACGATAAAGGTCTTACCATTGAAAGTGACCGTATTTGAGGTGCTTGGAGGGAGGTAAGGCCCGACAAAGTCGTCTCTGGGAAGATTCATGAAGTATTCACCAAGCCCACCCAGACCGGTGATGTCCACTCCGTCAATATTGATATCTCCCCCCTCGACATCATCAGTATGGAAGTCGCCCGGTATTTCCTCCGCCAGAGTTGGGTCAGTAAGATCAGCTTGAGAAGGAGGCTCCGGAGCCCGGAGGGAAAGCTCGTCACCCTTAGAAGTCTTCTTCTTCTTGGCCTCCCGGTCTGTGCCTTCGCTTCCCTGTTTACGATTTCTCTTGGAAGCCTTTGGAGGTTTTGGTGGGTTCACTTCTTGCTTTTCAGTCTCTTGCTCCACCACTTCCAAGAGAGCAGCATCGATTTGGCTCTGGACTGGCCCCTCCGGGTCTATTGGAGCATCCTTCTCTGCATCAGCAGGGTTAGCACCACCCACCACCTTCTTGCCCTTCTTCTTCTTGCCTTTCATCTTGCTCGGGGCTTTGGCCCGGCCTGGCAGGAAGAGTGTCCCATCTAGTTCATGGGTCCTCTTAAGCACAACATCCGGAGGAGGCTGAGTGGTGAGCTCCTCCCAAGTCAAGTCTCTTCGGCCTGTGGTGTTTCACAAGTGAGACCTTGCCAAGTTTCCACTGGTAAAAGCAGCATGGAATCGGTTCCCCCACTTCTCAGCAACCTAAGCATTAATCTTGCCACAAGTAACCTACCCGGCTTTCAAGTAGTCACTAAATTCCTTGGGCAGTTCTGCTGAGGCAAAAGTAAGACCAATTAGTATAAACTAACTCTAAAAAAAAAAGATAAAAATATAAGGCAGGAGACTTACGGTCACTCCTCCACCTGCTTCTGAGGAGGCTTGGGTTCTCTCCGGATTTGATCTTCTTTCCGTTCTCCAAAGCACCACTAACAAATAGGAACTGGGTCCTCCAATTCCTCTCCGCCTCCAACAGGTCATCCACAGCTTTGAGATCATCCCCCATGTTGAAATGGTAAAAAGGGATGTTGGGGTTTCTACAAAGTCCGGCCACAGCGGCAAACTCCTCCATAGGCAGAGGGATCCCGGAGAGCCTCGAAGCCATGATGCATGACATGAGGGTGTACCAGGAATTGGGGCTCATCTGGCTCGGACAGAGTTTTATCAGATGGAAGTATCTGACAATCTCTGGGTCTAATGGGAATCTGAGCCCCCAGTTGAATAACTCCGTGAACATGACGACTTCGCTTAACTTGCAGTCCATGGGAGTCTCTGGGTGAATGGGGATCCTAATCTTCACATTCTCCGGTATTCCCCACTTTGTACGCATCCGGCCCAGCTCAGCTGTGTGGATGAATGCGTAATTTATTTTCTGCAGGGCAAGGAGATACTTGACGCTGACCTTATGAAAACAAGGCCCAAATTTTCCTTCAAGGCTCTCCGGCAGCTCCGGATGCCTCAAACACATTTTCTCTTTGCCTTTGTCCTTCTTGGAAACTATAGCACTACTGGTCTGACCGGAGGGCTCAGACTCAAATGAAGCCTCTTCAGCAGAGTCCTCCATAACTTCCTCCATAATTGTTGAAGGGTTTTCAGCAGCAGTAGTGGGGGGAGGGTTCAAATTTGACCCAGCCTTGTCTCCGGACTGCTGGGCCTCAGTGTTCTTTTGGTTTCTGGTCTCCGGTAGAGTTTCTGGAACAGAAGTTTCTTCTTGAAGACTTGGAGTGGTGCCCTCCGGACCGGACAGTCTGTCCTTGGGGGCTCTAATATGCACCTCTGACCCGGTGCTGCTGTCTTTTGCCCCCGACTTTGAGGGAGTGTTTTTAGACCCTTGGCCTTTAACTAACCGGCCTTTCCTCCTATCGACTAGCTTATGAGGGGAGTGCTCCGTATCTGACGCCATTGCTAAAAAGAGTTAGGGTTTTTTGAGGCTAGTAACTGTTACTCCTGGCTCGACAGCAGGTTCTGATTCCTGAACTGAGGAACCAGAGATGATGGGGGAGAGGTTAGTTTGGAATAGCTTTCTCGGCTTGATGCCTTTAGAAGAAGAAGAGCCTTGATCTGACTTTGTGGCAGAGGTGACTGGTCTATCAACAGGCGAAGTGGGTAACCCTGCCGCAGTTCGTCTTTCCCTCTCGACTTTTTGAGCCTTCTCTAACTCAGAAAGGTTGAGCCACCCGCATTTGATCAGAGCGTTCCTTGCTGTAAACATAAATTATTGAGCAAAGTTTTTGCTTTAGAGAGAGAGAGCTTTGAGAAATTTTGCAGACTAAATGTGAAAGAGATGGTAAAACAGTAGAAAGTGAGTTTGAATTTATAGTAAATCTGAAAAAGGAAGTTGATTCCTAGGAGAATTCGAAACGATGGGTAATGATTAAAGACGGCGCTGATGTCACCACCTTTAATTAAGAGGTTGCTTTTCGAAGAAGGTGGGTTCGAAATTCAAGGTGAAAAAACGGCTGAAGCAACCAATCAGAGGGCGACACGTGTCCTACGAACTCTGGCAAAAACCGTTTTGAATTCGTGAAGCTTTATCAGTCCGGATAAACCCATAGCCCAAATTAACAGATCTGTCCGGATTAAAACTACCCCTGATGTCAGACTGCTTTTCAGTATTTGAACAAACACCTAAAAAAGGGGCTCCTGATGAGTCCGGATCTGCCTGCTCCCCGGACAGGGACAGATCGGTCCAAGCCCTCCGGACCGGACAGAGCACTTCGAACACTTAGCCAATGGGACTGTTCGAACAATGACAAAAGTACTAAAAAACCTAAACATTTCTTGACTAAGCTACTTACTCTCCTACTTAGAGCTCATGGGTCTTTGAACATGACCCGGGTCCATTAAACATGACCCGAAAGCCCATAAGGGCCCAAACATAAGGGTATAAATACCCAACCACCTGCATTATGTGTGGGTAATGAGAATTAACTGCAACCAGCCAGCTTAATTATCTCTCTACTCTCTACTCCAAATATTTAATACCCCCACACTACTATAAAATACCAAACAAATTACTAGCTTACCCTCAGGCGATAATTATCCTCACCAACTATGATAGAAAAGGTTACAGATTTCAGATTGTGTTTTGTGTAGTCCTAGTAGCCTATTTATAGGGAATTAATAGACTTACTAGACAATGGGCCTAATGGGCTCATACCACAAGATTGAAAATGATATTATCACAACACTTATTTGTACTGCCGGACACAGTACACTGTCAAGGCACAATATCACTATCACAAACACAAAACTGTACTGCCGGACACAGTACACTGTCAAAGCACTATTCGACTCATTCACAACAAATCTTCCCCTTGAGGCGAATATCTTTTCTTCACTATCAACAAAGAAACTTCTCTTCTTCTGACTCACCAAATGCCCTTAAGGCATTCACTCTATACTGCGAACACCGATCTAGTTTAGGCACTCCCTAAACTTTCGAACTGATACTGCATTGGTCATTATATCTGCTGGATTATCGTGTGTAGACACTTTCTTGACATCAACAATTCCCTTTGATATTATATCTTGAATAAAATGATACCTGACATCTATGTGATTTGTACGCTCATGGTACACCTGGTTCCTTGTAAGGTGTATGGTGCTTTCACTGTCACAAAACACTTTTGTAGTAGCCCTATCCAAGCCCAAATCTGCCACCAAACCTTGCAACCGTATTGCCTCTTTAACTACTTTTGTTACCGCGATGTACTCTGCCTCTGTTGTAGAAAAAGCTACAGTAGCTTGCAACTGTGCTTTCCAACTGATCGCACTCCCAGCTAGAGTAAATACATATCCTGTCAGAGATCTTCTTTTATCCATATCACCTACAAAATCGGAATCAATAAAACCAACCAATGATCCTGCAACATCATTCCGCGATTCACCAATATCGGTTTTGTTAAAAGTTAAGCCAACGTTCAAAGTATTCATAAGATACCGAAGTATCCATTTCACTGCCTGTCAGTGTTGTTTCCCAGGACATCCCATGTACCTGCTAACTACACTAACCGCGTGTGAAATATCAGGACGTGTGCATACCATAGCATACATGATACTACCAACTGCACTTGCATATGGAACCTTCGACATTTTTTCCAACTCAGCCTCCTCCTTGGCCGCTCCTACTGCAAACAACTTGAAATGACTAACAAAAGGAATGCTAATTGCTTTAGCATCAAACATGTTGAATCGTTGTAACACTTTCTCAATATAGCTTCGTTGAGACAAGTGTAATGATCCTAAATTTCTGTTTATCATAATCTCCATACCAAGAATTTTCTTTGCTCTACCCAGATCCTTCATCTCAAACTCGGCACTAAGCTGCTTCATTAACTGCACAATGTGTGACATACTACAAGCAGCAATAAGCATATCATCCACATACAACAACAAGTAAACATAAGAATCATTTGACATCTTTTGATGATACACACAACTATCATATGGACTCCTCGTGAACCCTTTTGACACCATGAATGTATCAAAACGTTTGTACCATTTCCTAAGTGACTGTTTCAAACCATACATTGATTGTTTCAGCAGACAAACTTTATCCTCTATATTAGGTTCGATAAATCCCTCTGGTTGTCTCATGTAGATTTAGCCCCTCCAATTCACCATATAGAAACGCAGTCTTCACATCCAACTGCTCAAGCTATAAATCTTGCAAAACTACTATGGCTAACAAAACTCGAATCAAACTATGCTTCACTATTGGAGAAAACACTTCATTGAATTCGATTCCCTCCCTTTGAGTAAAACCCCTAGCGACCAGTCTTGCTTTGAATCGAGATTCCTCAACCTCTGGATTACCTTCCTTTTCTTGATCACCCATTTACTGCCTACTATCTTCTATCTTTTAGGTAAGTCAACAAGCTTCAATGTTTGATTCTTATAATGATATTCAATCTCTTCCCCCATAGCACCAATCCATCGATCTGCCTCTGAACTCGCTATAGCTTCTCTGTAGCTACTAGGTTCCTGCATCTTAACTTCTTCTGCAACTGACAGAGTATATGCAACTAGATTCACATACCTTTTTGGAAGTCTAATATCTCTTCTTTCTCTGCCCAATGCTATGATATAAGGTTGTTGTTCTAGTTCAGGCGCATCATCGTCACTATCATCCGATGCTGACGCTTCACCTCCTGATTCTGGATCCACATCAGAACCACTTGAATTATTGGACCTGCTAGGAACTGATTCTACTTCAAGCTTCACTTGTTTACTCACAACCGATCCTGATTTGACTATTTATCCTACTTCCTTCTGAATGTCTATCGAAGCAAACTCATTAAAAGTAACGTCCCTACTGATGAGAAAACCTGGAGACTTTGGAGAGGTACACCATAACCTATATCCCTTCAATCCAGTAGCATATCCTAGAAATATACAACTCTTTTCCCTCGGCTCAAGCTTACCATCTCTCACATGAGCATACGTAGGACAACTGAACACACTCAAATGTTAATAATCAGCCGACGATCTAGACCAAATCTCAAAAGGAGTTTTACAATCAATAGCTATTGATGGAGACCGATTCACCAAGTAACACGCTGTATAGATAGCTTCAGCCCAAAAATTATTTCCCACACCGGAATGCGAGAGCATACTTCGTGCCTTGTCACAAAGCGTTCTGTTCATTCTTTCTGTGATTCCATTCTGTTGTGGTGTTCTAGAACAAGTGCGATGGCGCACTATTCCCTCAGCTTCACAGAACTCGTTGAACTCACGACTGCAATATTCTAACCCATTATCTGTCCTAAGAAGTTTGATTTTTCTTCTTGTTTGCTTCTCAATCATTGTCTTGAATTTGACAAAGGTTGAATATGCCTCATCTTTCGTTTTTAGAAAGTAAACTCACACCATCCTTGAATAATCATCAATCAAACTCATGTAGTATCTGGCTCCGCTCTTGGATGGAATTCTGTTTGGACCCCAAATATCTGAGTGAATGTAGTCCACTATCCTTTTAGTCTTTCTTACAGCCGATTTGCTGAATTTGACTCTAGTTTGTTTACCAAACACACAATACTCACAAAATCCCAATTATTCTGCTTTATAACCTTTCAACAAATCTCTCTTTCCCAAAATAGCTAATCCTCTGTCACTCATGTGACCAAGACGCCAATGCCACAACTTATTTTGATCCTTTCTACTTTGGCTATTACTCCCTGATGATGCTGCTGCAGCATTTCCCATAACAACACTCCCCTGAAAAATGTAAAGACCTTTTCTGCAAACTGCCTTTCATGCATACCATTGAGCCTTTTGTCACTTTGATTACACCTTCTTCTGTACGGTACTTGTAACCCCGAGAGTCTAGAGTCCCAAGAGAAATCAGGTTTCTCTTTAACCCAGAAACATGCCAGCAAGTTAAGATTCTAACAACCCCGTCAAACATTCTGATTCTGACGTTACCAATACCACTAACAGTCAACGAATGATTGTTCCATGAATAGACAGTTCCCTATATTGGCTTGTAAGTATCAAAGCACTGCTTGAACTGACACATGTGATATGTAGCGCCAGTATTCATTACCCAAGAGTTTTGCCCAAAGTCTGAACTCACGGACAATACATCTCCTCTACCACTGTTTTCACTATCGTCGGAATCGTTCACACCTTCAACAATGTTTGCTGTATTTTCTTTTTGATTTCCTTCTTACCATTCAGTTTCCGATAATCTCTTCTATAATGACCCTGCTCACCGCATTCATAATAGTTTGAGTGCTTTACCCTTGACTTGGACCTCCAGTTCTTCCTTCATAAATAACTCACTTTGCTTTTAGATCTTCCCCTAGTCATAAGACCTTTCCCTCCAGCTTGATTGTCTGGCTGCAACTGTCTCATCTCTTTTGATTTCAGTGCCCCTTTGACATCTGCTAGCGATAACTTATCCTTACCATACATAATGGTATCTACGAAGTTTTCATAGGGAGCTGGTAACGATCTCAATACAAACAAAGCTTGATCCTCATCCTCAATATTAATATCTATGTTCTCCAAGTCCATTATAATTGATTTAAAATTATCTAGGTGCTCTGTTATGGACATACCTTCTTTCAATCTGAAATCATACAAACGTTTCTTCAAGTATAATCGGTTACTACTGATTTCTCTGAGTAAAAATCTCCTAGCTTTTTCCATGCGCAGGCAGCAGTCTTCTCACCACTAATCTCGCGAAGCACATTGTCTTTCACACTTATTAAAATCTAACAGAAAGGCCTTTCTTGAAGATATTGTTTCTCCTCTTCTTTCATCTCTTCTGGTAACTTATTCTCCACAACCTTCCACATCCCTTGCAGTACCAATGAAGATTTCAGTTTAATCTTCCACAACGCAAAGCTGGATCCCTCATCAAATTTTTCAATCATGTATTTTGTTGCTGTAGATGCCATTGTGAAACCCTAATTGCTCTAATTTCATCACGTGGCTATGATACCAATTTCGTTATTAACTTACTATGCAAATGAAAGATTTAAATGAACACAGGATTTAACGTGGTTCGACAATTGTCTACGTCTACGGGTACCACCAGAGAAAAGAGTTTCACTATGATAGAAAAGGTTACAGATTTCAGATTGTGTTTTGTGTAGTCCTAGTAGCCTATTTATAGGGAATTAATAGACTTACTAGACAATGGGCCTAATGGGCTCATACCACAAGATTGAACATGATATTAATACAACACTTATTTGTACTGCCGGATACATTACACTGTTAAGGCACAATATCACTATCACAGGCACAAAACTGTACTGCCGGACACAGTAGACTGTCAAAGTACTATTCGACTCATTCAGAAACGTTTTGCATAAGTCCAGGAAGCGGCATGTCCGTACGTCGTAAATGCTTCAACTTCGAGACCGAACATGGAGAAATGTTTCCTCCTTATAACCCAAAGTTGGTAAAAAAAAATAACGAGTCAGAAAAAGGATAGTCCAGTAGAACTAGAAGGTAGTAACACTATAGGAGTAGTAAAACAATGAACAATAGCTCAGTCCATCCTCATCGAAGCTCTATCTAGATCCAGCTCAGCTTTAATAATATCCTCAAACCGGGAATCCCACCAAGCTATAAACAAGCCCTTTACGACAAATCTGTAATAATAAAGAATAAAATATTCTGAAACCCGAACATCTCATTGATGCCATCACGCTCTATACTCGCAGTAACAGGTTACTGGCATAATATTACAAATTTGATCATAGATTTAGCGAGGAAAACAATTTACTCCTCAGTTTCCTACTAATTGTGTGAAGCATAATATCAATAATTTTCATATTAGTTTACCGAGTAAGAACGGTTATACAACATTGAGAAAACAACAAAGAGGATACATTATTACTCGACGAGCTTCATGTTAAAGAATGGCCACCAAACAAAAATCAACAAGCGCGAGAATTGGAACCATTGGGCCTGATTTTGAGAGCTTCAACCATCCATCATTGAAGTGATCTAACCAAATTATCATGAAGCCTAAAAAAATATTTGGTTCAATTTGGTCCAGACATGGCTCAACCTCAATAATATCCGGTTGGCTTCAGCAGGCTACGACTAAATCTTTGCAACATTTAGTTCAGACTCAACAGGCCATTACACTAAAGCGGGGGTGATACACTCCAATTATGTTAAGGTACGAAGTGCTAGACTTCTCAGTCGAGTTCCAGTTAGACAGAATATTCCTCAGATGAGATGTCTGAACCCACCTGGAAGATACAAATAGATTAAGTAAGTAATAACAAAGGCTCAGTAGTATGAGTTCAACTAATCTCACTAACAAGCGATATTCTAAAAAGACAAAAAAAAACTCGGATTTCTAGTTACTAACGATGCATAAACCGAGAGAAATCCTTTATAAAATCCTCCTTCTAGTAAAAGGAATCCTTGTGCAAGAACTTGAGGACCATATGAAGGATCGTCGCACACCCATTATCCAATGCCTCAAGTAGGGGTACTCTCGCAAGGAAAAGCTGCAGCAAGAAAAATTACATCCCAATCGACCTGATTCACATGGATTGCTCAAATGTTATACTAAAATATTTTCTCCCTACCCTTTCTTCGATATCTCGACCCTGACAAAGTTGTTTTGATAATACAATAACTCCATAATGGAGAGGAAAAAAACATTTCAGGCATAAGGAATTGTAAATAATAATCTTATTACAAGTATATCATCAGCTCATAATAGTACATGATGCGAAGTAGTACATGATGCGAAGAGGAATGTCAAACAACTAAATAAATATCAATGCTTCTCCAATTCAATCAATATTCCCACCGGGAGGTTAAAAATCATATCTGAAGCAATACCAGTTGAATTTTTTTTTACATCATAAGAACACTACTACAATACCCCTCCCTGAAGGAGTTTTCATGTGCGATAAGCACCCAAAGACCCGTACATGACTTATCTGCGGTTTCCTTGTTGTCCATGCTTCATACGGCGTCTTACCTGTCAATGCTCGCGTGGGTAGTCTATTGAGGATGTATACCGAGTTTCTGACTGCTTCAGCCCACATCTTTAATGGCAATTGCATTTCTTTGAGACTGCTTCTAGTCATCTCCACAATAGTTCGGTTTCGACGCTCTACCACTCCGGTTTGTTGCGGAGTGTAGGGTGTCGTGAGGTGTCGCTCAATTCCTGCATTCTCACAGTATTCTTTAAAGTCATTAGAATTGAATTCACCTCCTCTGTCAGTTCTCAGCACCTTGATTCTTTTCTCTGACCCGTTCTCAACCAATACACGAAACTTTTTGAATGCTTCGAATGCCTCATCCTTAGTTCTTAGAAAGTACACCCACATAAACCTGCTAAAGTCATCAACTAACAAAAAGAAATATCTGTATCCAGAGGTAGTAGTTGGAGATATCGGACCGTACAGATCACCATGTATAAGTTCTAGTACCTTTTTTGCACTAAACTTGGATTTGGCTGGAAATAACTTCCTGGTTTGCTTTACCATTAAGCACCCATCACACACGACATTTGGTTTTATTATCATGAGCATTCCTTCTACCATCTGGTTCTTAGACATGAGAGCCATGGCTTGATAATTGACGTGCCCAAGACGGGCATGCCACAATCTCGTGATGTCATCCGCTTTAGTCATCAGGCATTCCTGTTTGTTAGTCTCAATAATAATTTTGTAAAGTCGATTGGCAGATCGTTTTACCTTCATCAATAATCTGTCTTTGTTGTCGTAGATCCTCAGAAATTCTCCCTTGAGTTCCACATTATTGCCTTCTTCAGAAATCTGTCCCAATGATATGATGTTATTACGTAGACTAGGTATATAATACACCTCTCGCAGCATCTTTTCTTCTCTATTTTTGCACAGTAATATCACAGTGCCCTTTCCTTTTATCTCAACTTTTGAATCATCTCCAAAACGCACTACACCAGATATACTCTCATCCAGTTCTGCAAACTTTTCTTTAAAACCTGTCATATGACTGCTTGCACCATTGTCCAGGTACCAGACATTCGATTTGCCTGCACATTCTCCACGCCTTGGAAGTTGAGTAGATAGCAGTTTGTCCTCATTCATGAGAAGCTTTGACGAGTCTTTATCATGTTTGGCCAAGAGTAGGGCCATTTCATCATCTTCCATTGCAGCCAAATCCGCCTCCACTTCTTGTGTTTCCTTGTGTTTCCTTGGTTTCCTGCATTCTGAGGCGAAGTGACCATAGATATTACAGTTGAAGAATTTGATAACACTCTTGTCAAACTTCCACGGCCTCTTTGTCTTGTGGATCTGTCACCATTGTTTCGCCTCAGCCATTCTTCACGCGTCAATAGAAGCTTTTTGTTGGCTCCTTCTCGTTTAGCCCATTACTCTTCTGTCAACATGAGTTGAATCTCCTTCGTTTCTGCCCTTCCTTTTACTCGTTCTTCATGTGCCTTGAGTGAACCCACAGCTTCTTCGACAGTCATGCTCTCGATGTCTCCAAATTGCTCCAGTGTTGAAGTTATCTGTAGGAATCTGGCAGGGACAACACGCAGAAGTTTCTTTACGATGTATGATTCTTCCATCGTTTCCCCCAAAGATCGAATATTTGTAACGAGGCTATTCATTCTCATGTGAAAATCTTCAAATTTTTCATTGTCACCCATATTCAGCATTTCGAATTCAGATTTTAGGGTCTGAATCTGTGCCTTCTTTGCTTTGTCTGCACCTTGGCATAAGGTTCTTATCATATCTCAGGCGTCCTTCGCTGTTCCCTTATTCGCAATTGAGAGCAATACATCTTCGGGAATCGCCTGATACACCATTGCTAGCGCTATCTTATCTGTCTTCTCTTCGACAGCAACATTGAGATCTTTTGGCTCTACTGCATTCCAGACCCCTTGCGCTTGCATATAAACTTTCATTTTGATAGCCCAAGCCGTATAATTACTTTTATCCAGTATTGGGTAGCTCAGGCCGTACGAACCTCCTTTTCCTTTATTCACCTTCATCGTTAGTGAAACAAATACGTCTGCTAAGACCTTCAGGCTCTGATACCAAATCTAGTCTAAAAACAGATTAATATACACCGTTTTGAGACAACAGAGATAATACTAAATCTCAGATCTGATCTATTAGGTAATAGAGAGACTATTAAATAGTCCAAAGTTGAGTAGACAAAAAGACAGCACAAAGTGAAACGATAATGTGAAAAATAAACGGACAAATTCAAAGGACACAATTAAAGTTTGAGATTAAATGCAACACAAAAGTGAGTGAATCAATAATGAATATTATCGAGGATGGACTAGTTTATTGAGGTCTGTGTTGATTTAGGTCAGGTTGTTATTCATCATGTTGATACATTGAGCAATATCTGAAAGACTGGTGGTGGGTTTGAAAATATTGACAAAATTCTATAGTTGACTTTGGGCTTTGCATGAGTGACTTAGGGTTGGAGAACAAAGTTCGTGAAGTTACCTTGTAACATGGATATGAGCTTACTATATTTTTTGTTGGACCAGTAGCTTATTGGGCCGCATGAGAATGAGTCGTACTTTGAGTAACTGAAAGGTTGAGGTCCTGGATTATATGGGAGTAAACCTTAAATACATACGAGGTGATCGAGCATTGTTCCAATCAGTGCAGATCTACATAGGGCCAAGTTAGGAAGATCTTTGCGGGTTACCCCTCTCTCTCTATGGGTTATTCAATAATAGGCTCAAATCCATCTATTTACCCCTCAATATTTCGACTAAATATTTTCTACAAATAAATAGACGAGATTAAAAAGAAGAAACAAGAAAAACATTAAAAAAACTTTTGAAAATGGCTATAACAAGACCAATTATTTCATTGTAATCCATAGGTAATCGATTCTTCTTCTGATTTTGCTAGCCCATGTTAATTGTGATCAAGTTTTTTGTTGTTATATAAAATAATCATCTCAGATTATCTTGAGGATCTTTAGATTTTAAAGTATTATTAATGGAGTTTGGATTTTGAAGTAATGAAATGAATCTGATTTTTTGAAAGGTCTATGGATTCAAAGTAATGACATCGATACGATTTTTTGTATAATTATTCAAATTTTTAATGAAATCATTTTGTTCTTTGTCATACTTTGTGTTTGATTAAGTTATTGTTGTCTCACACATCATAGCAACTGAATGTCTGAGTATCGATCTTTTAGACAGTCTTTGGATTTTGAATTATTGAAGTAAATCTAATTAGTTGAAATATTTTTTTCAAATTTATTTTATTATTTATTAGATTTTGTGTTTGATTGAGGTTTGTTGCTCTCATAACAATGTAACGTCTAACTATATCTATTTCTTAAATGGTCTTTGGATTTTAAATCATTTAAAGTTAACTGATTCTTTTAAATGTTTTTTAAATTTTATATTTTGAATTATCGAACCAATTTGATTGTTTATTATTAGACTTTATGTTTGATAAAATATGTTAATCTTTTCTCTCGCTTATCAGATATCCAATAGTCAATATCCTATGAACAAGTTTTTGCTACCATAACAAAAAGTAGAACTGATTGTCATGCCCAATTTTGTGGTTGAAAAGTACATTATTCTCGCTAAGTCAGACACAATTTTCAGCTTACTGGTCAACTCAAAGTTGAGTTCCAAAGTATCCGGGTTATGTCAGTGTTGATGATAATAAAAAGAGAGTTTCATTTTACTATTTTGTTGAAATATAGTCAGATCCTAGTTTAAGCCCATTGTTCTCTCGTTCAATTGGGGTACATACTTCACTTAGACTTTGTTTGAATATCATCTATTTTTTCTTAATAAATACTAGGGATTATAATTTTACAGCATATAGTTGTTCTTCATTAGGAATATGTACATTTTCTGAATATGGGCCATTTAGGCCAAATAGGAATGTGCTTGTCAAGAAACACTATAGTTGGAATAGTGGCAACACAAAATGAGTGAAATTTTTCCAAACCAACATGAGTGTACTCATATGTATTAGATCACATGAAAAAAAAAATTAATTATATGAATGTATATATGTTCAAATTTAATCGTTTTTCTTTTTGTTAAATAAGATAAAAAATAGTTGAATTTGAATAAACAAACTTTATATAACCCTTTTTTGTTTCAATTTATGGTTCTGTCATTGGTTCTAGTGGTCGGATCGAAGAAACCAGTGGATGCGTGATATGTGCAATACCGATATCTGATGGTTCCGTGGGGGAGGGTGTAGGTTTCAGATAATACGTGTTCGTGGTGAAATTTGTTTTTGGTTGATTTGGGGCGTTGGCAAAGGCCTATGATTTTGAGATGTGAAGGTTTTTGTATTCACGAGGAACGAGGGCTACGAAATCAGCTTGAAAAAGTCGAAGATCTCTAGATTAAAGGGTAGTGGTTTGGTTGAGTTTGAGCTTATGGGCGGACTATTCTTTTTCCTTGAGGTATTCTTCACTATCCACATGCATATCGATATGCATCTTCAAGTTGGGAAGGGTGTGGAGTGAAGGGAAAATTCCTCCAAAGTTTTCTCGCATTTGCAAGGGATTTTTCGCATGCTATGTTATGGGTTAGAAGTCCACTCGATAGTTGGGAGGAACCAAGGATTATATATTCGGTTCATAATGGATTTTATGTTGGGAATCAAACAATCATAAGAAAATTAACGCACGTGAAATGACAATGCGATATGAGAACTTGTTCCATTACCTGAAGGGAAAAAAGCAATTGGTTGTAAGTGGGTTTACAAAACCAAATGCAATTCACTGGATAATGTGAGAAGAAATAAAACACGTCTTATTACAAAAGATTATACTCAACATGAAGGGATTGATTTAAAAGAAAACCTTCTATTTGCTGTCGATGAATGATTCATTTAGAAAAATCATAATATTAGTTGCATACTTTGATATTTAACTTTATCAAATGGATGTAAATATCACGTTTCTTAATGGTAATATTGAGAAAACGATCTATATGGTGTAATCAAAATACTTTCTAGTATATAAATTACAGAATCTGGTTTGCAGGCTCAAGAAATCCATTTATGGACTCAAACAAGCTTCTCGTCAGTGGTATCACAAATTCTTTGAGGTGATAATCTCTTTTGACTTTGAGGTCAACTCGGTTGAGGATTGTGTGTACCACAAGACAGTGGGAGAATTTTCATATTTATGGTATTATATATCGATAACATACTGGAAGTAAGTCATGCATTAAACAAAAAGGCATATGTTGGCATATAGAAAGTCGATAAATGACAAAGATCATTAGGTATTCTGACTCACTTTTTGGTGGATGCATGAACACACTGAAAAGAATTTTAGGCAACGTATTCTCATTAGCTCGGGATGCAATATCCTAGAAAAATATAGAGCAAACACTTATTGTGTCTTCCACTATGGTGGCACAATTTATTGTATGTTTTGAGGCATCAAACCAGTCATTGTGGCTACAAAGTTTACCACTGGTTTGTGGATAGTACAAAGGATAGTATGTCCCGTGAGGTTATAATGCGATAATAATTCTACAATGGAGTACTATAACAGTAATATGAGCTAGTCTAAGTCAAAACACATAGACATAAAATTCCTATATGTTAAAAGAGAGTTCAGAAGGGTCAGGTAAATATAGAGCACATCAGTACAAACTCCATGATAACAGATTCTCTTAAAAATGTGGCATTGCTTAAGGTTTTCCAGGAAAACACTTTCAGGATGAGTGTAGATGATTAGAGGATTGTTAGTTTTAGTGCAAGTTTTTGTAATAAGATCCGATTATATTTATGATATTGTATACATAAAGGTTTATTGAAATATATATACTTGGTTATATTTATTGACATATGTTACTTTATTAGATCTCCAAAGATAGGACCATTTAAGAGGAGATATGTACGATTACAATCCACATTACTTTTAAACTACACTCTATAATTAGCTTAAGTAATTTATTGATAGCAATAATGTGATTATTGTTGCATTCTATTGTTTACATTAAAATAAATAGATCTTCAGTTCTTTATTTTTTATTGATCATGTACATGATTGTATAATTCACTTATTTACAATAGATTCAGGGTATCCATTGAAGTTGAATATATTATTGAGTAGAATATGACGGTCCAAGTGGGAAATTGTTGGAATATTTATGGACCGTTATACTAAATATGTATTCGTCACTGATGAGTCCGAATATTACCACCTCTCCGGACGGGGACAGTTCGGACTAAGATCACCAGACCGGACAGGGTAGTTCAAACACCTTACCCATTGGACTGTTCGAACAAGGACTAAAGTACTTAAAAACCTAAACACTTCTTGACTAAGCTGCTTGCTCTCCTACTAAGAGCTCATGGGTCCTTGAACATGACCCGAAAGCCCATAAAGCCCAAATACAAGGGTATAAATACCCAACCACCCGCATTAAATATGGGTAATGAAAATTAAATACAACAAGGATACTTAATTCTCCTTCCACTCTCTACTCGAACATTAAACACCTACATACCTCCACAAACTCTAAACAAATTACAAATTTACCCTCAGACGAAAATTAACCACACCAGTCTCATTTTCTCAAGGTAGTTTAATTACAAATATAATCATATAAATTATATTATATATAACTAATTAGGCATTGGTCATGTAGGTGAGAATGTGTTATGAACTAATAAGTATTGTACACGGGTTGAATTAAGGATGATGAATGAGCGGTCCCAAAACTCAACACTTAAGCCTGAGCTAATAATTCAAGGACTAAATTGATAAAATCAATATACTGGTTTGTGGTTCCCAACCATAAAGCAATATAAGTTATGGGTTGTATACTACTATTATTTTAGTTATATTTGACTATAAAAAGAATGACTCATCATTTAACCTAAATCCAAAAATATCAATCTCCCCCTTTATTGAGAGGAAGACTAACAACTGTTTTACAGGAACGGAATCTTGAAGAACTCTTAAAAATGATTCAATAACTAGTGAAATTTGAAGAGGGGTTATGGAAATAGCAGGAAACAAAACGGTATGTCTCTTCAATTTTAACTATAATAGAAAATCCTACAGAGGGTTTAACAATTTATATGTTTTATAGACTAATTTTATGCAGTTCGATTAGTTCTATCAAACAATCCAATATACATACATATAATCATGGGAATAATACTAATAAATCTATATAACCATAAATATAATATAAAAATATTGATCAATCTATCTAACCATAATTACAACATACTACATATACTCTCAAATCGTACCCAACTGTTCGAGGGGGCGTGCAAAAAGAACTCAACATGTAAAAGGACCTAATATGGCGGAAGGGACCTCCATTTTCTAAGGAACTTCAGTTTTCCAAACTGAACACAATGTGCAAACATACCTCATTTTGCAGAGGAGCTTTGGTTTGTAGAAAGACATCATTTTTCCAAAAGGATGTTGGTTTAAAGATGAACATTGGTTTGCACAAGGACCTCGATTTGTGAAACGACCTCAAGTCGATTTGACATCAGCTCGAAACAACCTTGGCTTGGTTTGGCCTTAACTCAGCTCAACCTCAACTCAGTTTGGCTTTAGCCTAAGCTCGCCTCTTATTGAACTCAACTCGGCCTCATCTTAACTTTAACTTGATTTGGTTTTAGCTTGGACTTAAATCGGTTCATCCTCATCTCGACCTCAGCTCCACTCAGATTTTTCTCAAATCTGCCACAACCCAGCCTCAGCTTGACTTCAGCTCGGCCCTTCTCCAGAGGGACCTCAATTTGTAAAAGAACCTCGGTTCACAAAAGGACCTGAGTCGCGTGAACTTCTACATTAAGTGAAGCATGTTTGATACAAGAGAAACTTATAAATTTCTTTAATAACGAGGCAAAAATATACACAAAATTGATAGAGATACATATTTATATACTATAGAAGGAGTATTGTCCCAAAACAATACAATAATACATATTAAACCTCGTTATTGGGAGGTTTTGTCTTTATGATTTCAATGTGGTATCTTTGGTATATCACCATTTCATGAAATATATAATCATTGAGGAATTTGTAGTCATTTGAGGTTATCAGAAGATCGCGAGAGAAGGTACAGTTAAGGTTTTGAATGAACCAAACACATAGCAATTAGAGACCTTGGTCAATGCAAAAATACATCAAAATGCCTTGCTCGAGATCTTGCTTGAAGTAGATGACCTGCTGGAGCATAAACCAGAATTCATGTCGTGAATAAGTTGGAGGATATGCGCTTGAATGGATTGTAAACACTGGAACCAAGTTACTCAGAGAGATGAATGCCCAATCAATTGATTTTTTAGACGAATATGGAGATATCTTCGCATCAAATAACTTTTTAGCAACATGAACACCTCCATTTAAAGTTTGTTTCAATTAACTA
This sequence comes from Limnanthes douglasii subsp. nivea, assembly GCA_036936605.1. Classification (NCBI taxonomy): domain Eukaryota; kingdom Viridiplantae; phylum Streptophyta; class Magnoliopsida; order Brassicales; family Limnanthaceae; genus Limnanthes; species Limnanthes douglasii. The sequence continues at coordinate 55,523,489 of JAUPFV010000003.1, forward strand.
TAATCAATTTTGGATGTTTATTTTATGTTAATACATGACTTGGGTCCTCTTTTAGATAAAATTATTCAAGCAATAAAATCTTATAAGTAAATTATCTTTCACAAAATTTTACGCTTCAATTTCGTGTTTGGCTGCCTGTGGGATAAAAATTCACCTAAAAACTTACTCGGTAATTCAATCAACCAATCGGGATATTATGAGAAAGCTTACACAAAATATTATCTTTATTATTAACATAGAGCCCTTTAAAAACTCTATGTTTTGTTTTGATTTGTCTACATAAGTAAAAAAACATATATTCAAGATTAAGGGGAGTTCGGTTTCAGTTGCCGACAGAGATCAAAATAGAAACTTACGATCCAAAATAAGGAGGTATCAATTAGGTTTGTTCACCGACTGCAACAAAATTTCATAGGGTCAGGACATGCTTACCGTTGTTGCTATTATAAGGTTTGGGGAGTAATGACTACGTGTTTATCAACTAAAATGACTTAGTTAAAATTTCATAGATAAAGTCGAAACAAATTGTAATCGTTTTTTATATTATGAACCCCAACACCAAAAAAGGTTTGAAGTAACAATGGAAACATAGTACAATAAAAAAAAGGTTAAAATACAACAAAATAAGTCATAGCGGAAGAAACAACAAATAAAAACAATCTCCAAAATGAGACGAAAGGTAGAATAGTCAAGGATCATATCAAATATCAATGTTCTTACCTAATGAAAAATATAGGATTAGGGGGCATTTTGATATCCGAAATCGTCTTATGTCCCTCATAAGAAGTCATGCCTTTCGTAGCTAGAATGACCAACAAAGAGGGCTTATAAATTTATACTGTCGAGGGTAACAAAAATTGTTGCATCATAAATAATGTTGGATGAATCAATAAATGCGATATGAATCATAAATAATGTTGGATGAATCAATAAATGCGATATCTTCCTCAACATCAATCTCGCCCACGAACTATTTGGCCTAGCTGAAGAAATATCCAGAATGTGAGCTTCCTTAGCCAAGCCCAAAAAAAAAAATCACCAATTATGGCCCTATATTAATTCACGGGTTGGAATCTTTTGATGATTGGACAACACTAACATATATCCGCTTCTCGATGTCAGTCATGTATAAAAATAAGATATTTCCAACCGATTTCTTAGCACAATATACTTTTTTTATATGTTTCTGCTCAGCCTCTACAAGAATTTTCATGAACAAACTTTTCATGTTCAATAACTTCTTCAAGTCTTTCAATGGATTAATCAATCTCATAATAAAATCTCAATTTGGAGGAAGTGGACTCAAGGATTTATCTTGTTTAACCAATTCTATACAGGAGCCTCAGTTTGAATAAATACCTTAGTTTGTATAGGAATTTTGACTTTTAGAAGGACCTTATGTGACGAGAGGGGACCTCTATTTTCTAAAGAACTTTAGTTTTCTAGAAGGACCTCATTGTGTTAGTTTGCAAAAGAACCTCGGTTTGCAAAGGGACGTTGGTTTAAATAGAAACATTGGTTTACAGAAGGATCTCAATTTGGTTCGACATCGGCTCGAAACAACCTTGGTTTGGTTTGGCATTAGCTCAGTTCATTCTCAACTCGGTTTGGCTTTAGCCTAACCTTACCTCTTATTTGACTCAACTCGACTTCGTCTCAGCCTTAACTTGATTTGGATTTAGATAGACCTTAACTTAGTTCAGCCTCATACGACCTCAGCTCTACTCTGATTTTCTCGAATCTGCCTCAGTCGAGCCTCAGTTTGGCTTTAGCTCGGACCCTCTTCAAAGGGACCTCAATTTGGCAAAGAACCTCGGTTCACAAAAGGACCTCAATCGCATGAACTTCTACATTAAGTGAAGCATGTTTGATACAAGAGAAACTTATGAATTTTAATAATCACGAGGCATAAAGATACATAAAATTCATAGGGATACATATGCATATACTATACAATGAGTTTTGTGCCAAAAATTCCAATAATACTCCAGCTACTTGAAGCAAAGCACCAAATTAAGAAAGGGTTACTCATACGTCACAAAAGTTAGGCTGAAGGAGAAGGCCCGATGGCCATTATAATAGGGAGAAACAATAAGGAGTATGTGTGAAGAAAAAGGGGTTCAGTCCTTAAACCACACTCCGCTCATGAAAAAACAAAAGTTAAAAAAGAATGGGTAGCTCAAAGTGTTACCCGAGCCCTCCCTTATAATTGGAACAAAAATTAATATATAAAATAAAACCATTCTCTTAACTTAGACTTAGCTACAGAAAAGGAAGTTCATCCTGATAGTTGAGCCCTAGCCTTAAAAGAATGTTAATGAAACCATAAAAAAGATCTCATCATTTTAACGGAGCTATAGACTTAGAAGAATATTAGTGAAACCATTAGATAGAGCTCATCCTCTTAACTGATCCCTAGCATTAGATGAAAGCTCGTAAAACATCAAAAGGAGGTCATCCCTCTAACTGAACCCTATCATTAGAAAAAGGTTGGTAAAACCATGAAAGGAAGTTCATCCTTCTAACTGAGACCGAGCCTTAGAAGAATTTTGGTGAAATCATAAAAAAAAAAGCTAACATAACTCAAATTGGAAACACAGTTTTCAAAGCTACAGATAGGTCACTTTGTTTCTTCCTCCCAGCTGGTATGAGAAAAAAAGTTTTCAAAGCTAAAAGAAGGCACCCAACTTAAATGGAAAATAAAGTTTTGAAAGTTAAAAAGAGATAACTTTGTAATTTCGAACCAACTCAAATGGAAAATAGAGTTTTCAAATTTAAAGGGTGGTACTTTATTTCTGCCACCAAACTTCTATGGAAATAAAACCCTCAAACATAAGAAGGTTGGTTACCTCTCCCTCATCCTTTGAGTCAAACTCTCAAGCATAGAAAGGGTAAGTTCACTAAACGACCTCTCATTCATCATTCGAGCCAAAGTCTCAAACATAGAGAGGTCGGTTCACTGAACCATAGAATATCGAGAGGTCGGCTCCCTCCCCCTTGGACCAAAAGTTTCATCCAGAAGGGGGTCGGTTTGCTAACCGACCTTTCCCACCTAATTGACCCTGACTACAGAGGGCTCGATTTATTAACCGACCTTTTCTCCCTCCCCAAACCAAATGCATCAGTCAAAGGAAGGTTGGTTCATTACCCGACCTCTTTCACTTATTTGAGCCAGCTCTATCATGATTATAGAAATATAGGTTCATTAGCCGATCTCTCCTCCCGCTAATGTTAGAATCCATACGCCATAAAGCCTCATGTAGCAAGCTGAGCTCACAGACCATGGGTCCTATAGGACTAGCCAAGCTGCTTGTAACGCATAAACGCATCAACCAACTGATATGGACCCGTGTGTGTCAGCTGAGCCCTTGCAACCCACACATTAGTCCATTTATGGGATACAAGCACACACAAAGCAACATCAGTCAAGTTCTCAGACCAAACAGGGCCCAAGATAGTATGTAAAACAGAAAAAATATGTTTTGGAAAAAAGTGTTTCAGCATAAAGTATGACACTCTAATCTTTCATTATGCATTCAATCAAAGATTATCTAATCTTTGACTACTACTTTGATATTTTAACATGACTTACGTTCACATTTCCCTGTTAAGTTGATGTGTGGATGTCTCATATGTCAAACTTGTCAAAAAAATACAGCTTGTATTAAAACATTTATCAACTTCTCTTTAGATCTTACATAGAGTATATGAATTAGTTTCTCTTTCAGAAAATGCATATCCACTTCAACTTTATTTTTTCATGTCAACTGAATTGTTTGTTATTGTTTTAACAACTTAATTGTCACGATAAAACTCAATGATCCTTTTGTTATGCAAAACAATTTTTTTACAAGAGTTCTTTGGCCAAAAGATCTCACAAAATCTTTTTGCGATATAGCCGAACTCAACGAAAGTAAAGTCGCGTGATATAAAACATCTATCTATTATGTTGTCTGTCCAATCTGTATATGTATAACCACTGAAATTCAAATTTGCTAGTTTCCTAAATATCATCTTCGATGAATTATCCACAAAATTCCGAAATTTATCGTCAAGGAACAAGGCATATCAAGATTGATACACTGCCATCGAATAGCAGTAATGCTGGTTAAGTCATCATCTTGATACACTGCCGTTGAATAGTAGTAACGACGCAATAAGTTTAAGACCGACATCTAAAACCTCCACTCAACTTCTTTAACTAAACAAATAGCGTATTAACTCTTTGTCTTTTGTACCAAATACTCCATTCTTTTACATATATAACCGAGAAGTGTAAGACAACATCTAAAACCTCCATTCAATTTCTTCAACTAAACAAACAGCGTATTAACTCTTTGTTTTTTGTATGAAATACTCCACTCTTTTACAAATATAACCCAGAAATTAAGAGCATGAACTATATTATTAATAATTAATAGCATAGTTAGAAAAATAAAAAAGACAACCACCGAGTCCAGGTGCTATAAGGGACTGAAGGGTTCAGGCAGAGACCCAAATCCGTTGTCAAAAACAAGTCCTGGATCAGATTTGTCATCGAAACTATGCAGCCAGTTTGTGTTCTTCGTGTCCTCCTTGAGCAGAAGCGAGTCGTAACGAGAGCTCTCGTAGATGTCCATTTTATTTACTTTCGCAGGGTATCTTCCATCGATTGCTCGGTTTCCATTTTCTACTAATCGGGTAAAATTGCTTCCATTTTCGGACATATCTCCATTTTGCAGATTTCCATTACTGTTGATGTAATCTGCACCGCTCGTTGCACGAGATTGAACTTTTGAAGTGGCTGATCGAATGCTCTGAGGGAAAAGGGTAGTACCTGAAAGTGTGCGCATGCTTCCTGTGCCACTTCTTATATCCTGGACCAAAGAGAATCAATCCTTTAGCCTTGCTAGTCTTAATGCCAGATCATGCAGCCATTAATTTCAGTAAATTCATTTAGTGAAATGAATTTCAGTACAGAAGTCTACACAACAACACTAATTTCATTTTGTCTGCTTCCCAGAACCCAAATCGATAATATTGAATTGCTATAGTAATTGGAAAAGAAATTTTGAATTGCTATAGTAATTGGAAAAGAAATTGTAAAACCTGAACGTTAATGTTTAAGAAAAGTAACAAGCGGAGTTTCTTGAACATATTTGGAATCGCAATCGCATTAAAACACTTGGCATCAGTTTGGATTCAGAATCAGAATATCTCCAAGAAAGTCGGTTTCAAATTCAGAGTACCTTCAAAAAGCTCAGTTTTTACACCCAACTTTTAAAAAACGTAGGAGCACTGAGAGCACTGACGTTGTTTCTATGTAGCAAGTCTTACAATTGGGAAAAAAAGGCTCTGTGTTTATATGACTCGGGGCCATTTCATTTATGTAGCAACCATTAATGCCACAAAATTCTATCCAGGTATGAGAAAGGCTTCGGCTTACAGAGATAGATATGATCTACTAGAGCATGACACAACAAGAGCAAAAACGCATGGAAACCATGTAACACAGAAATTGCCCCTTTGTGGCCTTAGTTTCAGTCACACCCGTGACTATTTCTTGTGCCAACTTACTTCTCAGACTATCCAATTGCTGGCAAATACCCTATCCAACTGTTCTAAGTATCCCATCAACCGCGAGTTAATTTGAAAATACAAAAGAAAAGAGCTTGAAACATTTTTCGTAGATATACCATTAAATCAGAAAAAAAAACAAATTGGGTAACTATAAAGCTTAGAAGACAAAGTTAAGTAAAATGACTAGACACGGATGATTACATACACAAACGTTAAATGAAGAGGAGGAGAGTGAGCATACCATGTGTCGTATAGCCATATCGAGTGATTTTTTGGATATCGACCTCCCGAATCCATTGCTGTCATTAATAGTTGTTGATGATGATTTTACAGGCATACGGTTTGCAGAATCAGAGGCAGCTGAGATTCTTCTGGATTCAGGTCCACTGGAAGTATGGACACTAGCATTTACTCGAGCCCTTCCTAGAGGCTCTGTGACTCTACCTCTTGTAACTATAGGTGATGGATTTCTTCTTGGCATCAAAGGGGTTGTAATTTCTGGACTTCCCCTTGCTGCAACAGCAGTGCCCGGCCGGGACCTACCAGCTGAAACTGGCCTGTCTGGCAGAGTTGTCCTAAGGTTCGGAGGTGTATCAAGCGAAAAATCAGGTAGAACAATTGGTTGATGTGGCACACGAACTCGAGGACTTGGGGAACTTGGTCGAGATGCTGGAGTTGAGGTTTGACGATTTGGAAGCCCATTTGAAAGAGCACGGCTAACAGAAGAAGTTAAACCAGACGTCCCAGACAAAGAAGGCATTGAATGGCGACGGGTGGGAGTCGATGGCCGAGAGTTTGTTCTAACAACCGGTGGATTCGAGTTTGCAGGAATATGAGATCTCGAATTCGGCGTCGACGGTCTTGAGTTTTGGGATGGTCGAGTCCTATCAACAGATGAACTGCTTGAGATCGGACGAGCTTTCGAAGGTGTCGAAGGACGTGATAGGTTCGGGCGAGAAGAGGGAGTCGAAGGTCTTCCGCTAGATGGAGAACGAGTAATCGGGGACGAAGGTCGAATGTAAGACGAGACTGAAGATGAGCTTGTATTAAGGATAGAAGAGTTCCTGTTTGAAGAATATGAAGTGTATTGCGAAGTAGAGATTGAAGGACGAGTAACCGAACTGCTTCTACTTGGTCTTGACGAATGGTTGCTCTCGGAATGTGAAACTGAAAGCTGAAGAGAAGGTGATACACATATTATATTTACAGTTATTGACTACAACTCAAGACATTTGAGGGCTATTCTTACCCTCGAAGTAGTTTTCGTAGTAGAAGCTGATCTAACCAAAGAACTGCTTCGTGCAGCTGCTGGAGTTGCTCGCGTTTCACTCCCAAGAGGTGTTCCTGGAGGAGTTAGAAGCCTGAAAAACGAAAACAAACCCAGAGTCAGAAAATCGACCAACAAACGCATAATCTCAATGTTTTAAAGCTTTCGATACGAACTCAGTAAAACAAAATTACCAGTCATAATCATGTTTTCCACCATCAGTAGCTGCTAATAGATCATCCAAACCAGTCTTTGCCAACTTAGTTGATCCAACTGAAAGACGTCCCAGTTTCACTGACACTGCCACAATTGTTCACAGATCAAACAAAAAATATCAATAATCTAAACACATATGAACAACTCATTCAATCTTCTTTAACCAAAATGTAATAGTGAATCAGTGATCAGCTTGTAATAAACTTAGATCAAAATTTATGAATAACTCATTCAATCTCAAACAAAACTAGTAATCGATATTCAGTAACACCACATCACATTACATCACATCAAGATCTATTTCTATAAACAATAATGTCAAGAACAGAAGACATTCGTAATCGAAAATTACCATCAGAGGATTCGTCGGAAGAGGTGAGGGAGGTGGTTCGACGGTTCCTTGAGAAGAGATCGAGATTCTCGTCGGAGTCTTTAGAGAGTGTAACTAAACTTTGACCTCTCCGGTGTTGTTGAGATCCCGCCGGAAAATTTCTTCCACCGACTAGAGATTCCCTGAGATTCCGACTCATCGTCGTAGTTGATAAACAACAAATAATGAGTCAACGAATCGTTCGTATCGTTTGTTAGTAGTGGTTGTGGAAGGTCATCGTCTTCGGAGTGAAATGAGTTGTTCTGGTATAGAGAGAGAGTTGCACAGAGAGCGAAGAAGATGCGAAAGAGAGAGAGAGAGAATGAGAGAGAGGGAGAGAGAGAGATTGTTTTAGTAATTTATTAATTAAAAATTGAGTTTTACGTCATATGATATGAATAAGAAATGATGAGAGATTTAGATCTATGTATGATTGATTGTTGTTGCTTAGATGGTGAGACTTAGCTTTTAGGTGGTTGTCGTTGGGAAGACAGAACGGCATCAAAGGGGAAAGGAGTAGTAGTAGTAAAATTGGTCTTTCTAACTTTGTTCCGGAACCCTGAGTCGGCGCCGGTATAAAATTATTGTTCTCATTACATCCATTAATATAGGTAATTAGCTAGATACAGTATACAATTTCTATCTTTAATTTTATATATTTTAACCACTTTTTATAATGCTTGTAATAACTCATTCAATCAAAATATAATCTTCTTTCATAATTTAATATATTTTAACCACTTTTTATAATGTTGAATTCTTTAGGATTCGAAGGAAATGCGATGCTTAGATAGTGATTATATGATTAACGGATAATTAAAAACTAATCAAAGTTTATTATTTTTATCGTAATAAATATTCTGATATTTAAATTTTTAAAAATTTATATTTTTAATAATAATTCAAAAAATATCATTTGTTTTGTTTTTCTCAATCAAACAAAACTAGATATATGAATGATCTATAATTTATTTTTAAAAACATGATTAATCTTGTTCTGTTTTTTTATTTTTGGACAAAAAAAATTAAATTTAACATCGTTTTGCATTTCGCATTTCATTTTACCATTATTACGTAATTTACATTCTAATATAGACTTCGTTATATGTTTCGCAATTTGAAAAAGAAAATCAAATTTAACATTTGTTTTACATGTTACATTTTATTTTATTCTTGTTTTGCAAACCTTCGTATCGCATTTCGCGTTTTGGAAAAAAATCATATTCAAATGTGGTTTTGCATTTTATAATATCCTCTTTTCAAATTTCCAATTTAGACAAAAAAAATCTAAATTTAAAATTAGTTTCGCATTTCGTATTTCATTTTTCATCGTTTCAAAATTGCATGTTTTTCTTTTCCACATTTCAGATAACTAGAGTTTCGTATTTTGATTTTTTATGTTTTCATATTTTAACTAATATGATCATCTAAAAAACTCCATAAACCGCTACAAAATCTGTCTGAATCTGATTTTTTTGCCTGCTTCATTGAAAAATCAATAAAATTTTCAATAAAGAAATATGAAATTGATTTCAATTGAAAAATCAGCTAATGACAAAACAATAAAAGAAAAAAGAACAACAATAAATTAAAAATACACTTACTACCTCAACTTCAAGATATTACTCATTGAGAAGGACGATAAAAAATCACAATTTAGATTTGAAAAAAGGATAAAAATAATATATATATATATATATATATAATGAAAAAGTTAAGTGTTCCGTAAAGATAAATTAAGTTTTTATAGTTGAAATAAATATAAAAAAAAGACAGTAGATGATAAATAAAAAAGTTAACCAAATACGAGATAATAATAATAAATGGAGAACATTTTCGATAAAATAAAATATTTATAAAAAATAATTATGATATTTTTAAATCAATATTTTTAAATAGTTTGAATTTATTTTTATTTTTGTATTTCGATAATTGTTTATTCGTGTTATTTGTTTAAAACTATTTATTCGTTATATTTTTTAAATTTTTATTTGTTTATATTCATATCGTTAGATGTTCGATCTGTTAAATTAAAATGAAATAAAATGATTTTTCAAATAAAGGAATATGGAAAAAACTTTACTTTTTTCAAATATTTAAACTTTTATAACTGGTAAATAGATTGCTAATCAAACTGCTATTGGAGTTTAGATCGATATTTAGCTATATGTAATGAGTTTTATGTCATATGTGCAATGTTTATTTTGTATGATGAGATTCAAAAGGATAAGTATATATATCGCCTCACATCATATATGAGAGGGTAATTAATTGATTCATTAAAAACTTGCAAATTCTGTATCCTCGTTCTCTCTCTTTAGAATTTATTCACGTGTAACTAGGTCCGACTTTAATCTGAGCGTTATCAGTGGCGTCATCTTTTGAAAAAGAATGATACCCAATAATATTTTTCCAAAACCAACAAACTACCAATAGTCATTGAGAACCATATCGAGATTCAGGTTGCAACAAGATTGAGGTTTAGACAACAAAGAGCCGAGACCCAACCCAAACTAGGAGCACTTTAGTTATAAGTTGACGAGTTACGTCCCTCACACTTAGTTAAACTTTATTGCTTAAGGGAGCCAATTGAAGGAATGGGTCCTAGGTTTTCAACAATAAGATCACAGATTAAGCAAGTATATGCGAAAGTGGAAGTTATATATGGACAATGAGGTCTCAAAATCATTATATCATTTTCATGTAAATAGAAACAATATGTCTATATAGAGAAGTCGTCGAGCTCGAATCCAACATTGTTCTTTTTCATCTCGCGTAAGTTATTTTAATAACTATTAGAAGAAGAAGTCTTCACCCGAAAAATAATATCGCCAGCTGTAGTAGTACGAGTAAAAGTCGTCAAGTTCGTTCTATGGCTCGACATCATCGCCAAAGCTCTGCCATGAGGGACGGAAAATAGTATGGCCAAGCCCATACTCTTGAGGTACATACCAAACCTTTGTATCCTCCTCGGCCACCTATGAACCCATACAGATTCCGTGGACCCAGTTGTTCAACACTCAACCGAACCACCTCTGTTTACCAACTGAAACTTCTGGACTATGGCTCGGACTATACATGTCAAACATCTTTGGTCCGAAACCTTTCGCTTCCGATGATCTAAATAATTACCTAAACTATCACTAAAGTACCCAGACTTTTAAAAATATTTCAATCAGTACTCTGGATGGGATGATGTTTTTGAGGGTCTCTCATATAATCTCACGTATAACTTGGCCAAATTGACTATTTCTTTAGAAATTTTGGCTGGAAACTTGCCATCTATGGTAAACCAATACAAGATAGATAAGTATGATAGTTCAGAGGACCTAGAGAATTATGTGAAACAGTTCAAAAACGAAATATTATACTTTGAGGGTGATGATAGAATTGTATGTCGAGATTTCTAAATAAATTTTATAGGAAGTGCTTTAACTTGGTTCAATCAACTCTCTTCGGAGTCTATTTAAAGTTTTGAAGCGTTATAGACCTTGTGTTAGAGATCAGTTCATTTGTAGCAAGATAATAAAGGATGACATTGACATATATAATATATTGCAGACATGATCACACTGAGATTATAAAAGATAACACTTAGTCCTTTGTATAAAATATTAAAAACTTAGAAAATTGCCATGAATTTGCTCAATATGCATCTTAGCATCAGAGGATACTTCATGTATTGTTTATATAAGATATAATAAAAACAATATATTTACTTTTTTCTCTTCTAGGTTAGGTCGAATACTAAATTAAAGTGGATGATATGATGGGCCTTTGAGTAACTCTTAACCGATTCCCTCAGCACCCCGCAATGCTTATATCAACCATGAAACCTTACCAAACATCTCATATTATTCAAAAAATATTTTAAGTTATGTCTAACTAAAAACTCTTCCAATTTTAGTTAAACCAAAATTGATTGGGCCTAAGTAACAACATTTTTCAGGTAGAAATCATAGTGATTGGAAGAGTAAGTGGGGTTAAAATGTACAATTCACCAAGCTAATTGAAAGCATAGTTGTGATCTATGAAAAAACCGAGGATCATTTAATATTTTGAAATATTCTTCATATGGTCAAGCCTCAAGAAGATATGAACTCTAATAGATTCTATAAGGTCTATAATAGTGTTGGTCACCTAAAAATAGATCATAGGCACTTTAAAGAAGATCAAACTAACTTAGCACTACTCATTCAGGGCTCTACCTTCATATGCATCAACCGCTTAAGACCAGACATCTCCAACCAATCGAGATTGCGTGCATTTGCCATATAAATGAAGGCATTTGATTATTTTTATTGAACATTGCAACTCAAAACTCACTTGCACAATAACATCGACTTTGAATAGTAATTAGTCCCTTAACTATCCACCTTCATGATAGATAGTTCATCGACTAAAAAACATTTGGATTTAGTCGTTTGACTATCCATTTTGGATAAAATCAGTCTCCATGTTTGTTGACTATCCATTTTCTTAACAGATAGCCCCTCAATTATCCATATTCGATAAAGTTAATCATTTGATTATCTATTTTTGATAAAGTTACTCCTTTAAATATGCATGCGCCATGGACTAAATTTATCCAAAATGGATAATTAAAAGACTAAAATCTAACGACTGCATGTCATGAAAATGGATAGTCAATATACTAAAACCATACATTTTTTAGTCGAGAACTATATGCCTCGAAAGTTGGTAGTCAATGGACTAATTACTATTAAAATCCCAACAACGTATATATTATAATTAAAAAGTAAAGTGTATACGATATATCTCAAGTCTCAATTATACATATAGGACGATACGATCAATAACGGGTGCTCCAACCCCAAGTGGATTTCCTTAAAGGACATCATCATTTAGGACATTATCTATCACATCCTCATAAAAACTAGTGAATATTTTTGTGATTGTTAAACAACATATATCGGGTACTCCTCTCGCACACAAATATAGTTCGAAAATGTCGTGTGTCCCTTACTTTAGGCAAACGATTTATTATGGGAAGTAGTATGCGTTTTTTATGCTATCACAGTATTATCGTGCTTCTTTAACTTATTATGTGCGATACGTTTTCCTTTTGCAATGATAATAAATGATCTTAATGTAAAATACCTTCAGAACTAATAACCCTCTATCAAGGTAACAATTTTTGAACTATAAGATCTTAGGACAACCATGGGTGGATTCAGGATTCCACCTAAATACCAAATCTTCCACCATCTGGAATCCAACCAATCTAATGAACCATGGATATAAAACGAAAAATAAATAAGTTTGATCGTTTCTAATTCATTATATATTTTTTATAATTAAAAGAATTTGTCAATGTCTTACGAATTTAGGCTTTGCATTAAAAATATGATTTTGCAACTTAAAACAATAGTACATTTTGCAAGTGATAGACAACATCCGTTTCCCAAAATCCATTTTACAACTATATACAATGTTTCATAATTTGTGTAGGGTACCCTATGTTTAACATATTTTGAGTGCACCATGTTCCTCAAATTTATCATGGTACACTCGGATTACAAATTGTGAGTATACTGTATTTTACAAATTTATTTATGTATACTAGATTTCGCAAATTATGAGCACCATATTTCGCAAATATAAATTATACTATGTTATGTATATTAGACATCAACATAAGCTTCACAAATTAGAAAATGATTAGACTCTAAAAAATTAAAACAAACTACGTTTCGCAAATGACAAACACTAATTTTAAAAAAAGTTAAATTAAACTTGATGAGATCGAATATTTTAGCTACTGTGTCTTGACTTACTCTGATGGGAAGGTCGGACCATGACCATTATTATAAAAAACCGAACAAGACAAACGTAAAAAATGCTGACTAAGCTAGTTGCTGGTCTCTTCAAACTAGATTACTAATGGGTCCTTAAACTTGACCAGACTTCACGATTCGTACCAATAAGCTCATGGGTCAGTAATTAAGTATAAATACTCCAACCACTTTCATTAATGAGGGTAATCCTAATTTATTACTAGAACACAACTTAATTATCTCCTTACACACTACTCTAAACATTAAATTCCATAAAACATCCAAAAAACTTTACAAAATTACCCTCAGACAGAAATAAACCACATCAAATTGGCGACCACAGTGGGAGCACAAATGTGCTTGAATTTCACAATTTAAAACCAACAAGAAAAGTTATTCGGATGGATCTGAATGAGCAGAATGTTCTACCTTATGAAGTGGAAGGTGCAAAAGAAAACAAGAAGTATACCATCGAGGAGCGAGGCCAGTTGAGGGCTGAAGTAGAGGCGTTGAGAACAATAAAACAAGCAGAAAAAAGAGTTAAAAAAAGATCTGTAGCGTCAGTACTTCACCACACTGACAATCTTGGAGAAAATGAGCAGTCTTTGAAAACCCATCTCAGTTCCAAAAAAGACACACCGATCTAAGCCTGTTGAAAGTTCTGCATCTGAGTCATCGAGCAGCTCATCAAATGGGGCAGAACTTGAAGAATCATTATCTTCAAGTAGTGATGAGGGAAGATCTAAAAAGAAAATGAGGTTGACTAAAAAACATTCAAGAAAGAGGGATAAACATGGCAGGCTTAAGAAGCACCATGGTAAGGGTAAGGAGTCAGTTAATAAGCCTATTGATCAGTTGCTGATTGATCCATTTGTCTTTTAGTCCGAATCAGGTATTTTTGTAACCCCTAATGAAGATACTGTTTTTAGCTGTAGCAAAAATTGGAGGCAATCACCTTTGTCCGCAAAAATACTCTCCGGACATCTTTCTAAGAGGTTTGACAGCTCCAAGATGGAGAAATACGATGGGAGTCGAGATCCGGACAACCACCTGGAACAGTTCAAGAACTTCATGATGAATTTTGACGATGATGACAAACTATTGTGTAATGCTTTCTCCCAAACCTTCAACAGAAGTGCCTTCAAATGGTATAACAGTCTCCCTCATGGGTGTATAAAAGTTTTTGATAAGTTATGGGTTGTCTTCCGGAGGAAATTTTTCGGAAGTAAGGAACTCAAGGGTAATGGGTGGTGTGGATTATTTTCGACTTAGGGTAATTTGGTCAGGTGTTTAGTGGTGTTTCAAAGGTATTTAATGTTTAAGTGTTTTCTAGTGAGAGATTTAAGCTGCCTGGTTGTATTAAATGTTCATTACCCTCATTAATGAAAGTGGTTGGGTATTTATACCCTTAATTATGGGCCATATGGGCTTTCGGGTCAAGCTTATGAAACCGGGTCGAGTTCAAAAACCCATTAGTTTATTAAGAAGATTAGCAATTAGCTTAGTCAAAAGGTGATTAGTTATTTAGCACGTTTGTCCTGTTCGGATGGTTTAGTGGGTGACTTTTTTCCGAATTTCCCCTGTCTGGTTTCTACAATGGGTGGCAAATATTTCCAGACTCATCAGTAGCCTCTTTTTCAGGTTTTGTCGAAGGCCTTTGGTAAGACCTGATTTTTTTTCTTAAGAACTAGTAACATTCTCCGGACTGTTTAAGTGTTCTACTCAGGATTTTTCCGGACTGAAAACTTCTCAGAAGTTGAAAAGTTCTGCTAAGGATCATGGGACTCGTGTCATCTTTTGATTTTCCTCACCATGCGTTTTTCTACTAGAACGGCGCTCCCACTAATCCCAAAAAGTAAACTCTTCATTTAATACCCATGACGCCAGCGCCGCCTTCAATCATTACTTTTGTCTTTTCGTATTCTCCTAAGTTTTGGAAACTTTTTTGTCTTATCAGTATAAATTAGTTTATTTTCACTGTTTTACCATCTTCATTACTCTTTCATTCCTTCATCTCAAAGTTTTCACCTCTCTTCTCAAAATTCTTTTGGTGTAAGTTTATGTTCACGGCTAGGAACACACTGGTAAAAGACAGGTGGATTAATCTTTCGGAGTTTGAAAAAGCACAAAGAGTTAAGCGAGAAAGGCGCATTGCTGCGACTCTTTCAGTTTCTCCAATCAACAAGCCTGAAACACCATCTTCAGAGGATGATCGAGGTTCATCTTCTGCTAGAAGTTCCAAACCCAGGAGGTTATTTCAACCAAGTCTTTCACCCATTGTATCAGGCTCCTCGATTCAGGAGTCACAGCCCATTGTTGAACGGGAAAAATCTGTTTCAGTCACAAATAGACCCTATCCATTCATAGCCATGGGGTCAGATGTTGAAAAATCCCCAGAGAAAGTTACACTTAGCAGAACAGGTCGCTTAGTGAAAGGCCAAGCTGTTGTTCCACAATCTAAGTCCCTGAAACAGGGCCTTCTAAGTCTGGGACCAAGGGCAAAGCTACAGAATCAGGGGCATCTATCAGAGTTCCAAAGGATAAATCCTCCGGTCCTAAGGTCACTGGAACTGGCTCTCGAAATGAGCCCTCCGGACCCGAGTCCCAGTTGGACACCAAACCACTCAGATAAAGTGATGCTCAACCATCCGGACAGCTTACTGAGCCAGCCACCAGCACTCCTCCACCAGCGACAACTAACAAACCTTCCATGGTGATGGAAGAGGTGATGGAGGATAGCATTGAAGAAGCCCCATTTGAGACTGACGTCTCCGGGCAGACAGGGGAAGCTGCCATTGACAAAAAAAGGCAAGGGTAAAGAAAAGTTATGTTTGAAGCATCCGGATCTGCCAGAGTGCCTAGAAGGAAAAGTGGGACCCTGTTTCCACAAGGTGAATATGAAGTATCTGCTAGCCATGCAGAACATCAACTACGCCTTCATTCATACCGTTGAATTAGGCCGAATCCGGATGAAGTGGGGGATCCCTAAATTTGTCAAAGTGAGGATACCGGTCACTACGGAGACCCCAATGGACTGCAAGCTGAGTGAGATTGATATCTATACAGAGCTATTTCATCCATACCATATACCAAAGCAAATGGGGATTCCTGTGTAGCAGCCCGATGAGTAGTCCGGTAGGCCCATAATACTTCTTGTAGATAGCTTGGCCACTTTCGAGCAGTCCCTTCTAAATTCTTTTTAAGACCGGACATGATGGTCCTGTTTGTTACTTCAACCCGACCATTCTCCTGTGGGTGGAAAGGAGAAGAGAAGCAATGTTGAATGCCTCTAAAGGCACATAAATTTTCCATATCCTTGTTATCGAATTGTGGCCCATTGTCCGTGGTTATCTTCTGTGAAACCCCAAATCTGCAGCAAATATTAAATAAGATAAAGTTTATAACAACTTTTGAAGTAGTTCCTGTCAGTGGGGCTGCTTCTATCCACTTCGAGAAATAATCAATGGCAACAATGATAGTTTTGCACCCTCCGGACACCATAGGTAGAGGTCCCACCAGATCCAGTCCCTTACGAGCAAAAGGAATTGGCTCAGAAATCGACTTCAAAGGGACAAATGGGATATGAATTTCATTATCATATCTTTGGCATGGATCACACTTCTTCTCTAATTCATTGGCATCTTCCATTATGGAGGGCCAGTAGTATGCGGCCAACAAGACTCTTCGGGTTAAAGCTCTATAACCACAGTGTGCTGACCCTTCACCATCATATAGTTCAGACAACACTATTTGGGACTCTTCAATCCCCAAACATCGTAAGAGAGGTCTACTAAAAGAATTCTTACAAAAAACGTCTCTTAGGATTATAATCCACGAGCCTTATACTTCACTTTTCTTGCTATCGCCTTTTCCGGAGGCAAGATGCCATCTGAAATGTATTGAAAAAGAGGATACCTCCAGTCCTGGGTTGACTCACTTGTATATTCAAACTTTCCTCTTCTTCCTTTCTCCGATCGAATTGAATGGATGGGCATTCTTGCACATGAATCCATGGGTACGACTCAGAATATGCTATGGTTTCCAATGAGTCTGCTAGTGTGTTCTATGTTCTGGGTATGTGCTAATAGGTAATGTCTTTGAAGTTAACTGCCACCTCTTTAAGAATGAATAAATATTTAATCAACTGCTCCTTTTTTGCCTCAGATTGACCTTGTGCATGATGGATAAGAAGCTGAGAATCACTCATTAATCTGACCCTTCTGGCTCCACAAATTAGGGCTAACTTTAAACCAGTTATAGCAGCTTCATATTCGGACTCATTATTAGAAGCCCTGAAAGCAAAACATATAGCTTGGTACATTTTCTCGTCGTACAGAGAGGTTAAACATATCCCAGCACCACGACCTATGGTACTTGATCCACCATAAGTCCTGACAACCTATACTTTCTTAGTTTCTTCACCTGTTGCTTGCTTAGTGTCTCTGTCCGAATGGAATTCAACTAGGAAATCAACAACAGACTGAGCCTTGACTACAGTTCGAGGGGTAAAATTAATATCATAGTCCCCTAACTCCACTGACCATTTGGTCATTCTGCTTGACACGTATGCCTTCTGAAGAGCGTTTTTCAAGGGAAAATTCGTTCAGACAATAATAGAATGAGACTGAAAGTAATGTCTCATTTTCCTAGCAGCAATTACTAAAGCCAGTGCTAGTTTTTCAAGTTTTAAATACCTTTTTTCACCATCCATCAGGCGTTTGCTGATGTAGTACACCAGACGAGGATAATTATCCACCTCCCTTACTAGCACCGCACTTATGACACATTCAGAGACTGCTAAATATATGTACAGTGTTTCTCCATCAGTAGGTTTAAACAGAGTTTTGGGGGAGGATAAATGATTTTTTATTTCATCAAAAGCCTAGTCGCACTGTGGAGACCAGTTGAATTCTTTAGCACCCTTTAGAGTTTGGAAAAATGGGGCACACCTATCCGAAGACCTTGAGATAAAACAATTTAGAGCAGCTAACCTCCCTGACAATCTTTGTACTTCTTTAATATTTCGAGGAGGCTCCATCTGCAATAAATCACTAAGTTGGTCTGGATCAGGTTGGATCCCTTTCTCACTTATTATATACCCCAAAAACTTTCCGAACTGCACTCCGAACATACACTTTTCTAGATTTAGCTTTAAATTAACTTTTATCAAGTTGGCAAAAGTCTCTTGAAGATCTGCCAAGTATAGCTCTTCTTCCATACTATTTACCATCATGTCATCAATGTAGACTTCCATGTTTCTGCCAGTCTGATCAGCGAATGCTTTGTTTACCAACCTATGATAAGTAGCCCCAGCATTCTTTAACCCAAAAGGCATCACCTTATAGCAATGAAGACCCCTATCAGTAACGAAAGTGGTGTGTTCTTGATCCTTCAGATCCACTTGAATTTGATTATACCCGGAGAAGGCATCCATAAAGGATAACAATTTGTTCCCAGATGTGGAGTCCACTCGATCCAGGGGACCGGATATAGGTCTTTTGGGCAAGCCCTATTAAGGTCTGTAAAGTCGATGCACATACGCCACTTTCCATTTTTCTTTTTTACTAACACCGGATTGGCTGTCAATAAAGGGTACCGAGATTCCTTTATGTGCCCCATCTTAGTAAGTCGGTCAACTTCTTGAACTATAACATCAGCTTTCTCCTTAGAAAAATCTCTTCTCTTCTGTACAACAGGTGCTACATCTCTTCGGATGGATAGCTGGTGTGATATAACATTTGCTGGTACTCCGGTTACGTCAGCATTGCACCAAGCAAAAACATGCTGATGGTCTATTAAAAAAGATAACATTTTGCTTTTCAATTCTGATGTCATCTTAGATCCGATCTTGACATTTCTTCCTTCAGCCAGAGAGTGAGTTTCAACCTCTTCAATCGGTATTAAAACACCATGGGTCTCTCTGGGGTCATCAATTTCACCCTCTTCCCTAGAGGGCCCCTCCAACTGTTAATCTTCACTGATCCGAACTGCCCCCAAAGTTCTAGGGGCCAGTGTTGTTGCATAACACTCCCTTGTTATCTTCTGACTACTCCGGACAACTCCCATTTGTCCTTGCACAACGTATTTTAAATATTGGTGGACCGTTGAAGCCACAACATGCATCATGGAGAGCCAAGACCTTCCCAAAGAGAAATTGTAGCACGTGGGACAATCCACCACAATGAAAACTACTCTAACCATCTTCTTAAAAGGGCCCTTTCCCAACAAAACCTCCTCCTCAAACTCCCCGATTACGTCCACTGAGCTTCCAGTGAAACCCACAATTGAACTGTTCGAACGCTGAATCACTGCTGGAATGTTCATTTGTTTATAGGAAGTTAAAAAGAAGATATTGGCTGAACTTCCGGTGTCCACCAAAATTCTTCTAATGTCATTTCCCCCAATGGATGCTCTTATCACCACAACATCTTCATGGGGACCAATTATGTCCCTCAAATCATCTTCATCAAAAACAATGAAGGAAAAAGGAATTTGCGATTTATAGGAAGTCATGCCTCCTTCCAATTGAGTAGCCAGGGTATGAACATGCCTCTTCCTTGAAGAAGCAGTTGGTGCAGTCATGGTGTTCCCCCCAAATATGGTAAGTGACTCAAAAAAGCTGATGAGCCCGGACACCGTCTTGCTGTGTTTTGTGATAACGCCCACCTTATTCCGGGTTGGATCAGGATCCAAATACTCTGACTCAACATCGAAATATTTTAATTACAACCATAGCCCCGTCCGGAGCCGATGTCCCTGCGTTGTTTGTTGGGCCAGTCCGATGAGCATTATCAAGCCTATTTCCACTTCTTCTTTTAACATAAGCACCCAACTTTCCTCTTTCAATAAAATTTTACACCTCTTGTTTCAAAGCAATGCAATCTTCTGTGTTATGACCAATATCATGATGATATTGGCAGAAACAATTATTACGACTTTCCCTGGGAGATTGAAGTGCAGCTGCCTTCCTAAAATGTACGTCATCTTTTGTTTTATCATAGATGGTTGCCACATTCTCTTTCAACTTGACAAACCACTCCGGTTGAACCCAAGGCCCTCCCTTATTTCTGGATTGTTGGCTTTGAGCTGGTGTTGGGTGGGATTGAGCCTTGGCCCTGCTGGACCTGTCCGGCTTCCTTAGCCTTGTACTCGGACTAATTCTGGTTCTGGTTTGGTGCAGCTGGGGCCGATCTCACCTCCCTATACACCGTCGTGTTTTTTATTTCATCTACATTGATTTGTTTTCCCACCTGATTCAGTAAACCGCCCCACGTCATGGCCTTCTTCCTGGTTACTGAATCAGCCAAATTGTCAGGGTTCAAACCCTGCCTTAGAGAAACTATTGCTACTTGTTCAAAGCAATCAGCTAATCCATTCTTGGTGTTCACAAAGCGACTTATATATTCTTTCAAGGATTTATTTGGTTCTTGGGAATAATGGATAATAGTGTCTTCATTGCCCTTCACCTCCTTACTTCCAACGAACTGCCTCCGGAAGGCCACCTAAAAAGTATCAAAATTTCTGATGCAGCCCTGTGGCAGGCTATTATACCACTTCAGAGCACTCCCCGTAAAGGATTGGGAGAATGCTCTACAAAGCAACTTATCATCATCGTCAAAATTCATCATAAAGTTTTTAAATTCCTCTAGATGATTATATAGATCTTTACTCCCATCGTATTTTTCCATCTTTGTACTATCAAACCTCTTAGGAAGGTTTCCGGACAGTATCTTGGAAGACAATGGAGATTGTCTCTAATTCCGGCCATGACTAAACACAGTATCTTCATTAGGAGTTGCAAAGATACCTGGTTCATCACGAAAAGCGAAAGGATCCATCAACAGTCGGTCTACATGCCTCCGGCCATGGCTGTGGCCATGAGATGACCCTTTTCCTAGATGCCTGTTCAACATTCCATGTCTATCCTTATTTCTTGAATACTTTTGACCAACTTTTGCTTCTTTTTAGAACGACCTTCATCACTTCTGGATGACAGGGACTCTTCAACTCCATCTTCGTTCGAGGAACTACTAGAAGATTCTGAATCTGAATCTGAGCTCTCCACCGGTTTAGACCGGTGAGACTTTTTTGAGCTAGCATGAGTCTTTTTAGTACTTAAATAGGTATTTGCTGATGGGACATGCTCCCTTGGATTGTCAGTGTGGTGAACGGCTGAAACTTTTTATTTTTATTTTAATCCCATCTCTACCCTTTTAGCAGCCCTCAAGGCTTCTATCTCAGCTTTCAATCTATCTCGCTCTTCAATCGTATATTCATCGTTTTCTCCTACCACTTCTGCCAAAGTTGGTGGCACTTCCTGCTCATCCGGATTCATCTGAATTGGTTTTTCTTTATGGTTTCGAATGATAGATTCAGGCACCTTCTTCTCCCACTGTGGTTGCCAATTTGGTGTGGATTATTTTCGACTGAGGGTAATTTGGTCATGTGTTTTGTGGTGTTTCAAAGGTATTTAATGTTTAAGTGTTTTGTGGTGAGAGATTTAAGCTGCATGGTTGTATTAAATGTTTATTACCCTCATTAATGAAAGTGGTTGGGTATTTATACCCTTAATTATGGGCCATATGGGCTTTCGGGTCAAACTTATGAAACCGGGTCGAGTTCAAAAACCCATTAGTTTATTAAGAAGATTAGCAATTAGCTTAGTCAAAAGGTGATTAGTTATTTATCACTTTTGTCCTGTTCGGATGGTTCAGTGGGTGACTTTTGTCCGAATTTCCCCTGTCCGGTTTCTACAGTGGGTGGCAAATATTTCCGGACTCATCAATGGGACACCATTATCCGTTGTGCTCAGGAACCAAATGAGTCCCTGAAGGAATAAATTAATCGTTTTGTGAATAGAAAGAATGAGCTAGCAGATTGCTTTGAACAAGTTGCAATCGCCGATGATGCTCTATTTAAAGATATGAGTCATGATCGTTTTGTTGTCAATTAATTCAATATGGATATTTTGACATATCGGTCAAGCAATACTATTGAATGTACCGATTGGTGTTTCAAATGTATCGATCGGTGTTCCAACCTTTGAGCGACCGTATGATCTTTATGAGATTTGTTCTACTCTTGCGTAAAATGTTTCATTTAATAATTTCTAAAATTATTTGTGTATGCTTTCTTGCCTCTACCACAAATCTGACGGTGAACCGTATTATAACTATTTCGGAAGGCTCGCGCATAAAATTAGTTGAATGATCCAATAACCATATAATTTTTTTAACCAATTAATTCTTTCACTATTATCAAACTCATTTAATTTTGCATTTAAAAATGCACAGTCTGCGATAATCTCTTCTTCTCAAGTTGAATATACCATGTTTTGTATATACTATGTTTTGTAACTTGTATATACTATGTTTCGTTGTTTTGCATTTTACAAAAATGATTATACTATTTTATATTTTTTACAACTTTATTATACCATGTTTCACAATTAAGTATTTTGCAAAAAGCAATTATATTACATTTCGCAACTTGATTATACTATGTTTTGCAATTTTGTAAAAAAGTAATAATATGTTTTATAACTTAATATACAATAACTGAATATACTATGTTTTGAAATTTAAAATTTTCTAAAAAAATAACACTATCAGAACAAAAAATATATGTCCTCATACATACATTATTAAATAATATTTTATTACTAACGTACAATCTCAAATAATATCTTCAAACTAACGAACGCTTTTGAATGATTTATTAATTGAATTAACTTAATATATATATATATATATATATATATATATATATATATATATATATATATATATATTTATCATCGCGTTTCCGAAATGTATTAACTTATTTGTGTATGTATGAATGGACTTCTCTTTATAAAATGTAATAAATGAGCTTGCATAAAGTCGATCATTTTTTTCATTTTTTCGAATTTTTATCAAGTTTATGTTCAAGTCATAAATGGTGGTAGAGCCAATCACGTCGTTCCAAACCATAATTAGTCTTTGAAATTCTTTATTATCTTTATTTTTTTAAGTTTACTAGTATGCTCTTGTGGACATGTTATTCGCATAATATCACAATCACATTCGGAAAATATGTCACTATATTATTCATCAAAATAAGCTCACGATCGGTTAGTATAAAACAGATAAGCTCACAATTATTCTTAAACCTCCTAACGCTCTGATGTAGCGAAGACTGCGAACGGACTGGTTTCTCGCCCAAGTATCGGAATTATATCAAACAGGTACTCAAATCAAAGATTTCGACGATCCCGTCAGATTTCAAAAATGTGACTTTGTCACTAAGTTTGATACCCAAATTTGACCTGGAAAGCCTTTGAAAACCAGTTTTAATATTTTAGCGTTAATTTTATTTATTTATTTTATTTTAAAACATTTATGTAATTTTTCTTATTTTAAATTATGGTTTTGGGTAGTGCCATATAAAGCATCATATATCCTATTTTACCGTTAGACTTTGATTAATTAAATTTTGGGAATTATTTATTTGAGTCTCCGTATTTCTCTAACTTAGGGTTAGGGTTTTATCGTTGCTTTCTCGTCTAATCTTCCGTCACGCCATCACGATCATTCGTAGTTATCTTGCTTCTCGTTCAAATGAGAATCCAACATAAAATATAATATTGGTGGAGTTAATATATATTATTTTGAATAATAACATCGTATATCAAATCATCTTACATTAATTATCCATGATAAGTACCCGAAAGAATTTATGCATGTGTTTACCGAGTGTATAACGTTGGATCATTCTTTTGTGGTCGTATATCATTGCATGTATTTATATGTATATATTTGTAACTTAAACAATAGAAATTGTATTTTCAATCGATCAATTTTCAATCAACTAATTTTTTTGGTAATTATATACATTACAAATGTTGGTTGCATTGTTTTAATCACATTCTTTAAGTTTTTGAATATATCGCATGGATGTACTATCGTGACGGTTATAGTTTTTACCTATATTTTGTTGTTTTCAACTTTACCATAACGCGTGTTCTTGAAAATATTTTTCTGGTATGTGGTTATGTGCATCGAAAAATAAATTTAGCAATGATAAGGGAATAATTCGCCAGAATTAATAATAAAGAGTTAATTATGAATAGAAGGAAATTGATGTGAGTGTAATAGCATTTATCGCTTATTAGAGGTTAATTTGTAAACAATGTATTTGATGAATGACCAAAATAGAAATAAAACAAGCCCACCAAGGACATTAATGGGTCAATCTTCTTTACTATAAAAGGAGACCCATTATTCTTGGTAGGTGGGACATTCCACAATATAATATTCTCTTTCCACTGTCTCTCTACACTCTCTCTCTAGTCACATCAGGTCCAAGACCCAATATTCTTCCTAGTCATTTATTCTCTCGTCAAGTAATAAAATATTTTTCCTTGTAATAGACTGACCTACCAATTTGAAAGGACAATGAAATTTTTCTGTACCCATTGTTTATATTTTTTTATCATTCTCGTCAAAACTTTCATATAATACTCAGATGTCTCACATTGGTACGCAAGTCTATAAGTTCTACCACTACGGAACGGATCGTGTAAGCCAATTATTATTAGATGAGTTGTCTACTGATTTTTTTTTCATTTATTCAATCATCATCTCTACACTATAATATTCGTTGGTAACAAAATTATTACAGAACGGATCGTGTAAGCCAATTATTATTAGATGAGTTATCCACTGATTTTTTTTTCCATTTATTCAATCATCATCTCTACACTATAATAGTCGTTGGTAGCAAAATAATAAGAATCAATCATTTAATGATAATATTTCACTAATATATGTGTTCAATACATAATAATAACAAAGTGAAAATTTAATATAATGGACCAAACTAAATTTATTAGGATTTAACAAAATGTTGCAAGAATTCTATCGCAATATAAAAAATATAAAACAAAATCAACGTAGCTTGATAAATTTCAAGCAAAATTTTAGAAAATCTAATATTTCTTATGATGTTTTTGCAAGTTAAGATTTTACAAATTATATTATTTTACATTTTATAATTTAAAATTTTAAAATTTAAATATGATAATGTCAATTAATATGATAATGTCAATTAAAATTTTACAAATTACATCGTTTTAGTTTTTTTAGTTGGTTAAAATATTTTATTTGATTTTAAAATTAAACAAATATAAGTTTAACAAAAATATACTATGGATTAATTTAAAAAATAAGAATACAATTTTTAATTTAAATATATTAATATTTAATATAAATAACGACAAAATAACTTTAAAACTTTTTTCTTAATTTTTTTATTAGGCAACATTTTCATAAACATTAAAAATAAAATATACGATCACCGAAACGATTTATTTGTGTTTAGTTTTTTTCAAGTCTATAGAATACTTCTAAAACCAATAAGGAATGACCGTCATTGTTTCAATAAATAAAATGTGATGTTAAATTTGTTTGTCTTAAATCTACAAATCATTTTCCTTCATGATTATGTGTATGGCCAAAGCAGTATTACGTACATTTTATTATTGTAGAGTTTTCAACAAATCATTTATATTATACAACTTTTTTCATTGATTTCCATCCACTCAATTGTGTATACACAAAATAACGTAGTTAATTAATTACAGCCAAATAATAAACTGTTCACAAGACCATATCAAAGAAGCCAATCTGAGGTTTCCGATTTGAATTCTACTATTGAGAATGACTATTTGTAAAAAGCATGCAAATAGAAGGTTATTGTGAAGTTAGATTCGTATGAGTCTTCTAACATGACCCTAAATTGATGGATTAATACTCTCAAAACTCATAAGTTATCCGAGTCTATTTTTTTTGTTAAAAATCACGATCCCTCGGAATTCGTTATTGTTTTAAAAGAAAGTAACTGGTATTAGATTTAATGACTAACCACCGTTTTTAGTCCAACTATTAGACAAACGTGTCCATACTCAAATTTGTTTATTATCTTACATATAATTTAGCTTCCACATAAATGACTCAATTAACTGATAATCCTAATATAGTTAGTGTTTTTAACAGATAAGTTCATTCATTCATTTATCTTCGTATAAAAGAATTAAGGTTGTTTATATATCATAAGTAAATATATTTTTGAAAAATTTACACAAGCCTAAGTGAACTAGCAATTAAAATAAGATATAACATATATATTTTTTAAACTTTACATAGGGCTAAGTGATGCAACAATTTTAAGTTCGGTTTGGCCGATCCATTTTATTGTTTTGGAGTATGCTCCCATTACCATTTCATCATGAATAAGATAATTACTATATAGTTATAAATATGCTAAATTACTTAATATTGATTAAATATTTTTTATTGGTTAACATACCACACTTTAGAAGAAGAAAAAACAAATATTGAGATATTCGATGACCTTTAGTTCGTATTATAATTTTATTAAAGCATAATAAATTATTACGACCTACCAACTGATTTTGTTCTTAAAAATATATACCTACGTACTAAAAGACATATTATATTATATTTGATACAGTGTTTTACTCGTTTAAAAAACAACACTTTCAACCATAAATATTTTTATTTCGTAAATGGAGAATTTATTTATTTTATATGATATCCAAATATATAAATCAATCCGTCTGGAATATAGATGTCATGAATTGTCTCTGTATATACAAGTATGGAGCACCTCATATATTAGAGCTAGTATGATAATGTCCATTTTGGATAAAAAACTAAACGATTTTGAGTTTAGACCACCTCAAAAAATATAATATACAACTATTAAGGTCTTTAGAAATCACAAGCAATACGATTTCTATTGTAGGTTTGATTGAATATTTTAACTAGGGATATCGAAATGTAGTGAAAATTTTATTTTAAATTTAGAGGGTTTTATACAGATATGGTAATTGAGTTAATATCACTCCTTGAAAAAGGCCATCACATTTATACTATAAGTATGTTTTCATAAAATGGATGGTCCTTTTAAAGTTGTTATACATAAATAACTTACGAGTAGAGTGAAATATCCACATATAGATGGATTAACAAATCTCTATTTTTAGTAATTTCATACCTTTAATTGTTCCCTTATGAGCACCGATTACAATTGTACTAATATATTTTGTAATTTCAACATGTTGTAGAAACGTTGTGTAGATTTCCGAACATATTATAAAGTCTCGTTAAGATTCTCTGTTTGTTTTTCAACATAACCCTTAATATAAATAATTCGACCAAAGGAATAAGATTTTTTGTTATAGTCCAAAAAATAAAACGATAATTTATTTTAAATGAGGAAACAGCCAAATATAAAATTTAGAAAAATGTTTAAATTTTAAGATAAATGTTTCAAAATTTAGTAACCCTGTGGTTTCAAAAGTCTCTCACTTTGATTAATAACATGTTTTTTTTTCCAGAAATTTGAGCCTTTCATTTCACAGTTGAAACAGTATTACACACCGATAACTTTTAAGCTTGGATAAAAAAATCAATTACAATAAGGGAATCCCCAAAATGAGTGAAACCCTAACGATTTTCTTAATTTTTTTTATTATGCAACATTTTCATAAATATTAAAAATAAAATATACGATCACCGAAACAATTTATTTGTGTTTAGTTTTTTTCAAGTCTATGGAATTCTTCTAAAACCAATAAGGAATTACTGTCATTGTTTCAATAAATAAAATGTGATGTTAAATTTGTTTGTCTTCAATCTACAAATCATCTTCCTTCATGATTATGTGTATGGCCAAAGCAGTATTACATATATTTTATTATTGTAGAGTTCTCAACAAATCATTTATATTATACAACTTTTTTCATTGATTTCCATCCACTCAATTGTGTATACACAAAATAACGTAGTTAATTAATTACGGTCAAATAATAAACCGTTAACAAAACCAGATCAAAGAAGCCAGTGCCGAATTCTACTATTGCGAATGACTATTTGTAAAAAGCATGCAAATAGAAGGTTACTGCGAAGTCGGATTCGTATGAATCTTCTAACATGACCCTAAATTGATGGATTAATACTCTCAAAACTCATAAGTTATCAGACTCTATTTGTTTTGTTAAAAATCACGATCCCTCGGAATTCGTTATTATTTTAAAAGAAAGTGACTGGTATTAGATTTAATGACTAACCACCGTTTTTAGTCCAACTATTAGACAAACGTGTCCATACTCAAATTTGTTTATTATCTTACGTATAATTCAGCTTCTACATAAATGACTCAATTAACTTATAATCCTAATATAGTTAGTTTTTTTCACAAATAAGTTCATTCATTCATTTATCTTGGTATAAAAGAATTAAGGTTGTTTATATATCATAAGTAAATATATTTTTCAAAAATTTACACAAGCCTAAGTGAACTAACAATTAAAATAAGATATAACATATATTTTTTAAACTTTGCATAGGGCTAAGTGATACAACAATTTTAAGTTCGGTTTGGCCGATCCATTTTATTGTTTTGGAGTATGCTCCCATTACCATTTCATCATGAATAAGATAATTAATATATAGCTATAAATATGCTAAATTACTTAATATTGATTAAATATTTTTTATTGGTTAACATACTACACTTTAGAAGAAGAAAAAACAAATATTGAGATATTCGATGACCTTTAGTTCGTATTATAATTTTATTAAAGCATAATAAATTATTACGACCTACCAACTGATTTTGTTCTTAAAAATATATACCTAGGTACTAAAATACATATTATATTATATTTGATACAGTTTTTTACTCGTTTTAAAAACTATGCTTTCAACCAGAATTTTTTTTGTTTCGTAAATGGAGAATTTATTTATTTTATATGATATCCAAATATATAAATCAATTCGTCTAGAATATAGATGTCATGAATTGTCTCTGTATATACAAGTATGGAGCACCTCATATATTAGGGCTAGTATGATATTGTCCATTTTGGATAAAAAACTAAACGATTTTGATTTTAGACCACCTCAAAAAAATATCATATATCTATTAAGGTCTTTAGAAATCACAAGAAATACGATTTATATTGTACGTTTGATTGAATATTTTAACTAGGGATATCGAAATGTAGTAAAAAATTTATTTTAAATTTAGAGCGTTTTATACAGATATGGTAATTGAGTTAATATCACTCCTTGAAAAAAGCCATCAAATTTATACTATAAGTTTGTTTTCCATAAAATGGATGGTCTTTTTAAAGTTGTTATACATAAATAACTTACGAGTAGAGTGAAATATCCACATATGGAAGGATTAACAAATTTATATTTTTAGTAATTTCATACCTTTAATTGTTCCCTTATGAGCACTGATTACAATTGTACTAACATATTTTGTAATTTCAACATGTTATAGAAACGTTGTGTAGATTTCCGAACATATTACGAAGTCTCGTTAAGATTTTCTCTTTGTTTTTCAACATAACCCTTAATATAACTAATTCGACCAAAGGAACAAGATTTTTTGTTATAGTCCAAAAAATAAAACGATAATTTATTTTAAATGAGAAAACAACCAAATATAAAATTTAGAAAAATGTTTAAATTTTAAGATAAATGTTTCAAAATTTAGTAACCCTGTGGTTTCAAAAGTCTCTCACTTTGATTAATAACATGTTTTTTTTTTCCAGAAATTTGAGCCTTTCATTTCATAGTTGAAACAGTATTACACACCGATAACTTTTGAGCTTGGATAAAAAAATCAATTACAATAAGGGAATCCCCAAAATGAGCGAAACCCTAACTCTATTTTCTTCCTCCTACCTTAGCTCTCACGGCCCTCTCATCGAACCCACACCGCCTTCCTTTAATTTCTGAAACACTAAATTTCTTCTCTATCTTGGTCCTTCAATCAACAGAAAAGTTAATAATATGGGCGTAGATGAAGAAACAACATAGGATGAAGCTTCCATGGAGATGACTATAGGTTCGATTAATCATATTTCTCAATCATTTAAATTGCTTCTCAGGTAGCACAACCCCAGACCTTCGAAGAAGGAAATAACTCTCAATCTATCAGGAACTTCATTTCCTTCAAAGTTCAAGTTTCTCTTAGATTCGAGAGCAAATTTCGCTAACCAGTCTCCTGCTTCATTCTAATCTGAAAATGTAGATAACTTTCATATTTGAGAAGATCAGTTTGTAGCAACATGCTATAATGGCTTTAAGGTACCAAGGATTTCTTCTTGTGAGTATCATGTGAGCTAAAATTCGAGAATATGTCTCGATATTTAACAACCTAATTTTTTTCCGAAACAAATCTGCAGACCATCCAGCATAGCTCTAGTCTCTGTAATAATGGGACTACATTTTCCATAGACTTTGCCATACCCAAGAATTATCTTACCAGAATTGTCTCTTACTAGACCCCCACCGTAGCATTCCCCAGACTCATTACAAGCTCCGTCCAAGTTGAGTTTGTACTGGCCAAGTTTTAGACATACCCAGCTTAATAAGACAAGAACATTAGGCATTATAAGATGGTTCACGCACCCAATAAAAGGACCGATTCTGCTATCTTTATCCCAATACTTTCTCTTCAAGAGATGAGCATTATCAAGACTAGAGAGAATAAAAATAATATGCCCAATCATGTCTTCTGATTTAAGAACCTTGCCCTCTATTTTTCTTTTGTTTCTGGCAAACCATATAACCCATACTATGATTAAAGGAAGAATGGTACGCAAGTGGATGTCATTGCTTGTAGACCAGTACCAAGTCCTCACCAGATGAGGGAGAGACATAGACTTGGTAATATATATGTTGAAATAAGCTGCAAAGTAGACTCAAACCTCCCAAGCCTTTGGCAATCAACAAAAACATGTTTTATAGTTTATGTGTTACTACAATTTTGGCATTTTGATGTTAATTGTATATTTTTTTTTGCAAGACAAAGTCAATAGGCACCCAACTCCTAAGGTTTCTCCAGAGCATGAAAGAAAACTTACTAGGAATCACCTTGTTCCAAGTTCTTGCATAGAGGTTAGATTTATTGCCTTTTTTCCTAATTTCAGTCCAAGTAGCTTTGGTGGAGAACTGGCCATCTCCAATGAGAGTCCAACTGATTGAATCAATAGTTAAATTGTCCAAAAAAACCCTGAGAATGTATTGAATTTGATCTGGATCTAGTACAGTCTCCAATTTGTTGACATTCTACTTGCCCTCTTCCCAGTAATCTTTAACCATAGAGCCATCATAAAGGGATCTATCTTCATCACTAGTAAAGTTGATAAAAGCATCATGAGAGCACCATCTATCTATTTTTATATCCACATTGCATGTATTAACATGCCATACTATAAGCTTATCAGCTCTATCTCTCACTCTCCATAACCTTTTCCATGTGAGATAACTTTTAGGATGTAAGGGTACAGTTAAGGGATGTTGATTTTTAAAGTAGATGGATTTCATAAAGGTTGACCACAAAGAGTCGTGTTTTCTCAAGTTGAACCAAATTTTTGCAGAAAATACCTCCATCATATCCTCCAGTCTTCTCGGATTAAGCCCTCTCTCCTCATAACTTCTGCATAACATTGACCATTTACACCAGTTTATAATTGCTTTATTAGACTTAGTTCCCCATAAAAACTTATTGTATAGAAATTCCAGTCTTCTGATAGTAGTTTTAGGGATTTCAAAATTTTGGATTGTGAATAAAGGATATGTAGATAAGTATGAACCAACATAAGCCTTCCCCCCAAGGAGAGGGTTTTATGGTCCCATTCAGAGATCTTGTTTGTTGTTTTAGCAATGAGATCTTCATAATTACTAACTCTCTTGTTGTTGCTTATCACAGAGCCCAGATACTTGAATGGAAAATGAGGTGCTTGAAACCAAGGAGCATTTCCAACTTTTTAGCTTGCTGAGTAGAACAACTTTTGAAGGTGATGATTCTTGATTTTTCCTTGTTTACTAACTGTCCAAATATTTCTTCATATTGACTGAACATCTTCATGATTTTTGTGACAGATGCTGAGGTCCCATTACAAAAACCAGGATGTCATCAACAAAACATAAGCAAGGTGAGTATAGACCCCATCTGCTTTTATATCTGATTGAAATAAAATTAGTAGATATCCTCTTAAGACCTCTAAGAAGATATTCTTAGGCCAGAATAAAGAGACTAGGTGATAGTAGATCACCTTGTCTCAAGCCTTTATTTGACCAGAAGAAACCCTTTAGAATACCATTGACCAGAACTGAGAACTCACAATTAACCAAATTCCTTTCAACCATCCTTGTGAAATCAACCATGAACCCATAAGTAGTAAAAACACTTAGCAGAAAGGTGTGGTCTATCCTATCAAATGCCTTGTCCATGTCCACATTCAACAAAATGTTCCCACATCTGACCTTGTTTGCCAAGTCATTAGAAAGCTCAGGAGCTATCATGACATTATCATGAATGCTCATTCCCTTAATAAAAGCCCATTGTTCAGCGGAAATTAGGTTAGGGAGAAGAGTAGACAACCTGTTGTTGATTAGTTTAGAGATAATTCTACTGAAGAATATGGTCAGACTAATTGGTCTGAAGTCTTTCCAACTTTTAGGAGCCTCAACTTTAGGAATTAAACAAAGAACAGTAGCATAAAGACCCATAGGAAAAGAACCTGTTAAGTTTTTATGAACTTATCTGCATTTCCAATGAAGCCAGTTTGCCATCACTTGAGTAAAATGTATCATAACCTTCAAGTAGAATGTGAAGACAGTGGAGATGAGGCAAGTGCTAAGCACATTAAAGAGAACTGGAGTGAATTGAAAAGACATTGTAATTTTAGGGGGTTATAAATTACACATTAAGGACTGTAATATTTTTTTCCCTTTTTTAAGTGTTACAGTATCTATAAAACCTTGTGTTAGGGTTAGGGTTTTTTAGTGTATTCAAAAGAAACGACAGTCACTGTGTTCTTCCTAATAAAATCGATCTGCAGCAGGTCCGGAGACGTAGGCATAATTTGCTGAACTCCGTTAACAATTGTGTCTTTGATTTCACTTTTGTTTTTGTGCTTTCCTTTTTTTTTTTTTTTTTTGATCTGATTTGACAGGAAATTAGCATATTTCCCTTAGAACTGGTATCAGAGCCAAGTTGGTAGCGATCCAAAGGAAATCAGATTTGAGTGGGAGCAATGGCTACAGACGAAGAAAAGGTGAGACTCGAAAAATTCGATGGTGTAGATTTTGGGTTCTGGAAGATGCAGATTGAAGATTATCTGTACCAGAAAAAACTTTATCAACCCCTCTCAGAAAAGAAACCAGAAGGTATGAAAGATGAAGAATGGACACTTCTTGATAGACAAGCTCTTGGAGTCATCCGATTGACGCTATCCCGCAACGTTGCTTTTAACATCATAGAGGAAACAACCACGGCGGGTCTTATGAAGGCTCTCTCCAGTATGTATGAGAAGCCATCAGCGTCTAACAAAGTTCACTTGATGAGGCGTTTATTCAATTTTCGAATGATGGAAAGTGCTTCGGTAGCTCAACACCTCAATGAACTTAATACAATCACAAGCCAGTTGAGTTCAGTTGAAATTGATTTTGATGAAGAAATACGAGCATTGATACTGTTGTCTTCACTACCAGATAGTTGGAATGCTACTGTCACTGCGGTGAGTAGCTCATCAGGAAGCAATAAGTTGAAATTTGATGATGTTCGTGACCTAGTTCTCAGTGAAGAGATTCGAAGGAGAGAATCAGGTGAGTCATCAATCTCCTCAGTCTTACATACAGAATCGAGAGGAAGAAATTCAACCAGAGTATATGGACGTGGTAAGTCGAACTACCGAGGCAAATCAAGAGACTGGAGGTCCAAGTCTAGGAATCCTAAAAATTCCCAGGGGTTGAGAAACATGGAGTGTTGGAATTGTGGGAAGACCGGGCACTTCAAATATCAGTGCAAGAGAGAACCAAAGGAACAAGAGAAGAAGACAGAGGCAAATATCACTTCAGAAGGAGATGATGCATTAATATGTTGCTTAGAAAGTAGGGAAGAGTCTTGGATATTAGACTCCGGAGCATCGTTTCACGCGACTTCGAAGAAAGAATTCTTCGAGAGGTATGTCCCTGGTAACCTTGGAAAAGTATATCTTGGTGATGATCAACCTTGTGATATTATTGGTAAAGGTACTGTGAAGATTAAGTTGAATGGGTCTGTATGGGAACTGAAAGATGTCAGACATATCCCCAGTCTGAGAAAGAACTTAATCTCAATAGGTCAGTTGGCTAGCGAAGGCTATAGTACGATCTTCTATGGCAACAATTGGAAAATTTCAAAGGGAGCAATGACGATTGCTCGCGGAAAGAAGAGTGGTACTCTTTACAAGACAGCAGAGACGAGCTGTTCAATTGCAATAGCAGCAGGAAACGAAAATCCAAATGTTTGGCACCAGAGGCTTGGCCATATGAGTGTGAAGGGTATGAAAATTATGTACTCGAATGGGAAGCTTCCAGGTCTAAAGTCAGTCGATATAGACATGTGTGAAGATTGCATACTTGGAAAACAGAAAAGGGTCAGTTTTCAGACGAGTGGTAGAACCCCAAAGAAAGAAAGGCTGGAGCTTGTTCACTCTGACGTTTGGGGGCCAACAACTGTTTCATCTATAGGAGGGAAACACTATTTCGTGACCTTTATCGATGATCATTCTCGAAAGGTATGGGTTTATTTTCTGAAGCATAAATCTGAAGTGTTTGATGTTTTTAGGAGATAGAAATCTATGGTTGAGAATGAGACAGGTCTGAAGATTAAAAAGCTGAGAACTGATAATGGTGGTGAATATGAGGACACCAAATTCAAGAACTTTTGCTATGAGCATGGTATCAGGATGGAGAGAACTGTTCCAGGTACGCCTCAATACAATGGTATTGTCGAACGTATGAATAGAACGTTGACAGAAAGAGCCAGAAGCATTCGAATACAGTCTGGTTTACCGAAGCAGTTCTGGGCAGAAGCAATCAACACATCGGCTTACCTGGTTAACCGAGGCCCGTCGGTTCCCTTAGAACATCGAATACCCGAGGAGGTATGGAGTGGTAAGGATATAAAATTATCACATCTAAGAGTTTTTGGTTGTACAGCATATGTTCATATAGGTGACCAAGGCAGGAACAAGCTTGATCCAAAATCGAAAAAATGTTTCCTGATCGGCTATGGCGAAGATGAGTTCGGTTATCGTGTTTCGGATGAGGAGAACAAGAAGATGATACGAAGCAGAGATGTGATCTTCAATGAAACAGTGATGTACAAGGACAGACATAAAACTGAAGCAAATGACTCAAAGCCGTATGAATCAGTATTTGCAGATATCGAGGGAGTCCTAGATAGTCAAGAATTAGAGCCGATCAGATTAACCCCTCAACAAGGAGAGTCCGTTGGACAAACCGATCGACAGCAATCCGATACCTTACAGCCGACCGAGGAAGTTCCTGTTTTGCGAAGATCTTCCCGACCCCATGTACCCAACAGGAGATACTTGAACTATCTGTTACTTACCGATGGAGGAGAACCTGAATGCTATGATGAAGCTTGCCAGACCAGTGATGCTAGTAAGTGGGAGTTTGCTATGAAAAATGAGATGAAGTCTTTAATCTCAAATGATACATGGGATCTAACTGAGTTACCAATGGGTAAGAAGGCACTTCATAACAAATGGGTGTATCGGGTGAAAGATGAGCATGATGGCTTTAAGAGATACAAAGCACGACTAGTTGTCAAAGGGTTCCAGCAAAAGGAAGGAATTGATTACACCGATATTTTTGCTCCAGTTGTGAAGCTCAATACTATTAGATCAATGTTGAGTATTGTTGCCATTGAAGACCTTTATCTTGAACAGTTAGATGTGAAGACTGCATTTCTTCACGGGGATTTGGATGAGGAGATATACATGTATCAACCAGAAGGTTTCTTAAAAGAAGGGAAAGAAAACATGGTATGCAGACTTAAGAAAAGTTTGTACGGTTTAAAACAAGCTCCAAGACAGTGGTACAAGAAATTTGACGGTTTTATGCACAAAGAGAGTTTTCAGAAGTGTAATGCGGACCACTGTTGCTATTTTAAAAGATGTAAGTCCAGTTATATCATTTTGCTACTCTATGTTGATGATATGTTAGTAGCAGGTTCAGATATGGATGATATTAGAAGATTAAAGCTACAATTGTCAAAAGAATTTGACATGAAGGACTTGGGTCCGGCGAAGAAGATTCTTGGAATGCAAATCATAAGAGATAAGCATAGAAAAGTTTTGCAGTTATCTCAGTCAGAGTACATCGATCGCGTTTTGAAGAGATTTAACATGTGTGATGCAAAGCCTGTTAGTACACCATTGGCAGGTCACTTTCGTTTATCCAAGGATCAATCCCCTAAGACGGATGAAGAAAAAGACTTCATGGCTAAGGTTCCTTACGCCTCAGCTATTGGAAGTTTGATGTATGCAATGGTCTGTACGAGACCAGACATTAGTTATGCAGTGGGAGTTGTGAGTAGGTTTATGCCAAACCCAGGGGAAATTCATTGGGAAGCTGTCAAATGGATTTTGAGGTACCTACTAGGTACCAAAGAAAAGTGTTTGTACTTTGGTAAGGGTGAGTTAAAGGTACAAGGCTACGTAGATGCAGATTTTGGAGGTGAAGTTGATCACCGGAAAAGCACTACCGGTTATATATTTACTGTTGGAACTACAGCTGTTAGTTGGATGTCAAAATTACAGAAAATTGTCACTTTATCAACTACAGAGGCTGAGTATGTAGCAGTGACCGAAGCCAGTAAAGAGATGATATGGCTTCAAGGTTTGTTAACCGAGTTGGGATTCAAACAGAAGAACAACGTTCTGCATAGTGATAGTCAAAGTGCAATTCAATTGGCGAAGAATTCAACATTTCATTCAAGAACCAAGCACATCAGTCTTCGTTATCATTTCATTAGATATTTATTGGAAGATGAGGTGCTAATACTGGAAAAGATCCAAGGAAGCAAGAATCCAGCTGATATGTTGACAAAGACAGTATTCATTGAAAAACTGAAGTTGTGTTCAGCTTCAGTTGGTCTACAAGAGTAATAAGACCAGAAAGATCTGCTGCATAGATCAAGGTGTGAAGACAGGTTGAAACCAGTCTTCAAGTGGGAGATTGTTAAGTTTTTATGAACTTATCTGCATTTCCAATGAAGCCAGTTTGCCATCACTTGAGTAAAATGTATCATAACCTTCAAGTAGAATGTGAAGACAGTGGAGATGAGGCAAGTGCTAAGCACATTAAAGAGAACTGGAGTGAATTGAAAAGACAGTGTAATTTTAGGGGGTTATAAATTACACATTAAGGACTGTAATATTTTTTTACCTTTTTAAGTGTTACAGTATCTATAAAACCTTGTGTTAGGGTTCGGGTTTTTTGGTGTATTCACAAGAAACGGCAGTCACTGTGTTCTTCCTAATAAAATCGATCTGCAGCAGGTCCGGAGACGTAGGCATAATTTGCTGAACTCCGTTAACAATTGTGTCTTTGATTTCACTTTTGTTTTTGTGCTTTCCTTTTCTTTTTTTTCTTTTGATCTGATTTGACAGGAAATTAGCATATTTCCCTTAGAGAACCTTCCCTGAAAAAGTCCTTGAGAGCATCACAAAGATCAACCCTTATAATAGACCAACATTCTTTAAAAAACTTGCCATTAAATCCATCTGGATCACCTGCAGAATTAGGGCTCAGGTCATTTATAATTTCATATATTTCTTTCTCCAATGGAATCCTCGTTAACATTTTATTATCAGCATCAGAGACAAAATTAGGAATATAGTCTTCAAGTAAGTTAGGATACCATGGATTAGTGAGATCAGAAATTAGTATTTTAAAGTGATTAACAACAGACTCCCCTATAACCTTTTCATCCTCTTCCCAATTGGTGTCATTCCAGATACGAGAGATTTTAGATCTCTTGTGTTTTCTTTTAACATACTTGTGAAAGAAGGCAATATTTCTTTCATCTTCTTTAGCCCAATTAGTATGAGATTTATGTGTCCAGTAATCTTCTTCTCTTGCAATGAGAAAAAGATTATTATCTTTAGCCATTTTCAAGTTTTTTTTATCATGAATGGATTTAGAAATGAGCACCTTAGCTTCCAGACAGTTGATTTCCTCCTCAA
The DNA here is from genome assembly GCA_036936605.1 of Limnanthes douglasii subsp. nivea. Lineage (NCBI taxonomy): Eukaryota > Viridiplantae > Streptophyta > Magnoliopsida > Brassicales > Limnanthaceae > Limnanthes > Limnanthes douglasii. Next base: position 55,561,828 of record JAUPFV010000003.1, read on the forward strand.
GCTGATTTATAGAATAAAAAACATTACCAAAAACAGTCTTCTTCCACACTTTTAGGTTGGCCTTAAGATGTTTTATCTTGAACCAAAACTTGAAGATAGGAGCCCCAATATATTCAACAGCCCAGCCACCCTCAACAAAGCTATAAAAATCTTTATGCCTACACCATATATTTAGGAACTTGAAGGAATACATCCTTTTGGTGGTAGATGCAGAGATAGTAATAAGCAATGGTGAGTGATCAAAACAAGACTTAGATAGGTGAGTGATTGTAGTGTCCTCAAAGTAGCCAAGACATTTACTTTCAAGTAAAGCCCAATCTAATATCCTCCACTGCCTCCCATTAGACCAAGTGTATTTATTCCCCGAAAAAACAACGTGCATTAGATTACAATCAAGGATGAAAGCATTAAACTCATCCATACTACCTGAACAATTAGTTGAACAATGAAGTTGTTCATCAGGGTAAGCTATAGTGTTGAAATCACCAACTAGGATTCATTTCTTACTATCCTTTTCAACATTTCTTAGGTTATCCCAGAACAACCTCCAAAGACTCCTTGAACACTTAGCATAGATTACTGTAACCATGAAATCTTTAGAGAAAGACTTGTGTCTAGCCTTTAAATGAAGAAACTGATCTTCATTAATAATAATATCCACCATTTAGTCCCCATTTCACATTACCCAAAGCTTATTACTGTTATTACTAGCAAAACCCTGAAAACCAAGCTTCCTTGAAATCAATTCTAACTGAGAAACACTGACCATAGGTTCTTGAAGGGCAAGAAAGTTTAGGTTCTTAGACCTTTTGATTGATTTAATTATGGCTTGGGTTTTTTTATTTCCAATGCCACGCACATTCCAGTTTAGAATGGCAATGGTCATTTAGCTTGTTTGGGGGGTTCTTGCAGCATATTTATGCTGCAAACATTTAAAGGATATAATCCCCTTTGAGTTTAAAGTTTTAACTTTCTTTAGTTTCTTCAATTTTGTTTTCTTACCAATGACTGTTTGCTTGTTTATATGAGAGGGAGGGAGGCTTCCAGTGGCTTGCTTTGTTGGTGAAGAGCCTTCCATCAAAGAGTTCAGGGAAGTACTCCCTTTTTGATTGGTAGATCCCATTTCCAAAATGTGAAGGGCTCCAATCATTTCCATGCTTTCAATACCAAGAGGAGAATGATTCTGAATATCATTTTGTTCAAAGTCCTCAACAGAGTCTGTATTTCCATCAACCATGTCTCAGCAGAATCTTTATTTCCATCAACAATAACTGATCTTAATTTATGGCCAGTATCCTTTATTTTGACTGCAGGTAACATGGAGTCCATTATCATGGGATTAGAGGATTTAGCCTGAACAACAAGCTTCCTTTAGATTATCTTCTTGCATTCTTCATCAGAATGACCCAGGTGAGAGCATCTTTTACAATAATCAGGATGTTTGTTATACACTAGATCTTGCCAGAAGTTGTAAGACCCAAAGGCTCTTTTGATTCTTTTTGGCGGAACCTTAGAAACATTCATCACAACCCAAATTCTACAAAAGTTATGCCTGACCCTATTTTTAAGAGGAACCCAAACACTAAGAGGGGACCCTATAGATTTAGCAACTTCAAGAATAGTTGGTTCACAATACATAAACTTGGGAAGGTTTGGTAGGTCAATATAGACTAGTGTTGTTGGTTTTCAACATTAGGGTTGAAATTAGAAGACCACTCAAGAAGCCTCAAGATCTTCTCCCCAATTTTGCCACACATTTCTTCTCCACAGTTTCTTAAGATCATACCTCAATGTAAATTCAATAAAAATGTGTCTAAAGTCCCAGCTTGTGACACTGTAATCACCATTTAAAACTTTCCAGGAAAGCCTTGACTGCAGGATAATTTGGTTTCCTATTTGCGAACTTACCAACCAGGGTGTGTTTTGATCTCTGTCGAAGCATACCCAAATCTTCAGCCTCAAAGTGTATCTCCACATTATATTTATCTCCTGATCTTGTAACATTTCTGTGGATGATGTTACCAACATTGCTTTTGAATAATTCTGTGTATGTTTTCTTTGTGGCTGATGCATTAATTTTGCTTGTGGCAGGTTCAAACATAGGTTTATCCCTGATTCTTGGCTGATCAGGGTTAGAATTCAGAATCGGAAAGAGTGAGAGCACTCTCCTTCCTCCATCAGTCAGCAGATTCAATCAAGAGAAGAAGAAGGATTTAGAGTTACGCTCAATTTCTTATAGTGTTCTTGAAAAATGTAACTAATTTTTTTGAGTTATCCAATGGTCTTTTTTCTCGATTAATAACATGTTTAGATAATTGCTTTTAACTTGATGTTTAAAAATGCTAGTTACATTATATTTTTGTACACCCACTTTTGCTGGTTTGATGAACATACCTGCCCAATAGGATAATGACTATGCAAGTCCTTAACTTTATTATTCAACAAAATAGAATACCTATTATTTTTATATTATATGTGTATACGCATGTTTGTAAGAGAGAGAGGTTATTTTAGATTCTTTTAAATTACACAAACAATAAGGTAGTAGTAGATTTTCATATTTATACTGTATAAGGCAAGAATGACTTATTTTATGTATAGAGTCTTAATTGCTAATAATATTGTTTTTGTGTTAAAATCATGGTCCCTCCGAATTGGTTATTTTTTTTACAGAAAGTAACTGGTATTAGATTTTCATTATATGAAAATGAAATGAGGTGTCATGTAACAATGGTATATTGTTATTTCATCGATACGCGTGGCTTGCCTCGTTCATTTTATGTATTGATATAAAGCGTATGGACACTTGTCAGTTTTTGAGTGGGAGCATGTGATTGTTCCTGTGAAAAAGTAATCCAGACTCATGAACTACTGCATCACAAATATTCGAATTAGGATGAATTCGAAAATCGAATTCTTCCTCACCTTCAATTTTTTTTCATATTTCACGAACTAAAAGAACATTTAATTACCGACATAAATTAGTAGATTTATTTACCTAAAGCAGCTGGTATGATATAGTTCACTTAAAATAAATGAGCAAATATTTACTATAAAGCATACTATTTATTTATTTAAATTTTAACATTTTATCTTTTCATATATTAAAAATATGAATTCAAAAACATCAAAAACGGTTTATATTAGGTTTTAAATTTTTTTTTTTTTTTTTGGTTATCAGTTTGATAAATTTTATTTTTTCATAGTGTTTTTATATTGTTTTTTATAATAATTGTTTCCACAAATTATGTTGTATTGAGATACCAATAGAAATAAACTAATTTTTATAAATTGGATTTTTATAGGGGCAATGTTATATTAAGATTCATTTTTACTATAATAAGATCCGGTTATAATGAAATATTATTTGGCTATAATAAAACCCCGACATTTTACGGAAATATCTTTTATATATAAACCAATTTTCAGCTATTGTCTCTCTTTTTTCTTTTTTATAACCTAAAATCTTTCAAATTCTTCGAATTAAAAACGCAAGATTTCTCAAATCCAAACTTGCAAACACGTTCAGGTATGAATTCTATACTTATTAGTGTAATTATTTTAGAATTTAGTTAGGTATTTTTTAGTGATATTTATAGTTATAGTTTCTGCATAAAAATTCGAATTTTCATATGCTTTTTATTGTTTTGTTGGAAAGTTACTTGTAGGTATATGTTATTTAAGTCAAGCAGTCGATTGACTTGCAAAATGGACCCTAAAGTGTAAGCTAAAGCTTAACTTTCAGCAACTCAATGCTCCTCCAAAACTTCTTGCAATCTCTTTTCTAGAAAGCCTTGTGTTTGGGTTATATTCAAAGAGATTAAATTTTAGACCGTGGATACTGCTAGGTTTTTTATTTTGTAGGAAAGCAAGGATGCTGAAGATGAAGAAAGATAGTCTCGGGATGGTTGCAGAGAAGAATTGCTGTGGGAGATTTGTTCTGATGCTTGCTGATTTTTGAGTTAAGAGAAGATTGAAGATGAATTCTTTTGTCTAAATTTGGAGGGAATTTTTGGCTCCAAAATTCATATTCGTTTTAACTTTGGGAAATTTTGCTACTAATCCCTCAATTTTGTATTTCTTTCAATTAGTCAATAATAATATTCATTTGATTAAAAAAATGTTATTCAAAAACTTCTTGCAATCTCTATTCTAGAAAACCTTGGGTTCGGTTATATTCAAAGAGATTAAATTTTAGACCATGGATACTGCTAGGTTTTTTATTTTGTAGGAAAGCAAGGATGCTGAAGCTGAAGAAAGATAGTCTCAGGATGGTTGCACAGAAGAATTGTTGTTGGAGATTTGTTCTGATGCTTGCTGATTTTTGAGTTAAGAGAAAATTGAAGATGAATTCTATTGTCTGAATTTGGAGAGAATTTTTGGCTCCAAAATTCATTTTCGTTTTAACTTTGAGAAATTTTGCTACTAATCCCTCAATTTTGTATTTCTTTCAATTAGTCAATAATAATATTCATTTGATTAAAAAAATGTTATTCAAGTCATTTTGACCGTTTTAGTATGTTTTTTTTGTGAGTTGGGTTTAGTTTTGAACGATTAGGGTTCGTGGGTTTTGGATCTGCAGGTTGTTGTCTCGAGTAGATTCGTGAACACACAATGCCCAGTGTTGACGAAATCGCGAACACCATATATCACAGAATTAGAATAGGAAAAGAGGTTTCCTATAAGTGCATAAGGTACCTGGATAATGGTTTCTTTAACAACGATGATATGATCTCCCACTACAAGGAGAGTCATCCAGGAAATGATGACCGCCACCTTGGCCAAACGAAAAGAAAAAGAGATGATGAAGAGGAAGAAAAAGAAAAAAAAGAAAAAAGAAGTGAAAGAAACTGGTAAGCAAAAATGATAGGTTAGGGTTTTAGTGTTTTTGTTTACTTTTCTCTCCAAAACGATTTATTTGTGTTTAGTCTTTTTCAAGTCTCTGAAATTCTTCTAAAACCAATAAGAAATGACCGTCATTGTTTCAATAAACAATAAATTAAATGTGATATTAATTTTGTTTGTCTTAAATCTACAAATCATCTTCTTTCAAATCATCTTCTTTCGTGATTATGTGTATGGCCAAAGCCGCATTACATATATTTTATTATTGTAGAGATTTCAACAAATCATTTTTTTTTGCATTCCAACAAATTTCAATGAACTTAAAAAATATTTAATTACCGACATATAATTAGTAGATTTCTTTCCCTAAACCACTCGTATAATATAGTTCACTTAAAATAAATGAACAAATATTTACCATAAAGCATACTTTAAATTTGTTTTCTTGTGGTTGTCAGTTTTGTAAATTTTATTTTTAAATATGGCTTTTATATTGTTTTTAACTTTTGTTTCTACTAATTATGCGGTAATGATTTATACAAATCTAAATAAACCAACTTTTACAAATTGGATTTCTATATTTGTATAAATCAAATCCTAATAATTTTCCATAAATTATTAAAATTTGTTAGGAACAATTTGTTGTTTACATGCTTTTTTCAAGTTAACTTAGTAACTTTTTCTAAACATTCTTTTTCCCACGTTTAAAGTGGCGTTGTAGACCCACTCTATACCGTTGGAGAAGAAATAGAATAGATAAAAAATTGGTTCACAAATTTGTTTAAAATTTAAATTTAGTTAGAAAAAAAAAATAAAAATAAAAAATAAAAATAAAAAAAGAGTTAAACAATAATTAAATAATTTAATTCATATCTAAATTAAATATAACAAAATATATGATAAAATAGAAAAGAACTAGGGTAAACCTCAAAATAGTTATATAAAAAAATAAAATATATATATATATATTGAAAAGGTCGGAAATTAAATTATTTTTTTGTTAAATCTTTATTAGTAATATATTTTGAAGTTGTGTACCATGTGATATATAAATTTTATTAAAATTATGATTTTAGATATATATAAATTATTAGTAAATATAATCGTCATCGTCAAAGTTATAACATCGAGAGAATTATAATTACAAACATTGAGAAAACCGTCGGCAAAATATTAGCGAAAGGCTTCGTTAATGATGTCGATTAAAAGATATAATATTTCAATAAGATGAATGGATGATAATTATATAAAGCATTAAATGTCGACACAAAATCTAGAAATATTAGAATATATTTAAGGAAGGTATAATAGATTTCTAAAATGTTCATGAAAATTAATGGATAAAATATGAATTTCATATGTCTTTTGTAATCAAAAGTTGACCCGCGTAATGAATATACATATGTTATTCATCCATATAATCCTCACATAATCTACGAGGGGTTGTTTCATTGATTGATTAATAAAATTACTCTTAATCACTTTTAGACTTACCTTTTTGGCATTCTTTTAGGAAGAAAACTCCCACATCATTTTTTGCGTTATTTGTGAGAATGTCTTCTTATAAAAAAAATTCATTATTTACCAAAAATTAATGACTAAATCAAGAGCTAAAAAAAGTGCTGACACTTTTACTATAACAAGTTTTTCAAATTTTGTTGTTTAAAATCTGACAGGAAAAAGACCGTATAGTATTTTCGAAAGAAAAAGTTAACCGATACAAGTATGTCATTTACTTTAATTGATAATCTACTTTACATTTGGTTGATGATATTATTTTATATATGCCGTTTACTAATGAATATTTAGTAGGATTTTTGATTCCACATGCGGATCCATTATTGATAACACTCTTTATTGATGGGATTATTGTTAGAGAATTAATTGATACTAGAAGCTCCGTTAACGTACTTTAAACATCAAGGTATGATCGAATGGTTGATGTTTTACGGTTTAAGAAAATAGAAATAAATTTATTAAATTTTATTGGAACATCAAATAATTGTGTGGGAGAGTTTGAGTTAGATGTGATCGCCGTGAAAGATGAATTTGAAAAGATTGTCAATATAGAGTTTATGATAATGAAAGCTCTGAGATCATCGAATATAATTCTAGGAAAAATTTGGTTACATAAATGAGACTAGTAGGTCATCTTTTTATCACTACGTGAGATATATAGTTAACAGACGAATAATAATAATTCAAGGAAACCAACAAACGTCTAAACGTTGTTATTCCTTGTCTTTACCACTAGAAAACGTAATAATTTCACAACATCAAGAGTTATTAAGAGACGTGGTTACTTAAGAATCTTATGAACATGTTATAATGTTAAAAGAGAGTGAAACTAACGATTTGCGAGAAGTATTGAGTGAAACTGAAGTGTTAGAAAAAATAGAAGATTATATATTAACTGACAATGAAGTTATAAAGATAAAATGAGAGATTAAAGAAGAGTTTATGAAGAAGTTAATAGATTGTTTGAGAAAAAAAATATTAATATACTTGTAGGAAGTATTTCTGATGTAGCTGGAGTTAGTTGCTCTCTAAATTGTCATGAATTAGCAATATATAATAGATCACGATATATTCGTAAAAAAACAATTTTTTCGGTTGAAAAATCAAAAGCTATCGTTAAAGAAGTTGATCGTCCGTTAAAGGTATGGAGTATCCTAGAATCAAAATATTTAACGTGGTTAGCATATCTAGTATTAGTAAAAAAATACGCAATGACAACCGTGTTTGATTTTACTGATCTTAACTGAGCTTCTCTAAAAGATGTTTTTTCTTTGTCTAGAGTTATTAAATTAGTAGATGAAATGGTTGGTCATGAGTATCCATCTTTCATGAATGATTATTTAAGATATAATAAAATTAAAATGCATCACCAAATGATAAAAAAATTACTACATTCACGACAAAACATAAAAATATTGCTAAAAGGTAATGCGATTTGGTTTTTAAAATATTGGGCAAACATATCAAAGACTTGTTAATCAATTTTTTTTATAAATAGTTGGACATAAGTTTAGAAGCTTATATAGATATTATATTAATAAAGAGTATTGAGGCAAATGAGTATATACCAGCATTAGATGAAACCTTCACAAATTTAAGAAAATACAATTCAAAATTGAATCCTTTGAAATGTTCTATCATAGTAAATTCAGGACAATTTCTTAGAATAATGATAAACATGAAACTGAAGTTGATCTCATTCAACTAACATAATTATTAATAATATATCCACCAATATCAATCAAAGAAGTACAAAATTTGACGGGAAGATTGGATGCTTTATCAATATTTATTTCAAAGGGATCAGATAAATCACATTTATTTTTTGATATTTTAAGAAGAACTGAAATATTTGCTTGGAATGATGATTTTAAAAAGCAAAGTTTTGACGACACTAAAAAATAGAGCCTTTGTTATTATATCTGACAGTATCCAAATTTATTGTCAGTGCAGTATTAGTAAAAGAAGATGATGGAGTTCAGAAGTAAGTTTTTTATGTAAGTAAGAAATTGGTTGATACATAAATCATATACTTGAATTTAGAAAAGTTAATTCTTGGATTATTTGTTTTTCTACAAAAAAAAATGCGACAATATTTTCAAGATTATGCCATTATTGTTAAAACTTATTTCACGTTAAAAAGTGTACGAAAATACATGTTTTTGAGAGATTAACGAGGTTGTCAATTGATTTTGGTGAATATAAAATCCAATTTAAACTAATAACATCAATAAAAGCACAAGCAGTGGTAGGATTTATTAACGAGTTTCAAGAAGAAATATATAAAATGGAAGAATGTGAGCCGATGAAAAATAATTTGAAAGATGAAGAATGGATTATTCGAGTCGATGGATCTAATGGTATAAATGGTAGTAGGGTTGGTATTGTGTTGAAGTTCTATTGAGAGATAAAACTAAGCAACAAATTAAATTTATGTTTGTGCTACTAATAATAAAGCAATGTACGAAGATGCGTTGGCTCGAATGAGATTAACTCATATTTGTGGAGCAAAAGTCCTTCATGTTTTGTATAGCTCTGAATTAGTGGTTAGTCATTCTCAAGAAAATTTTGAAACAAAATAAAAGAATATGAGAAAATATTTAGAAGCAGTAAAAGAAACAAAAAGAAATTTTAGAAATTTTATATATGAACAAGTTCCAAGAATATAGAAGACAGATCATATTTTTAGCAAGATTTGGTAGCATATACGACAACCCGTTGGTAATAATACAAGAGCTACCGTCAAATTTAGAAATATTTAAAAACTGGAGGTACTAACAGTAGATGATGATAATATTTAGTGACGGTAATATATATTATTCTTGAAAGATGAAATTCTGTCGTTAGATAAATTTCAAGCTCATGCATTATGATTGCGTGCTGCAAAGTATGTTCTCCTTGATGGTATTTTATATCGAAAGAGTCCTACATTATATTTATTAGGATATTTAGTAAATAAAGAACTTTCAATTATTTTAAAAGATTTGCGTGAGGGAGAGACGTCTCTACATTGTAAATATTGTGGTTTGATAATACGTTTTCTCTTTGCAGGATTTTATCTACCAAAACTTTAAGCCGTTTTGCTAATACAAGTCATATTCATAGTGAGACAATGAAATCAGATCCTACCCCATGTCCATATGATAAATGAATGATTGACTTAGTAGGACCATTACCAACAGGGACGAGAAGTAGACAATTTTTAATAATGATTGTTGATTATTTCATAAAGTGGGTGGAATCAAAGGCATTAATAAAAATAAGATCCCAAAAAGTTTTTAACATTTTACAATCTTGTATTTTGAGTCGTTATGAAATTCAAAGAGTGTTAATGACAGATACAAACCTCAGTTTCAAAATGATATAGTGGCAACTTTTTATAACAAATATGGGATACAACAACATTTTTTCTATTCCGTATTATCCATATACAAAGGGGCAAGTAGAAGTTAATACAACCATTGTACATGGTTAAAAAACGGTTAGAATTGACTAAGGGCAAATGACCAGATTTCCTAAATAAATTTCTATGGACATATATAACAACTCATAAAGTTACGATAAATGAACCATCATTTGTTATAGTTTATGGGATAAAACAGTCGTTCCAACAATATTTATAATTCTCAGGCATACAATACAATTTTAATCATTAAAAAATAATGATATGGAAAAACATATCGATGATGATCTAATAGAGAAATTATGCGATCAATATCAAGTTATAGAAGAGAACAATAAAACTTTAATGCAGAGTCATTATAACAAAAAGTTAAAACTCAGGAGTTTTGAGTTAGATGATTTGGTGTTAAGAAAAGTATTCAAATGAACGAGGAATAAACAAATCAGGAAGTTGGCTCCAAACTAGGATGAACCTTTTATGGTAATTTTTAGGAAACATAAGAGATATTATATATTGATAGATATGAAAGAGAATTCATTAAAATATTCTTGAAATATTAATCATTTGAAGTTGTATAGAAATAAAGTAGAGGTTGATAATTGTACGTTAACGATGGAATTTTAAAACACATTAACGATTGGTTATAATGATATATATTTTCCGAAAATTATTATAAATAAGATTTGGTATATGGTTAAATTTGTTTATAAATAATAGGAGAACATATCTATAAGCTAGACCTGGTTGAAAAAAACGCAAAATTTCATGCATTCAATTAAAGCGAATATGACTATAAGTCAGGTCTAGCAAAAAAGTGTAAGAGGCAATACTAGGTTTGCAAAGACTAGGTTGTAAATACCTTAAGATGAAATTATGGTTATAAGCCAATCCTAGCTAGATGAAGCATAAATTTCCACGAAACAAAATCAAAGCGATTATAACTATTAGTTAAGTCCAACTGAATAGTATAAGAGACAACACTAAGTTATAAGTGAAAGGTAGGTGAAAATAACGTCGAGGAATCTAATGGGAATATAGTTTATAATCATATTTTTTAGAAAGATGAGAATTAATATAAACAATAAATAATATATAAGACAAACAATAGGAACAAACTCATAAAGAAGAACGTGAAATACAAAGATAATAATTGGATGCCAACCAGTACAGAGTTTATTTTTTAAACAAAAAATACAAGATAGATGTAACAACCGGATGCTAGCGGACAAAAATTCCAAGTAGTTAGCATTTTAGAATGCATTCATTCAAAAGAAATAAAATGGATTTTACTTGGAGTGTAAAGGGGGATTTGTTTTGGTGGTATCGTCGTCCTTACAAACATTATCGTATTTGGGCTTCTACATATTGACTTTGAACAAAACATCTAATTTATTTTGAGTAAGGATGATAGTGTCACACTTGGCTCGATAAATAGCTTGATATTCTTTGAGAAGTTTTCAAAATATGGTCCCATGAAAACTGTGTTGTGAACATTGTTATTAAGTATTCTTCCCAATATTGTTTCAAGTCGCTTTTAGGCTAATGCTCTAGTATGGTTGAGAACTTGTTGAGTTAAGTTTTTCTTGGATTCTTAGGCATCGATATTTTTGGCTTTATTAGCATTCTCAACTTCAATCTTGAGATTCTTGATTTCTTATTTCAAAGATATCTATGACGATTGAAGAGTTAAAATTTTATCATTTTTTAATTTCAAGTCATTGCTAAGATGTAGTTTTTACGCTGACTGTTCATCCTGAGCCTTTTCCAATTCTTTGATAATTTTATCATGTTATGAAATTTTATTTTGTAACTCTAGTAAACCGTCGACAAATTAAATAGAACCGATCAAACTAGTGTTCTAAATTTAATTACAAATTTTCTGCTAGCAATGAGTATAGAATTGAACGAGCTCTGTAGTAATATTTTAAAGACGATAAATATCAAGATTAGCATCTTAAAAAGCAATAATATCAAGGATATAAAATTATGACAAAATTAAGATATAATATTTTACTTCTATTTGCTAATGCTAAAGATTAATGTTTGAGAGGCTTGATGAGTATTTACTAGGAAATTGAGCGATAAAGTGACGAGTAAATGATTAAGGATCTATTAATGGTGAATCATCTACAATCAATATGATAAAAAATGATATCTTAATAATATTAATTATACATTTATAACTTGTGAAGTTTATAAAGAAAAAATGGATTACTTGGATCACTAAACATGGATATTAAAATTGATTGAATAGTAGGAAAAATGGAAATGAGAGTTTTGATAGGAGTATAGTCTTCAATAATATTTTTCTTATATTTTTTTATTATTAAATGGACTGGTGGTCGAAGGAGTATGACATTTTTTTAAAGATTTTGTCTGATTCTTTTTTCCTTTAGCTTGTTTTTTAGCTTGTTCTTTTTCTTCTTCTTCCTTCGTTTGTTTTAACCCATATTATTTTGGTATTTTAATATCCTAACTCCAGTCACTTTCATCTCTAAGGAGACTAATTATAACATTGGTGAATTCTTTGTCATCAATATGAGTGTTGGTATTAGAATCCATGATTTGATAAGCGTAAGAAAGATAACAACATTTTGCTAGCCCAAATAGAGAGTGTACCAAGTTGTATTGAGTAAAAAGGTTAAGACGATTATATTTCCAAATGGGTTGTGCAATGATGGCAAGGTCGTTGAGATAACTGCGACGAGTATTGGTCTTTATTACAATATTTAGCAAATATCTCAGCTTTTGAAAAATAGTTAAAGGTGTATAAGTGTAAGAGAAATTATAAGATTAAAAAATCGTGAGTATAAAAAATATAACACACTTCTTGATATTCATCATAATTCTTCAACATTAGTAATGTCATATGATGATTCTAAATTCCCTGAAACATAGAGAAAATTCTATTTCCAACTATGATCTGAAGACGAGAGTGTGATAATGCTTGTATGTTTAGTAATGGTAAAATATAAATTTATAGGTTTTTCTAAAAGTACATTCACGTATGATGTTACGAAATCTGAATGTAGTAATGATGCTTGTAAGTGTTCGAAATCCGTTTGGGGTAAATTAGTTAGGATATTTTCTATTTTTTGCTGAAGAAATAGAGAAATTTAGGATGAATAGGAAACCTAATACTCATTCCTTAGCTGCGTAGAAAAAATGAACTTCATCTTCAGAGGTATGGTTTGGGAAATCACCCTCCAACGGGATGTGTATCTTGATATCTCCACCAATACCCCATTTATACCGAATCAAATTTTTTTCTTCTAATTTTTCTTTAAGATATGCAAATAATAAGAAATTTCAACATCATTTATTTTTATAAAGTCTTGGTCTTCGACTTTATTAGTAAAATCCACAGACTTAGATTTTTTTTAAGGGAGTATGGTTTCAGGATTCTGTATTTATAATAGATATTGATATTGAGTCCACTTATACTAGACTAATATTTTATTTGTTCATTTCTATTGAATATGAGGAATCATTTGAACCACTAGTACTCGAAAAATTGATACCTGTTGAATTGGTAATTAGAGGATTTTCTTATGCTCTTTTTGTATTGAACTGTTTTTATAATGCAAACCCAAGTAAGGCTCTCAATATATAGAGAACTTAGAGGCCTATACAAGGAAACTTAATACACTGATTTATAAGGAGAAGATTAAGGACAGTATGTGAAATCTCAACTTATAGTGGTCAATAGTTGACCCCAATTATTACTCCATGAATCCAGCTTTCCAAATTTAATCGAATATTCTAACACCCCCCTCAAGTTGTGTAGTGGGATCACCAATACCCAACTTGGATAAAACTGATTCAAATGTTTTTGCAGCAATCGCTTTTGTCAGGATGTCTGCCAGTTTGTCTTCGGATCTAACAAACGGAAGTTCGACTGTCTCATCTTCAATATTTTCTTTTATGAAGTGCCTATCTATTTCAATGTGCTTTGTTCTATCGTGCTATACCGGGTTCTCTGAAATTTTAATCGTAGCTTTATTATCGCATATTAACTAAGTTGGACACTTTAGAGGGGATCTGATTTCTTTCATTATCTTCTTTAACCAAAGTATCTCGGTAATCCCCTTAACGATTCCTCTAAATTCTGATTCAGCACTTGACAATGATACTACTTTTTGTTTCTTACTCCTCCAAGTCACCAAGTTACCTCCAAGAAGAGTAAAGTAGCCAGCAGTTGATCGCTTGTCGTTAGGATTCCCTCCCCAATCAGCATCTGTGAATACTTCAACATTAAGGTGTCCATTTTTCTTAAAAATTAGGCCTCTTCCTGGTGTGCCTTTGAGATATCGAATAATCCTCATTACTGCCTCCATATGGTGTTCCTGAGGATGATGCATAAACTGGCTAACTACTCCCACCGCGTATGCAATGTCGGGTCGAGTGTGAGCCAGGTAAATCAATTTTCCCGCCAACCTTTGGTACCTTTCTTTACTCGCTGGTCTGGCCCCTTCAATTATCTTTAGTTTGTGATTCACAACCATAGGAGTGTCCTTTGGTTTGCAATCCACCATGCCAACTTCAACTAATAAATCCAATATATATTTCCGTTGGGAGATATAAATCCCTCCTCTTGACCTAAGAACCTCGATTTCTAGGAAATACTTCAATGCCCCAAGGTCTTTCATTTCGAACTCCTTGAAGAGGTTTTTCCTAAGAGAGCTAATTTCTTCTTCGTCATTCCCCGTTAAAATCATATCGTCGACATATATTATAAGACAAGTGACTGATTCTCCTCTCTTTTTGTAAAACAAGGTATGATCCTCATTAGTCTGTTTGTAGCTATACTGTGTCATTGCCATTGTAAATCTCCCAAACCAAGCACCAGGAGGCTGTTTGATCCCATATAATTCCTTTTTCAGTTTACATACCTTATTTTCTTGAAAAACATCAAAGAACCCTGGTGGGGGTTCCATATATACCTCTTCTTCCAAGTCTCCATGTAAGAAAGCATTCATTACATCAAATTGATGAAAGGCCAATCTTTATTCGCGGCTATTGAAAGTAAAACTCTGATAGTGTCAATCTTTGCAACCGGAGAGAACGTTTCAGAGTAGTCTATACCATATGTTTGTGTGTATCCTTTGGCAACCAATCTTGCCTCGTGTCGCTCAATGGTGCCATCAGATTTATATTTTATATTAAACACCCATCTACACCCGACAACTTTCTTCCCTTGTGGTAACACACACTTCTCCCATGTACCATTCCTTTTTAGAGCTTCCATTTCGGTATTCATTGCCTCATGCCATTCAGTATCTTCTTAGCTTCATGAGCTGTTTTAGGGATTTGTTCAGAGAGAATAGTAGCTGAAAACGCCTTTGCAATCTTCGTCATTCCTTTCCTGTCCGTTTTTACCGGATATGTAGAAGCACGAGGAACGTGTTCCGGTGAATATTGGTCAGGAGGAACCCCTCTATTTTTTCTTGGGGGAAGAACCAGAGTTTGAGTTTCAACAAATGAACTTCCTGAAATGTCATGGTCAGTAGCAGTTTGTGAATTATGACATTGTAAATTGTTTACCTCTTGATGGACATTTTCTTCGGCTGATTCGCTGGTAGTATCCATGGCATTTATTTCTTGTTGGACATCGTCTGCGGGAGAATTATTGGTGGTAAGAACTGCCTCGTCAGTCTCCTTTATGTTGGAAGAGGCGTGTTCGGTGGCGCCATCTACCGAATCTGTCGGTACATCCTCAAAGTAACTTTCATATAGAAACTAGTCGAGTGATTCACTTACTTTCTCCTCTTGAGCACGAGATTGGTGGTAAAAAACATAATCGGATTCTAAGAAGTCACAGTCCATGGTGACATGGATTCGACGAGTAACTGGATTGTAACACCGATAGCCCATTTGATGGACACCATACCCAATGAATACATACTTTTCAGCATACAGATTAAGTTTGTTTCGACTAGTTTTAGGGATATAAACAAACACCGAACAGCCAAAGACACGAGGTGGTAAGGTCATAACAGATGGAATTGTAACTTGGGTGACAAGCACTTGTAATGGAGTTTTATTTCCTAGACTTCGGGTTGGTAGATGATTTGCAAGATACGTGGCTGTATCAAGAGCTTCTGGCCAATGAGAATGAGGAACTCTAGATTCAATCATAATAGCACGAGTTTTTTCAAGTAAAGTACTATTTTTTTCGTTCTGAAGTACTGTTCTGTTGAGGTGTGTTTGGATAAGTAATTTGATGGATAAGACCATTTGTTTTGAATTTTTTTTTGCATTGTTTGGTTGACAAACTCTGTTCCATTATCAGAACAGAGAATCTGTATATTTTTTCAAATTGAGTCAAAATCATTTTGTAAAAACAAACAAATATTTCTGGCACTTCCGATTTATGTTTCATGAAGTATATCCAAGTCATTCTGGAGATATCATCCACAAATAAAACAAAGTATATGATTTGATTGTTAGTGGAATTTGGCGCTGGACCCCAAACATCAGAATGGATTAGCGAAAAAGCATAATCAACTCTAGTATTACTTTTATTAAATGAGACCCTACGATTTTTCGCAAGAATGCAGGTTTCACATTTCTCATGAATGGAATTATTCAGAAAAAGACTAGGAAACAAATTTTTAAGATAGCTAAAAGAAGGATGACCAAGTCTTCGGTGCCATAACCAAAGTTGCCTTTCGGTTGTTCCGTGAGTAGCATGACATGTCCCTTATGAACTACTTCATCAACATAATAGATACCTCTTTGTTCAGTACCACGCCCAATGATCTCCTTCGTACGAATGTCCTGTAAAATGCAAAAAAATGGATATATAAGAACCATACAGTTGAGTTGTTTTGTCACTTGACTAACAGATAATAACTTTAAGGATGGTGAAGGAATACAGAGGCAGTTTTTAATTTCCATTTTCCCGAAAAAATAATTGACCCTCCCCTTTTGAATTCATAAATTTCTCCACTAGCAGTCTCAATATGGGACTTCTTTGGAGATCACATGTCACCAAAGTCTTTAGGATCATACGACATGGTGTCCGTAGCCCCACAATCAAAGATCCAATCATTGATTTCCTAGATTGGGGGTGAACATGGCAGGCTTTTGGCTTTTCATACATTTCATTTACACACCTTTGGTCAAGCCTGTCAAAGAAAGAGACGTCTGATGGAAAATATTTGAAATTATTAAGAGAGGGGTTTGAGGTTTAACTCTCAAACCCTTTACCTCCAAGTTTTTCATAGGAGTTCGCCGTCATTCCTCAAAAACCAGTGCCACTTCCTTGCTCATTTTTAGTCGGATCTTCACCGCCACTTGTAGACGAAGCCCGTTTGACATTAGATCTGAAACGCTGGTTATTTTTCTCCTTATGACCGTCCTCCCGCTATTCTGGATAGCCAACCAGCTGGAAACATGTCTATTTAGTGTGTTTCTTCATCCCACAATGAGTGCAATACAACTTGGATTTATCTTCTTTCTCTTTGGATCAGAATTTAAACCTCTGTGCATAGTTGTCACCACCGAGTTTAATCCCTAAGGATAAATTCCCCAGGTTAGTTGTTTGTTGTTGTGTTTCGAGACCATTTCTCAGAATGACAGCAATCTACATTGTTAATTCATCAGGGATTTGACTGACCACGACTTCATTGCCAGCCATCTTTGTTGAGGATGTTCAGAATTCCCAGAATCACACGTGCTCTGATACCATGTTGAATTGGTAATCAGAAGATTTTATTATGTTCTTTTTGTATTGAACTGTTTTTATAATGCAACCCCAAGTAAGGCTCTCAATATATAGAGAACTTAGAGGCCTATACAGGGAAACTTAATATACTGATTTATAGGGAGAAGATTAAGGACAGTATGTGAAATCCAAAATTATAGTGGTCAATAGTTGACCCCAATTATTACTCCATGAATCCAGCTTTCCAAATTTAGTCGAATATTATAACAATACCCGATGAACTACAACTCGGTGAACTAATTTCGTTGGGATTATTTTGATTAACTAATGGGTTGAATTCACAATTTGACTCATTATCATTTTATATGATTACCTAAAGAATGGATAATAAAATACAAATGATGTACAACGATGCATAAAGTCGTCGAGTAAATCTATTGATCTAAGTGAATTCAATTAGACATGAATAATAAAATTATATAAAAAGGGAATTCTTTTTCCTTGAAGGACAAAAGAATAGAAGACATCGGTTTTAATGAGTACGTTTAGAGGGAGAAATTAGAAAGAGGAGTTGTAAAAATTCAGATTTGGTAAAAATGAGACAAAAATGAGTGTGTTTATATATAAGGTGAAAAAGTAGATCTTGACTGTTAATTGTATTTAAGAAGAGCGGTCCATATTAAAGATTAAAACTATCAGAACCAAAGTGTCAAAATTATATTAGTTAAATTAACGTATTAATGATGTCATTTAAGTTTATTTGTAAATAAAATAAATAAAATAAATAATTAAATATAAATAATACTGATAGGTAAATTGTCTCCTATATGCACATAACAATAACTTTATCTCCTTTGTTTTTGTTATTAGTCATGAAAACATATGAAATATACTTAAAGGCTATACGAGAGTCCTAATAAGGAAATATGTTAATGGAACAACATTTGCCCTCGTTAAAAGTAGATAAAGTGATCATCATCAAAGTTATAACTTCTAGAAATTTATGACTAAAGATATTGAAGAAAGTGTAGGCAAAATATTAGCAAAAGACTTCATTAATAATACCATGAAAATGACAAAATAATATAACAAGATGAACGAAGACAAATATATCAAATAACGAGTGTTGACGCCAAATAAAGTCTAATAAGAGGTAAATAACTTAAATATATTAGAATATATTTAAAGAATATGTAATAGATTAATAGAATGCACATGGCAGTTAAGGGGTAAAATTAGAATTTCATATCATTTGAAATATATGATTGCACTTTGAATTAAGATACACATTTCTTTCATCGCTATAATTTATGGATAAATATGTTTATAAATAAGAAGTCCAATGCTTGCGAGGGGTTGATTCATTGATTGATTAATAAAATTGTTATTGATCTTTTTTAGTCTTATCTTTTTGGCATTCTCTTTTGGAATGAAACTCCCTCATCCTTTATAAGAATTTAGCAACAAATATTATCAGTACTAAAAATTATACAAAATTAGTAAAGTTTTAAAATAAAAGTATTTAATATATTTTTAAATATTTAAACAATATATATATATATGTTAATATTTACCTTTTTTATCTCTTTTTATAACTTTTTTTACTTGTATAAACATTTTTTATACTTATTTTGGGACATTTAATTATGTATTTTAATTATAAATCTCTTAATAGGTGAATCGTAAAATGAATAAAATGATCTATTTAATTATATTGTAATAATAATTATGATGTTCAACATTCAAAAAATAACATGCGCTTAGTTAAGTCCAATAATATAGATGCCAAATTTATGTATGCTAGATTGAGAGTTCATAATATTTTAATTAGTGTAGAGTATATATGAATAAAGTCTATGCTAGCTTATAATTTAACTACAGACTCAGTGTCTAGGTCTTTTATGAAAACATTATTATTTTGAGTTCAAACAAAATAAAAAAATGCAATTTTTTTGGAATATACAACATGACTATAAATATGTTTGAAGACTCATTAATTGGTAATTTGGTCCAAAATTCAGTTAAAAAATAAACACAACAATAATTAATACTTACAACACATGTCTCAACAATCTTAAGGGGTATCCGGTGCTTTTTATGTTGCAACGATACCAAAATATTATATTATTGTGAGTTGGGTACTGGCTGAATATGGCACAACAGAGAGTGGGTCACCGTATCGTTTTCCCCTGAAACAGTGAAAGACTTACCATGAAAAGTCACCATGTTCGAGGAGCTTGGGGGAAGGTAGGGACCAACGAAGTCGTCTTTTTAAAACTCTCCGAAATAAAGGCCAATGTTTTGGAGGACACTGATGTCCACTCCTTCCAAATCTCCTCAGGTACCCTCTCCAGCGTGTAGATCACTTGGGATTTGCTCTGCCAGGGTGGGATCTGTTGGGTCGGCCGGAGGTAGAGACTCCGAAGGCCGAAGGAAAACTTCATCCCCTAGGGAGACTTTCTTCTTCTTAGCAGTCCTCTCTTCACTGCTTGCTCCCCTTTTTGGTCCTTTTTAGGAGGTTTTGGAAGATCTTGAGGTTCACCTACCTCCCTAATGCTCTCATTTTCAACTACTTTGAGTAAAGTAGCATCAATCCCCCCTTGGGTCTGTGCACCTTGGTTCTTCGGAGTGATCTCTTCTGCAGCACCCCGAACAGGCTCTGCCGCAACCTTATTTTTCTTGCCCTTCCCTTTCATTTTGCTTAGGGCTTTGGCTCTGGAGGGCAAGGCCAGTTTTCTATCTTTCTCCTCGGTTCTCTTGAGAATAACGGTCGGAGGGGATGGTGTAGTCAGCTCCTCTCAAGAAAGATCTCTCCGACCTGTAGTATTCCAGAGGTGGGATCTTACTAAGTTACCTGAGGTAAAGAAGTTGTGGAAGGCATTTCCCCAACGGTCACCAGCCCATGCATTTAATTTGGCACATGTGGTCTGCCCCTCCTCCACATAATTGGAGAACTCCTTCGGAAATACTAACCAAAGAAAAAATGAAGTAGTTTAGGAATAAAGTTCTTGCAATATGAGAAAGACAAACAAAGTAGAAAACTTACCTGAACTCTTCCACCTGTTGGTGAGCATACTAGGGTTGACACCAACTTTAATTTTCCTCCCATTCTCCCACGTCCCGCTAATGAATAGGAACTGGGTCTTCCAGTTCTTCTCTGATTCAAGCAGGTCATCCACCACTTTGAAGTTGTCGCCCATATTGTAGTGATAGAATGGGATATGGTGGTTTTTACAAAGACAGGCCACTACAGCAAACTGCTCCATTGGGAGAGGAATCCCAGACAGCCTTGACACCATAATACAGGCGAGGAGAGTGTACCAAGCATTTGGACTCAACTGGCTTGGACAGAGTTTTATCAGATGGAAATATATGACAATTTCTGGATCCAAGGGGAATTTAAGCCCCTAGTTAAACAACTCGGTATACATTATGATCTCATTAAGCTTGCAGTCCATCGGAGTCTCCGGTGTGACTGGTATCCTCACTTTGGCTGATTCAGGAATCCCTAACTTCGTCCAGATCCGACCTGACTCAGCAGTATGAGTATAGACGTAGTTGATATTCTGCATGGCCAATAGATACTTCACGTTGACCTTGTGGAAGTAAGGCCCCACCTTACCTTCCAAACTCTTCGGGAGATCCGGATGGGTCATGCACACTTTCTCCTTACCTTTTCCCTTTTTATTGAAGGCAGCATCTCCAGTCTGCCTGAAGCTTCAGTCTAAAATGAAGCCTCTTCAACACTATCCTCCATCCTCTTCCATCATTGTGGAAGGTTTATCAGCCGTTGTTGATGGGAGAGAGCTGGTTGGTGGCTCATTAGGTTGTCTGGACGGTTGAGCATCAGCCTCTTTTAAGGGTCTGGTATCCGGCAGGGGCTCAACTCCGGAGGACTTAGTATGAGAGCTGGTTCTGGTGGCCTCGGGTCCGGAGGATTTGTCCTTTGTGGCTCTAATTGATACCTCCGATCCGGAAGCTTTATCTTTGGCTCCAGACTTGGAGGGCCCTGTTTTGGAAGACTTGGTTTGAGAACCGGTTGCTTGACCTTTTACTAGACGCGTTGTCCGGCGACGGTTAGACTTCTATGGAGATCTCTCGATATCTGACCCCATAGCAATGAACGAAGAGGGTTTTCTAGCACTTGATACTTCTTTTTCTTGCACGGTAGAAGGCTGAGACTCCTGAACCGAGGAGCCTGAAGGAATTTGCGATAGATTGGGTTGGAATAAATATCTGGGTTTTTTACTTTTGACAGAGGATGATCCTCGATCAGCTTCTGAAGATGGTGTTTCAGGTTTACTGATTAGAGAGACTGGAAGGCCAGCAACGATTCGTCTTTCACGTTCAACTTTTTGTGCTTTTTCTAGTTCCGAAAGATTTAGCCAACCACCTTTCACAAGAGAGTTTTTCGCGGTGAACATAAAATACCCATCAAAGTTTTTGAGAGGAGATAAAAGCTTTGAGAAGAAGAAATTGCAAAAGTGATGAAGATGGTGAATTAGTAAAAGGAAGTAACTTATACTAGTGATGCAAAAGTTACTGATACCTAGGAGAAAACGAAGAGACTAAGGTAATAGTTAAAGGCGGCGCTTACGTAAAAGACATTAAATGCAGGAGTTGTTTTTTGGGCTTAGTGGGAGTGCCGTTCTAGGAATAAAATGGCTGGAAGACCGAATTAAAACGTGACACGTGTCCCATGATCCAGAGCGAAACACTTGGAATTCTGAGAAGACCTCTGTTCGGATAAACCTTGAACTAAATACATGAGCGATCCGGAGAATGTTGTTATTGGCTAAATGAATTTTTTGGTCCTGTCAAAGATCTTTGGAAACACCTAAAAAAAGGGCTACTGATGAGTCCGTAATTATTCACCACTGCTCATTGAGAAAACCGGACAGGGGTAATTCGGACTATAGATATCCACCGAACTATCCGGACAGGATAAAAGTACTAAAACACTAAAGACCTTTTGACTAAGCTAGGTGCTAATCTACTTAAGAACTAATGGGCCCTTAAACTCGACCCGATTTTACAACTTGACCTGAAAGCCCATGGGTCCATAATTAAGAGTATAAATACCCAACCACTTTCATTAATGAGGGTAATGAACTTTTGATACAGCTAGGTAGCTTAAATCTCTCACTACAAAACACTCAAACATTTAATACCTTTGAAATTCCCTAAAACACTTGACCAAATTACCCTCAGAAAAAAATAATCATCACCAACTAGTAATCATAAATCTTCCACAAAATTATTTGAAGGTATATAAATGACTTAATGTCATACGAATGTGGTCTATAAAAGGTGTAGTTTTCTTGTTTAATTGGGGTATTTTATCAATCTTCTAACAAATTTTAACTTTTTAACAAAAAAAAAAATGAAGTGCGTTAAAAGTGTGGCGCTATGGTGTCTCGTTAAACCCCTCCTCCCTCCCCACCACCCACCACAAGGTGGGAAAAACTACATTTTCCAAATATTGCAAAAAACTTTTATAAAAATTTACGTGTTGTACATTCGTGGATGCTTCAAACTATTACCATATATATATATATATATATTAGTTAATTTGTATGCTCAATGATAACCTTTTGTTATAACATGATACGGTCCCTTCCAGATTGGAGCCAACTCCCCATATTTTTATCCATAACATCCTAAAACACTTTCCTCAAGATAAGGTCCTTCGTTTTGAAGCTTCAAGCCTTAATTATATAGGCCAGAACGACCACAACTATGTAGTTATTTTGGAGAGACGCAGATGGGCCTGATTACTGACTTATGTATTATATTTGGAAATTCCGGGTTCTCAAATCGAGCGTATCAATGAGTCCAACAACTGTAAAGAACGTGATATAGTCACAAAGTTTGTGCCCAAAATTTTAACTTTTAAAGGCATAAAACTCTATTTTAGTGCATTTTGTAGTTTTTTTAATATTTTAAGTATTTAATTAAACCAATAAATCAAATGTGATTACATTCAGACTTGATATAATTTGATTTTATTATGTTTACTTTATTTCCTTATTTTTTTATTAAGGTTTTGAACGACTATTATTAAAGGCGTTTTAAACCCTAGCTTGAACGATTAGTTTTTTTTGTTAAAATTAAATATTTTATTGAACATTTGAGTTTGGGTTTCCCTAGTTTATGGTTATGTTTATCTATCAAAGACCTTCCTATCAATAGATAGGAATTAGTGTTCGATATAGGGGATAGGATCCAATCCATCTGCTCTTTCTCTCTCAATTTTTTTAGAGAGAGCAGATATAACGATATAAAAAAGAATCGGAAGGATACATAGACGGATGTCTATTCCTCTTTTTTTTTTTTTAGAAAAAAGTCGTTCATCTATCTTTTCTTTATTTATCATTGATTCTATCTATGAATCAAGTCGAAAGACTTCGTTTTTGGGTTGGTTCCCCGAAGCCCCGAATAGATTGGATCGTTTCAGCCAACGAAATGAACGCGGAGCCCGTTCCGAATGCTTCTTCGATCCGGAAGTTCTCGCGTACTGACTTTATCAATCGTTCTCGCTAATATTCTGTAACAATATCATTTGGTATGAGAGACTGAGATATCCTGATATGCAGACACATGATCAATCATGCCTCCAAAGAAGAACGTATTTGATGAACCAATATACGATGACTATGACGATGATTATTTCATGGTGAAACAAATCTGAGATTGCGAAAGATAGAGTTTGTTGTGACTGTCAGTATCACATGAATAGATCGATTGTCAGCCACACATGTCGTGACGATGCTGCTCCGTTTAAAGAACCAGCCTTGTTACATATGAACTTATTTTAAGGTTCCAACCAGGGGTTATCCGATTATCAGATGTCTCGCATGGGAAGACAAAGATACTGCTTTTATTACTGATGGTATTTGTGATTTGTTGTTTGTTATATGTGAAAACAATTCATTTTGAGAATTTACTAAAATAATTTGTGATGATATATCGTTAATGGTTGTTGCTGGTCTAGACAAATTTTTTTTTTCTACAATAAACTACATTATTATGGTTTTGAAACTTATACACCTCTTAATAACATCCTATTAAATGCGTACTCGAAATTACAAAAAGTGTTCGATGAAATGTTTAGAGATTGAATAGAAGTGTTTTCCAAAATGCTACATTTAGGATTTGGTGTTGTGTATAAATAATTATAAAAGAATGGTCTGATGGTCATATTGAAGCTATTAAAGCTTGATGGCTCTCAAAGGGATGAAGGTTTTAGAAGAAAAGAAAGCAAGAATGGTATAATAGGAATCTATGGACAACCTGGGAAGAAGTTGAAATTCCGACTCATGACGATCATATTAGGAATTCGAAGGTAAATTATTCTAAACCAGGAGAGGATGATGTATGCATGAACACCCAAAACTACGTAGCTATTTTGAAGAGACACGGATGAGATTTAATGCTCATACAGGTATCAAATTTTCACACCGCGGGTGCTCAAGTTGAGCGTGTCTCCAAGTCCAACAATTATCGAGAACATGACATGGTCACAAAGTTTGGGCCCGAGATTCAAACTTTTAAAGTCCTGAAACTCTATTTTAGTGTGTTTTGCAGTTTTTTAATATTTTAAGTATTTAATTATAACAAGAAATCAAATATGATTACGTTCAAATTTGATTTTATTATGTTTACTTTATATTCTTATTTTCTTATTAGGGTTTTGAGTGATTCATTTTAAGATGTTTTAAACTCTAGCTTGAACGATTAATGTTTTGTTAGAATTAAATATTTTATTGAACTTTTGAGTTCGTATTTCCCTATTTTAGGGTTATATTTATCCATCAAATACCAATGTTATCAATTGTTCTCGCTGATATTCTGCTACAGTGCCACTTAAGTTTTAAATTATAATTGCTTCCTAACTCAATAATGTTCTGTTTGTACTTGAGCTTTCTCATGATGCTCTTCAACCAAACCAATGTTTATTATATTTTTTATTATCATTTTGATCTTGAGAATAAAATTGAATTGGATGATTACAAATCAATACCTCGGATGTGACATCAACTTTCATATTATAGACCATAGAAAAAAATAGTTAGTAGATATTTTATGAGCAGTTTAGTAAGCCCATAATACTTTGTGAATAAAAACTGACCATTTTCCCTTTATGATCTCAAATTTCTGTTTAAAACCATTCATGCATGGTATGATTTGTTATTCTACCAAACCACTTTCTTGGGGATAATATGGAGTGAGGAAATATCGTTCTACATCATATTTATGACAAAACATTGTAATCCTGTCATTTTTGAATTAGAGCCCATTATCGGTCATAATTATCCTTGGTACTCTATATATATCGGCTCAAAATTTGAAAAGAATAACAAACCTCCTGAGAAGGTAGTATTGCCAACTCATTTACTTAAATAATCTACAACCACTATTAAAAAATTAATATATTTATGTATACATTGATTAAAAAAACATACCAAATCAATACCTCATTTATCAAATAAGTCAATGAGCATTATCAAATCCAATATGTTCAGTAGATAAACGTGTTGTATTTGTAAAACACTAAGACATGTCCTAGTTTGAGCTAAAGCTTTTGCATCCGTAGACATTGTTGTCTAATAATACATGGCTAAATAAAATCATCTCATAAACCCCATATACCCATAATGTGCTTCCGTAATACCCTTGTGTAAATCTGGTAGAATGAAAAAAGTTTTATATTTTTCTAAAACTTAGATTAGATATCTAGTAATACTATTTCTATAAAATAATATAGTCAATGATTACACAATTATAGAATGTAGATGCAATACTCGTCATTGATATTTGTCTACTTGATCTTTTAAAAATAACAAGTACTTTTGATATCTATCTTTTGTCTCATCAATTAGAAAAACTTTTGACTTTTTCAGATTTGTCTAAAATTATTGGCAATATCCCAACTTAGCTAATGAATCCACTAGTATTTTCCTGGCATGGTATATGCTCATATACGATATTATCATACTATTCTTTTATTTGTTTTGCCACATATAAATATTCTCTTTTTTACCTCATATTCTTCATATGCATGATCAATCATCATCTGAGAATCTGATATAAGTCGTGTAACCTGAGCACCACATAATGGGTTAAACATGTTCCTACTAGCATTGTCTCATATTCGGGTTCAATATTTGTAATAGAGAAACTAAATCTTATATATTTTCGTACTTTTTCCCTACCTTGGGTGGCTAAGATTATCCAACACCACTTATGTTTCAACTACAAGCCCCATTTGTACGAGCACCCATTTTTGTTCCTTAATTGTACTTGGAAATTCATTACCTATGTTAAGTCTTTATTCCTGAAATTCATTATAGAATCTATAATTTCTTTACCTTTAATTTTTATACATGGCTCGTACTTAAATTCATACTCCTGACACTTAATAGACCAACATGTCAATTGATCGGACACACATGGTGTTTGTAAAACACTTTTAAAGCAAAGAAGCACGAAATACAATACTATGACCTTAGATATAAGGTTGTATTTTACGTGATGCTACTACTGAACCAATGACTAACTTCTTAAGATTAATATTTTATGTCTTTATGTCAACCAAACTCTTACTCACATAGTATACTATTTTTGCACTTTTTCCATCTTCTTTTTCATAAACAAGCATGATACGAAAGCAAAGCTAAAAACATATAGATGTAAAAATAATGGCTTGTATTGTTATGACTTAGATATTATCTCAATTGATATTAGTTACTCCTTGAGTTCATCAAGAAATTTCGAACATTTTTCATCCCAATTTTGTTTTTTTTTCTCCTTTCAAAGTATCAATGAAAACACAATCCTTATTTCAAACTCGGGATATAAATCTTGATAATGTCGCTAAACGTCCTATCACTTGCTGTAATTTTTAATAGATTTGGGTGGAGTCATAGCTATACACATTTTTTCGATACCTTGATTATTAATCACATAACCTAAGAACTTTCATGCCCGTACTAAAAAACAATATTTTACCGGATTCGACTTCAAATTATATTTATTTAAGATTAACAAAGATCTCAAATAATGTTGATACATATAATGCATAATCATTATTGTTAAAAAAATACGCCATCAATATATATTTCTATATTATTTTCCAAGTATTTAGCAAAAATACGTTTGACTAAGTGTTGGTAAGTGGCCCATACATCCTTTAAATAAATGACATTATCTTATAACAATACAACTCTCATTTTGTTATAAAAGTAATACTCTCTTCGTTATCTTGATGAATGT
Organism: Limnanthes douglasii subsp. nivea; assembly: GCA_036936605.1. NCBI lineage: Eukaryota > Viridiplantae > Streptophyta > Magnoliopsida > Brassicales > Limnanthaceae > Limnanthes > Limnanthes douglasii. The sequence continues at coordinate 55,589,538 of JAUPFV010000003.1, forward strand.
TTATTTGATTATATCATGAGTAGTAATACATTAATGATAGTAAATTATGCCCAACTTTTACGTCAACCAACTGATAAATCTAAGGTAAATATAATGCATCTTTTATACAAACACGGTTTAGATTAGTAAAATAAACACACATCTATTTCCCATTTTATTGTTCTCCAGTATGAGATTAGCTATCCAAGTTGAATACTTAGATTCCATTATATGTCCCACTTTTAGAATCATGTTTACCTCTTTCATAATAGCTTCAGCTTTATTCGGAAAAAGTATCCTTAGGTTTTGTCTTACCTACCTATGTCTTTTATCAATAGCAAGGTTGTGAAAATAAATATACTTATTAACTCATGTGGCATGAAATTTTATCCATACAAAAGCATCATAATTCAACTCCGAACATTTAAAAATCTTGTCTATGGACTCCTCACTCACCCGAGCTCCTACTTTTAGCATTATTCAATCATCTAACTTTAATCCAAATATGTTATCTAAATTTTTAGTACTCTAAGATTCTTTTATAAGGTTGTTATTCTCCCATTCTTTATGCCATGTTAGGGGTTATATGTATGTGTAGTTGATCCCTTAACGAACTTTATAACTCCTAAAATATAACATTTTATGGTAAAATGGCATGGTTTACATTTCTTTGGTGACCTTTGACTGCTTCGAATAACTCGAATCTGGTCTCATACTATGTACGTAACACATTGATGAAAAAATAATTTAATAGCCTCCATCTTATAAAGCCATGAACGTTCTAGAATTTTATTATAAGAACTTGGCGCATCCACGGTCCTAAAAACTGTTCTAGATTTTTTCTTTGGTTGATCATTACCCACATTAACATATAATTTAGTTCTCTTATAGAATCAATATTCAGTCAGATAACTTGTAAAATTTACTAAGTTTCACTTACTCATTTTTTACGAGGCAACCCCAATTATACTTTCTACCTACTTCCATAAAGTACTCTCTCAAAACTTCTTGTATCAATAAACACTCTCTTATATCAGTCCAATAAATCCATATTAAAAATTAGAGCATCCATGTAAGGACTAGCAATTCCTCACAAATCGTCATGAGTAAAAGTAACATTAGGTGATGTTTCTTTATTTAAATATAAGGATGTGTCATCTATGAGTTGTACCTCTATATATATTTTATATCTTTTTCTTGGCAATTGAGATGTTCTTGCTAAAGTATATGCCCCATTAATTTTACCAACCATTTGTTTATTTCTTTTTTTATGGCTACTACCTTTATATTTTTTTTACCTTTCCTTTTATCGATCCTTAAGAAAATTCCACTAATTCTTAATTATCAATCAAATATTTTGTTGTAATCATAGCTCATCACATTCTGCAGCTAAGCTTATCCTTTATTTTTTCATAAATGGACGTTATACTTGTTTTAAGTATTGTAAATCTTCTATTACGATCATCAAAATAAGAAAACTAAGATTTATTAGTATATGCCCTAACATGATCCAAAGTCTTCTGGTTATCATTACGTTTCTTATCAGACATATTCATCTTTAAATTTGTTACTTTTTTCGGAATGAAAGCCTCTTGTTTGGGTTCTTCAACTTTAATGAACATTTTAGATCGATGTGATAAACCCCTCATGATGTTGACCGAATATTTGATTAAATATTCATAGAATATGGTATCAATTGGGAGTTATTTTATAAAAATCTATACGACTTACTTTATTTGCATCCATCAAGGTCATTTATTTATTGTACAAATATCTTAACATAACTATAAAGTGTCTCGTCCAGTTTTTGGTACATAGTCATTATACAATTCCTTTTATTATTCATAGATTTATTTCCAATAAATTGAATTTAAAAATAACTCCATATATATTTTATAATATTAATGGAACCTAATGGAAGATTATTGAACCAAACTTAAATGGTACCTTGAAAAGTCATAGAAAAATCTTAACATAAAAGAGTCTCCTCTGAATTAAAGGCAATCATAGTATTATACAATTGTTCAAAATGGTACTCAAGATCAGTTGTCCTATCATACTTATCCATATTATGTAATCATAAAAGATTATTTTTTCTAAATCTCTTGTTTGAGGAAACACTGGTATTTGATCATTTTTCTTTATCAACTTGAATATGATTTTTGAGGCATTAAATTCATATGAATCATTTTATCTTTAAAGTGCACATCCTTTTGATGTATGTTATCTATAAGTGTTATATTTTCTGTTAGAAATTACACCGTCTTAGATATTGTTTTTAACTAAACTCGTCATTTTTCATTCTTTTGCATTTGCAATATAATAAATCTACGTTATTATTATCTTAACCCTTCTATTTGTATTTCTATCAACCAAAATAATAAGGAATTGGTTCCTCATCTTCTCATATTCTTGTTGGATGCTAAGATAATTATGGATCTACCACATCTTCCTGGTCGGCTGAAGCAATCTATTTTGGATCAGAAGTTGTAATTATTGGCGCATTATGTATCACCTGACCTTTTGATGGATCTATTTCCATTCTTAAGTGACTCACTGTTACTTTTTAAGCTTAGGTTTTTATTTTATTTTTTAAATTTGGGTACATTGAAGATATTTTCCACATGCAACGTCACGTTTTATGAGTATTACCTCGTCAATGATAAATATGAATGATATAAAAATCTTAACAAATCATGTATGAAAAGAAAACAAGATTTATCCAATGAAAGCCGTCATTTACAATTTGTTCACACTTAAATTTAGAGTAAATAATATGTATTTATAATATAATTATTCTAAATAAAAAAGGTATATGACATGTGACAAATGAGACATATGACAATAATCTATTACACTTTTCTATTTGATAAGTACCAATTTAGCCTACTTCAGTTTAGGGAAATCTCGTAAACTTATTGTAACCTTATAAGCTAAATTTATTATGTCAAGTTATCTTCGAGGTACACATCATCCATCTATAGTGCTTGTATGATTAATTTTATTTACCTCATACATTTTGTATCTCATGACATCATCCTCTATCAACGGTTACCTCGTTATATATTTTCTTCGATGTTGTCATACTCTCTTCAAGATGTACTTTATCATGTATATATATCATTGTTGTCAGACTTTCTTCAAAAAATATCTTCATACATATATATCATCATACTCTATTTAAAATATACTTCATATATCCATAATATTTGTCTAATAACTTTTAATTGTCCATAAACGTCACTACATTGCAAATCCTATTCTATTTAATAAAATATAAACCGCCCAACATTATATGTTTTTTACCATAATTTATTTATCAAAGTTAGTCTACTATTATTCCTTAACTAACTACATATAATCTCTTAACGAAATAAATATACTCTCTGTAACATTACAACATTTTAATAAAATTATTTATATTGTGTGACATATTCTATTCACAATTCAACTATAAACTCAACATTCCTAGTTAAACTCACTATATTGATTTGAAAATCGTTTATTGTGTGATATTTTCTATGCAAAATTCAGCTATAAACTCAACATTCCTAGTTAAACTCGCTATTTTGATTTGAAAATCGTAAAATACATGTTTGTAGTTATCTGTATACCGCTGACTATAGTTATCTTTAGCATTTAAATAAAATAATTTGTATTGTGTGACATTTTCAATCCACAATTCAACTATAAACTCAACTTTCTTAGTTAAACTTGCTATTTTGATTTGAAAATTGTAAAATATACATTTGTAGTTACCTGTACATCGTTGACTGCATTTATCTTTAAGATATAATATTAATAATATAAGATAATCTCATACTAGCACCTTATAACAAATCACACCTCTAATCTTCTAGAATAATATGAATTACATGGAACCCTATCTATTTGAGTCTTCACCAAAGTCTACTCGACTCATTAATTGCACTATTGAAAACCTCACATATCCTACCAAATTCAGTTTAACTACTATATATGCATTGAATGAAGTTTTTTACCGTATTTCCATATACTCCCCCATTCTATAAATCACAACGATGCACCTCAGTCCCGTATGAAAGAATTAAAAATAGAAACTTTTGTACTGTTCCCGTTGAATCTTTCTCCTCTTGGCTTTGGGTGAAGATCTTCCACCTCATGTTTATCATTAATGTCTATAAATTCATGGCAGACAACAGTGAAACCATCTATTTTTGTTTTGACTCGTGGCTTTACCCTCCTTCATAGTTACCCAATATGATAATAGCATTATTAGAGTATATAGATCCAATACTAATCCATTTATTGTTTATATTAACAATAACGTTCAATGGTCATGACTGCTCCAGATCAGATCAAGTAATATCGTCAATCGTGCTAACTTCCAAACTATCGGTAATCATATACATGAAATTTCATACACCCACCCGCTCTACAGATCACAATACTGCATTGTTAGATCCCAACAATGGTAGCGATAATTTACCATAAAAAACACATACCACTCCATTTACCAGTGTACCCAGATCTTGAATAAAAAAATCTAGTCTTGAATAAATATAATTTATCTATTAGTCTATATGCAAAAGACAAAATGATTATTCTCGATAATCTATATGAAAAAAAAAACCCAATTATTTGGAACCTAAAAATCTATAAAAATAAAACTAATTATTCTCGATAATTTATATATAAAAAAAACTCATTATTTGAAATTCAAAAATTAATATATTTTTTTTAAATATGTTACCAAAATCATGTCATATATTATTTGATTGTCATCCTCGCATAATGTTTGGAAAGTCTTTATTTTCAGAAGTTTTCTTTTGTGACTACCGACCGACCTCATTGGCCTTTTTTACCGGCTCTTATAAATCCTGGAAATATAGCTCCGACCATATTTAACGTGATCCTTCTATGTTTTAATTTATAACATGTAAATTAAAAAAAAAAGTTTAAAGTCTTCGATATCCTAATTTTTTTTCTAGCATCAATTTATAACATGTAAATTAAAAAAAAAGTTTAAAGTCTTCGATATCCTAATTTTTTTTCTAGCATCAAAAGTATTTCATAGTCTCCTTTTAAATATCTTTTACACATAACTCGACTCCAAAATTACATGCCCAAATTAAACACCCTTCGTCGCTAGTTTTTTCTTCTTGTTGCTACACTTGTAAACTATCAACATCAACTAGTCAAACAAAGGGTCATATGCAGTCGCTATCTTACAATTTGTTTTATTAACGAACGTTTTCAAATTCAATTTATATTACTTTATTTCATTATCATTGTTTTATATATTGGTTAATATGATTCTAACTGCATTTAACGTTTATTCGCACTGAACCAGCCGCTGGGACACTTTGAGTACCTACTCTTTTACTTTTTCTTTTTTTTCTTTTTTAATTTTACGGATTTGATTAAAAATAATATTAAACTTTTATGTTGCGTTACTATGACCGTTTTTTTCCACAATTTTGATTTTTTATTAAAACGAATTAAATTATATAATGAAAGACACGGCTCATTACATCAGATAAGAATTCCCAATTCGAAACCAAACCTTAAAAACTCTTCTCCTTCACCCTAATATCCAGTGACGATCTCCATAGTTGATTCTAAGCCAAACTCTTGATTAATCCCTGCCTCCTCGAAACTATAGAAGCCAAAATCATCAGAAAACCCAAAAAACCACTTTTGAAGCCAATTCAGACAAGGGAGAAGGACCGAAGGCTTTCGACATAGCTAAAACCCAGGTACTTCTTCGAATCATCCATGCAGTCTTATCTTTCAGTTATCTGATTGTTTCTTAAGTAACAGAGACCGATTTCTTCCAAAAACACAATAGTCCTCAATCTATCAAGGACTCCATTACCTTCACAGTGAGAGTTCTTATTGGATTCGAGGGAAATTGAAGCCAAGTAGTCAGCTGCTTCATTTTTCTCTCTGAAGATATGGTTTACTTTCATATTGGAATAGATAAATTTGAAGCAGCAAGATATGATTGCTCTGAGATATCATGGTGATCTGCCTGTTAGGAGCATCTGAACCAGAACACCAGAATTTGTCTCAATGTCCATCATATTAATGCCTCTTTCATAGCAAAGATGGAGACCATCCAGCATGGCTCTAGTCTCAGCAATACTTGGAATTTCTTTGCCGTAAACCCTACTGTAACCAAACAACATCTTCCTTGAGTTATCCCTTACCCATCCACCACCATAACATTCTCCTGAGTCAGAACATGCCTCATCAGAGTTTAGTTTAAAACGACCAAGCTTAGGGCTTTTCCAGCTTAGGGAGACCGGTATATATGGTCTAGATAGGTGATTCACACACCCCGATTGAGAGTCCAATAATTTTGGCTTTGCCCTAGTGTTTTATCTTTAATAAGTTGGTTTTGTCTAGACTTGATAGGATGCGAATGATGTGTTCTATCATGTCTTCAGAGCTTAAAGACCTATCATCCATTTTACTTTTGTTCCTAGCATACTAGATTACCCAAACAATAATATGAGGCAGAATGTTGCGAATCTGAATTTCCTTGCTGGTTGACCAGAGCCATGTTCTTACCAAATGAGATGGGGACATGGTTATAGTGATATGAATGTTGAAATGAGAAGCAAAAAAAATATCCACACCTCTCATGACTTTTAACATTCTATGAAAACATGTTTAATGTTTTCAGAATTACAGTAGTTTTGGCACTTTGAAACTAATTGCATATTTCTTTCTTACAGAACGGAGTCAACTGACACCCATCCCTTGATGATTCTCCACAGCGTGAAGGAATTATTTCGAGGAGTCACATAATTCTAAATCCTAACATACAGGTAAGATTTTGTGCCCTTATTTCTGATTTCAGACCAAGTAGCTTTAGTGCTAAAAAACCCATCCTCATTGAGTGTCCAACTGATTAAGTCAGTGCTGTTAGGATCCAGAGAAAGCTTGAGAGTATTCTGGATTTGATTTGGATCCAAAATACTCTCAAGTTTTGAGCAATTCCATCCACCATCCTCCAAATATTCCTTTACCATAGAGAAAGTGCAATTAGACCTAGTATCCTCAATAGAAAATTTGATGAAAGGATCTTTCTGACACCATCTGTCAAGGTTGATATCAATAGTGCCAGCCTTTACATGGCAAAAAATGTAATTCTCAGCATTATCTCTCACTCTCCAAATTCGTTTCCAGATGTGAGAGCTATTAGAGTGGAGAGGCCCAACTAGTGGGTGTTGATTCTTGAAATAGATTGATTTCATAAGATGAGCCCATAAGGAATCTTACTTCCTCAAGTTAAACCATAATTTAAATGAGTAAACCTTCTTCATTTCCTTGATTTTTCTCAAATTCAGCCCACCCTCATCATAATTCTTGCAAAGAGCAGGCCATTTGGCCCATTTAATAGCTGTTTTGTTAGCTTTAGAGCCCTAAAGGAATTTATTGTACATAATTTTTAGCATCTTGATGATATTCTTTGGAATTTCAGAGCTTTGAATAGAAAACGTAGGATAGGTTGTTAGAACAGATTGCACCAATATCAGTCTGCCTCCAAAAGATAGATTTGTAGAGTCCCATTTAATGATTTTGTTGGTGGTTTTAGCAATTAAAAACTCAAAGTCATTCACCGTTGTTGTGTTATTTATTGCAGTTCCCAAGTACTTGAAGGCCAAACAATATTATTTTGTCAGTTGTTCTTTTAAAAATTTTATGGAGAACCTTATCCGAATTAGGCTTGAACAATTGAGCAAAAGTCTTCTTTGTTTGTGATGGCTTTGTGTTACTCGTGACAGATTTGAACATGGGATTGTACCTGCTCCTAGGTTGATCAGGTCGAGAGTTCAGACGAGGGAATTTCTTATCAAGATCAGACGATCTGTAACCCGGAGAAGAGCATTCTCCATCCTCCATCATCAAAGGCAATGATCAGCAGCAAATAGTAGAATTAGGATAGTATTTCATTCTTGAGAATTCTTGAATTGTAACTAATTCTTGGAAAAAACTTATTAAACATGTGTATTTAAGATGACTTTCTCCTACTATACCATAACCGTCTCTAAATAACTATAGTAAAACTCTTTTAGTTTTTTTAATTTCACATATTTTATTATTAAAGAAAAATTAAGTTTATATATTTTTGGGATAAAACTATTTTCTCCATAATTTATTTTTTTAAAGATAAATAATGATTTTATTAAGATAGGCTCAAAAAAGATAAAGAGTACAAGTTTTAGGTCCGCAAAAGACCCAAACATAAAATTTTGAGTCCAAAAGCAAAGGTGCGAATAAAAATTCAGTTATTTCCCTCCAAAGAACATGGAGAGAAAGAACAAAAGATTATTAAAGCTTTCCCTCCTTAGAACGGAGAGAAAAAAATTTAGCCTTTCCAGCTTCAAAGACAACAAATCTTAAATTGCTTTATTTCCAATCAAATAGTAGTATCTTATCTAGAGACCTCCTTTATCTTCTTTACAACTTCACCTTACCTTGAAAAGAAAAGGAAATTTTTGGCACTATCAAGCTAAGCTTGCTGCCAGTTAGAATCAACAACAAAGGAAAACTACAAAAGATGAGTTTAATCCATTCATCTTCAATATTGAAATAACTTAAATTTAAGCTTTCTAGAAATGTAGGAGATAATCATGTAAGAAGAGATAAGTCTTCTACAACAATGAAGAATCTGATATAAAGGCAAAAGATAAATTCCACTATAAAGCATGTTAACTAAGAGAAGATAGTTTGTTTCATTCTCAACCTTGCTCCATCTGGTTTTTTTCAAAGAAGCAATCTATCTAATAAATCTTGAGACTCAGCCATGATAGGAATCATTTTTCCATACAGGTTGGTTCCTCCTCGAATGGTATCTCTATTGTGATCGCGAATCAAAATACCACCACAAGAGTTTCCATTCCACTGACAGGTTGCATCAGAGATCAGTTTAAGGTAATCACGCTTTGGAGGGCACAACTTTTAATAGACATGCTTTCTTTTTTCATATATGTAGCAAAAACAACCCATATCTTTAACTATTTTGAGATCCTTATTCCAATGCTTAGCCCCAAGAATGTTAGAGTGATCAAGACACAAAATTATGTTGTTGATATACCCAATAGCTGCCTTCAGAATTTTGCGATTTGTTGTTAAAATTGCTGTTGTTTCTAACTTTTTTTATATGATCCAGAGAATAACGATAGGAAAAATCGTTAATATGAACATAGCTATTAGTAGACCAGAACCAGGTCCGAATCATATGGGCTATAGTCATGAATTTACCAATTATAACTTCAAAGATATAAGCATAATAGGCCCAAAGACTCCAAGCAAACTCACAATTAATGAACAGATGAATTGTAGATTTTATATTACTGCAGAATTGACATTTTGAGATAGTAACAAAATGTTTTTTTAAGTATAGTTTCCACATGAATAAAGTTATGCAACAGTTTCCAAGCAAGAAAATAGATTTTTTTTATAGATTACCGAATTCTACATCTTGCCAAAAAGGTCGAATTTGTTATGCTTGTTTCTCACATGGTTCGAGGTAAGTTCAATGTTAAATTTAGTATCTTTAGACAATTCTAAATGATTATATCTTCTTGCTCCTTCTTGATATATGTTTTGTGAATCATGTCAATGTTGTTTTACTTAAGAAACATCTTAAGCTTAAAGTTGTCTTAACTTTATCTTTCCAGAATTCAATAACCTCTTGCTGCCTATATTCAGAGTTATTATAGTTTTCATTTAAAGTGATAAGAGGGGTAGACCATACCAGTTTTTTTATCTAGAATTCCACATTTCGTTTTCCCAAGTTCCACATTATGTTAGCTCTACTAGATGCTTGATTTTAGAGACTTTTTTCATGTACCAGAGCCAGATCTTTTGTAGGATGTTTCCAGAGGATGTAGATAATTGAAATAAATATTATTCATAAATTTAGCCCATAAGATGGTGCTATTCCTAAAATTAAGTCAAAACTTGCAATCAAAAGTGATCTGCAAATCAAAAAAATTACGAATATTCAACCCTCATTCTTTATAAGGCTTGCATAGAGCATCCTAGGTATACCAGTTAATTCTATTGTCTGTGGAGGTATAGTCACAAAAAAATTGTTGAAGATTTAACCAATTCTGGAGATAATAGACTTAGGAATTGTACAACTCTGACACCAATAGGTAGGAATAATAATCAGAACATAGTTTATTAATGTTATTATTCCTCCAAATGAAAGCTTTTTATCTTTCCAATCTCTTATCTTAGATGTTATTTTATTGATCAAATGCAGGAATTTACTGGAATTGTTGTTGTTGTTCAAAGTAATGCCCATGTATTCTGTTGGTAAAGAGTTTGAGCTAAATCATGAAAGGTTAGTTATAGCAAAGATTCTAGTGTTGCTTATTCTAGAAGATAAAATAATTTTGGTTTTATCATTATTTATCAATTGACCATACACATTTTGATATATTTGCAAAAATTTACGCAACTTATCAATAGAAGCATCAAAACTATTGGTAAAGATCAAAATATCATTATCAAACACTAAGCTAATGATCAAAATGTTGCTTCTAAAATGAAACTACATTTCTTTATTATCTGAGAACAATTTGTGCATGCCCCTAATAAGGACTTCTTTAGCAAGAATGAAGAGACTATGGGACATAGGGTCCCCTTATCTCAAGCCTCTTCTTGTTTTGAAGAATTCATAGACCTTACCATTCACCAACATAAACATATGAACATTTCCTATCATATTATAAATTAAGTTGATGAAAGGGTCAGAGAAGCCAAAAGTCTTAAGAACTTTGAAAATTATCTATGAGTAAGCTTATCAAAAGTTTTAGACATGTCAACCTAGATCATAATGTTACTGTACTTACTATTTTTCACTTATATCATATATAAGTTCTTTCGCAATAAGAATATTGACATGGATAGAAGAGTTAGAGACATAAGCACATTGCACTCTGGAAATGACTTTAGGAAGAATTTTAGTTAACCTATTGTTAAGAACCTTAAACATAATTCTGTTAAGTAAACTATAAATACTAATCGACCTAAAGTCATTCAAATTAGTAAGATTAGAAGACTTATGGGTTAAGTAGATACTTGTAGCTAGAATACCTTTAGGGATCTTCTGTCCTTGAATGAAGTCAGCTATAGCTAAGCAGAGATCATCCTTGCTTATATTTTAACAAGTTTTGAAAAAACAACCGTTGAATCCATCCAAACCTGAGGCACTAGAAGACTTAAGATTAGTAATGATACCATGTATTTCATTCTCACTAGGAATGGTTAACAAGAATTCATTATCATTATTAGTAATGAGCTTAAGAATATTGCAAAAAAACATTGTTGTTCATCAGGTTGTCTTCTTCATCTTTGTTAAAGTAAGGAGGACCAATAAGAAACTTTTTAAAGAAATTAGCAGCTAATATGCCAATATAATCCTTGTTTGTAATCCGATGATCTTCATTTTTGATGATGTTGAATGTGTTCTTCTTCCTTTTATTTTTGACATAATTGTGGAACAACTTCATGTTCTTACCACCATCAGTCGTCCAGGTTGTATAACACTTTTGGAGCCAATAAGACTCCTCTATATTGAGGGCTAAGAGAAGATCAGAATTAGCTTTTGAAAGGTTAACTTTGGATTGAGTAGTTTTGGTATTTTGGTGCAGATTCTCCATATATTTAACCTGAATTTTAGCATCTTTGACTTTTTTAAAAATATTCCCAAAGTAAGAGATATTATAATCTTTAAGAGCTTTTTTAAGTCTAGTTAGTTTGTGCCAAAATTTGAAAAGAGGATATCCACACATTTTCTTATCCCAATTATTTTTTACAAAATGATAAAGTTATTATCTAGAGTCCACAAATCTAAAAATTTAAAGCTTATTTGATGAACATCATTATCATTACTAACAGTGACGCATAAAGGGCTATGATCTAAACAAGTTCTAGCCATATGCATCACTTTAGTGTTGTTAAAATGGTTGGACCAGCAACAATTTATTAAAAATCTATCTAGTATTTTCCATTTAGAGTTTTTATTTCATGAATACTTAGAAACATAGTAACCAGCGTCTTCAAAATTGTATTTTTTTATCATTTTATTAAACACTTTAGCACTGTCCATATAATACGTCAGGCATCCAATCTGTTCCCATAGATCCATTCAGTGTTGCTGATGTTAAGAGAGATGTTTTTCAACTCAGTCCAGAGAACCATCATGTTATAACTTTGAGATTTTTCATACACTATCGTAAGAAAAAAGCTAAAGTTTTGATTAGTTTCAGATATTTCCAAATGGATGCATTGATCATGGTTTAAGATTATTTTGACTGAAAATTCTTTTCTCCACAACAACCAAATTTTATTTATAAGAATTTACAGTGTAATTATCAAAACCAAGCTTAGCTGATATAGAAGACATGTTCTCCATTTTAGTAAAAGGCTCATGTTATGGCAACCAGGTTTATGCGCTCCTTATTTATGATGTACTTGAGTATTCTAGATGTAGGCTTATTGTTGATGCACTTAAGATTCCATTTCAAGAACTTCATCATCTTGAAATTGATTTAGTCTTTAAGGAGGATCTAGAGAATTTTAAGGATTTTATGGCTAAGCTGTTAGATTTCTTTATTCCTCTTGCCCTCTAAGTTTTATGTTTAAGACTTTCTAAAAATTTATGTTACATTCATTGTTCGTGTAAGTAGAAGTTGTTTGTTTGCTGTCAATATTGTCTTTATCGGGAGTGGAAGCCTCATAGCATTTATTTTTATAATCCATGATGTATCTTTTATCCAAAGATTGGATAACTTCAATAATTTTATTGTTTTTTGGAGTTCCAATGACACTGATTTCAATATTGTCACTGTTAAGAATATTATTTCTACTCATTTACGAAGTTAATTGATCAAGAGTCAGTATTTTTTTATTGTAGCTTGTTAAATTAGAAACTATAGACGGATTGCGATCAATAATTATTGATTTCAGTTTATGATTGTTATATTTCGAGGAACCTTCATTGCACTCTTCTCCATGTTCTTCAACAATGTCTTCCTTATCCATTCTATTATTTTGGGTGTTTTTTTTCTCAAGATATTTGTTACGGGAGCAAGATTCATGTCCAGCGTGGAAGCATAAATCATAGTATTTTGGAAAATCTTTGTAAAAAAAATTTATCCAACAGCCTTGATTGTCCCAAAATCCAACCCAAATCTTATGTTGTATAGTTTGAGTCAGATCGAGTTTAACCCACGCAAGGCAAGAATTGTAGTACGCTATGTTTCTTTCTGGAATTTTTATTTTCAGAGGATTACCTATTGTTTTGGCTAAGGAATAAATCATCTTTTCATTGTACATAAATTCAGGCAGTCTCTCAAATTTGATCCAAGCCGGGCAGATTGGGCATTCAAATTTGGTGTTGAAATCAGGCGTTCATTTGAATAGCCTCATTGTCGAGTTTCCCAGATACTGTGCACATATCTTCCTTAGAGTTGAATTCCATCAGGATATGTCTTGAATCTCATATGCTTATACTGTACTCATTATTTAATTTAATCATTTGTAGAAAATATTCTATAATTTTCTTTTTTTGGAATGCCTTGACTAAACTTTCCAATAAGCGTAAATTTCCTCTCATTATCTAAGAAGTCTTTAACACTTAATGGGAATTGAACAAATATATGATCAATTTTATGTTGGAAGTACATTGGGTAACCTTCCTCATCAGGTTTCTTGTTATTTCCTATGATTTCTACGAAAGTTTTGGACTTCTCCATCTTCATCTTTTCTTGCTATTTCGGTATGTTGTAGACTTCTAAGATAATTACGAAGATCATGAATTTCTTCTTCCATCATAAGTTACTAATCATATGAACAATGACAGAGAATCTAGAGGCTCTGAATATCGGAAATTCAGAAGATCTAAGAATCAGCAGAATATCAACACAAAAATAGAAGTTAGATAGATTAAAACATAAGATTAAAAGATTAATCTAATAGATTGCAATAGCAAATCGACTAAAACAAATCAACAAGAAGACTGATTGTCAATTCCAAGACTCTGTTCTTGGAGCCATCCTTTTTTGTATTTCTCTTATGTTTCAGAAAAATACCATCGTGTTATTTTTTTTGCAAAAAAAAAATCTTATTTTACCTTTTTATATATTTTCATCCAAACATTTTTTTATCTTCTAACCATAACTATATATCATCTAACCCAGCAAAGCAAACCTCGGCCATTATAATCGAGCAACTCATGCATAGTAATTCATACCCAATTAAACACTCTTTGATTCTTGTTTTTTTATCTTCCTTGAAATTGATTCCATCAATTGTACATAAAATTGATTTCCATAAACTTTTTTTCTTCTAAAAATCGATTTCATGAAACTTTCGAAAACTTTGTTTGCTTTTTTTTTCTTCTGTAAATCGATTCTAAACGTCTTTCAAAGGTTTATGAAATCGGTTTCTATGGACCTTTTTCTGGAAAAAAAATAACACATATTTCTGAGTGAGCATCTCAGAAGCATATGTTATTTGTTTTTTTTAAACCCTTGTAATTTTAAAACATCCACTCGAAATTAGTTACATTTAAAAAAAACATATGATTCCACGTTGGTATCTCGGGATCATGTGTTATTTAAAAGAATAAAACTAATTGCGAGGGATTGTCTAAGAATTAGTTATTTATTTATTTATTTAAAAATAGCCGAAGATGAATGAATATCTCAAAACTGAATATGCAAAATGAAGATTTTTTATTTTATATTTTTAAAAAATAAATTCTGATGTTTGATAAATGTACCATTAAAATATAAAATTATATTACATGGTATAATTGTTTAGTATTGTGACGATTTCTAAACAACATGATAAATAAATGATACTTTAATTATGAATGAAAGGATGAATAGGATAGAAAGTGGATAATGGAGGAGATCTACGAATCAAAAGCCATAGTTTGACCATTAATTTTCACATGCTAAGAAGATAAAAGTAGTCACATTATTTATGAAGCTGTTTATTTATTAGTAGTAGTAAATGAAGTTGGTAGTATTAATGGCCATTCTCCTCTATCCGTCCATTTATTACGTTCCGCTCCTAACTAAATCATGCTCAAATGTTTACTTTTGGACTTCTTTATTAACATTGATCAATACAACAATCACAAATTAAATGGTTTAAACAGTGATATTTTGGTGAAAGGTCAATCCTATTTATTCATAATTAATCCATGTCGATCGAATATAGTAACGGCACTGAACACGACTGTTTATCCGGACTACTATAGTTTGGCATGAGAGCTTACTTCAACAATTATTCTGCAGAATTTGAACCATTTTATAAATAAATAGATAAAATATATACAAAATAGAAACACAATAAATATATACATAAAATTTAATTTAAAATATTTAAAGTATATGTTAGGGATGCCAAATAACTATTATATATATAATAGGGCTAAAAGTCATGGGTCCCCCAAACCGATTTATAAAAAATTCAAAATCCATTCGGTGGTTTCGTAAAAGATTAAATTTATCCAGCTCACCCATCAAAAGTTACAAGTATATAACAAAATATATCATTATATATTGCTATATTTGTAATTGTTAAAAAAATAAAAGTAAAATAATATAAAAATTTAAATAGAAAAGTGCGAACCATAAAATAGGTAAATATTGCTAACCGTAAATTTTAATCTTTAAAAAGACATCTTCTAATATTTTTATATATTAAAAATATATTATCGAACACGACTCTTTTATTTTTTGTATTATATTTGGGTAAAAATTCTAATTTGTCATATGAACTAGTAATGTATATAAAAAAATTGAACGTATATCAAAACTGTTATTTTTTATTGTTTTATTTTATATAGATGGTCAAGCTTTGAACAGTAACTCGTTTTTGGACTATCGCACTTGGTGATAGATAGTTCCTAGACTTTCAAAAGTCTGTTCGTAGTCCCTCGATTATCCAGTTTGGATAAAGTTAATCCTCTTGCATGTGTTGACTATTAATTTTTGTGACAGATAGTCCTTCAACTATTCATTTTCAATAAATTTAGTCCTTTTACTTTCTATTTTTGATAAAGTTAGTCCCCTTAATAAACATGCGTATAAGACTAACTTTATCCAAACTAGATAGTCCAGGGACTACCAACGGACTTTTAAAAGTCCATGGACTATATGTCACCAAACTGGATAGTCCATGGACTATGAACGGACTTTTAAAAATTCAGGGACTATCTGTCACCAAAGTCGATAGTCCAGGGATGAGTTATTGTTCAAAGCATAGATGGTCATTTATGTTTATCTCGATTTGTATATATATTCATTCGTGAATGATTACAAATACAACATAAAATCAATAAAAGTAATCACGAAAAAAATATTAGTGTTTTTTTCTATATTTATGTCTAATTTAGATAACTAAACTGATTCTATCTATTTTGTTTTTAACACAACTGATTTATCTAGAAATTTATTTTCGTTAGGCTAAGCAATCTTAAAATATTTACATAAAATTAAATTAAGATGTTATTTATTACAAATAAAATATGATGTAATTAATTACGATGGTATAAAATATGTTTTTTTATTTATCATAAACAAAATTTAACTGAATAAATAAATAATTGAATTTTTTATTATTATTGTTAATTATTTGGTGTTATATTTTGTAACTAAAATTAAATTTTGGATTTTATATAATTTTTTCTACACTAGATTATTTTGTATTATATTTTGTTACTAAAAAATGGATTAGAGAACTCATATTTTTAAAACTAAATTATACCTGTTTTATTATTCTTAAAAATATACATTTTAAAATGTACAAAAAAAACAAAAATCTATTAAACCCAAACCGTCATTGTTATTATAGCAGCAAATTAACATATTTAGTTTTTAGCCGGGCATAGCTTTTCATTTACACTTCGATATGTTTATAATCACACTATAATTTTGTCGAGGTGAAACTAATAGACTAAATAAAATACTCTCATTAAAATGCGTAATGATATGTACAGAAAGAATATATAGGAGAGAGACATAAACTGGTTCGAAAAGTCTATTTACATGAATTAAGTCGTGCAACTTGTCGTAAACCAGAAGATATTATATGACATTATCGAAAGAAAGAAAAAAGAAGACAAGGGAATAAGAGGCGATGGTTATTTGAGTTGGGCCAGGCCGGACCATGAACGAGCGTGGTTTTTGTCTTGTTTTATACTCGGAGTATCGGAGTAGGGTTACATTGGATCGGCCATTCATTCATTCCATGTGCCACTTTTCGTAATTGCATTGCCATGTCTCCCATCTGCATGTGATGTGTTTCCACAACTAAATTTGTTTTATTTATTCTTTTGAATTTATTTTGTGCATGATTAATTTATTCAATAAAAATAAAAATAATAAAATACCTTGTATTATAATAGAAGTGTATTATGAAATTAATTTAAAATTCTACGTAATTGTTTTTTAATAGATAAATTTAATAAAAAACAATTACGGATCTTCACATAAAATATAATAGAAGATATAACTTTCACGACCAAAATACAATGCTCATATAAAATGCAGCAAATAAAGAGTACCGACAAGATTGATTCAAAATAGTAGAGTTTAATGTATGAAAATAAGTATAAAAAAAATAAGGTAAATCTAACAATGCAATCTTATTTTTTTAGAATGGGAGGTCATAAAGCATGATGTGAATATTCTAGAAACAGAGACAGGATACAGAGATGTGAATATTCTAGAAACAGATGTGAATATTCTAGTGTTTCTCTTATATTATATGTGATAAATTACATCACCAAAGCAAGTGTGGTGAGGTTTATTTTGGTTGAGGGAAATTTTGTCAAGAGTTTTATGGTGTTTCAAAAGTATTTAATGTTTGGATGGATTGTAGTGAGAGATTAGAGCTGCATGGTTGTATTTAATTTTTATTACACTCATTAAATGAAAGTGATCGAGTATTTATACCCTTAATTGTGGGTCACATGGGCTTTCAGGTTGACTTATGGATTCGGCTCGAGTTCAAAGACTCATTAGTTTTTAAGCAGGTAGGTAATTAGCTTAGTCATGAAGTGATTAAGTTTTTAGTACATTAGTTCAGTTCGGATGTTTCAGTGGGTGGATGTTATCCGAATTGCCCCTGTCCGGCTCTCACAAGGAGTGGCAATAATATCCAGACTCATCAGTAGCCCCTTTTTTAGGTTGTGTTCAAAGGCCTTTGGCAAGACCTAAAAAATATATCAAGTGTAATCACAACTTCGCCCGGACGGTTTGAAAAGTGTAACGACTTTATCCGGACAGGGTGAAACCCTTAGAAGCTGAGCAATTTTGCCAGAGATAGTGGGACACGTGTCTTCCTCTGATTCGTCTCACCGGCCGTTTCCTCCTAGAATAACGCTTCCACTCGTTTCGAAAAAGTAACCTTTTAATTAATGTTAGTGACATCAGCGCCGTCTTTAATCATTATACATATCTTTTCGTCTCCTCCTAGGTATCAAAGCATCGTTTATCTCATTAGTATAAATCAGTTCACTTTTCATTATTTTATCATCTTCATTATCTCTACTCTGTTTAACTCCAAAGCTTTCATCTCTCAAAAAACATTTCTTTGGGTGTGAGTTTATGTTCACAGCAAGAAACACTTTAGTAAAGGGTGGGTGACTTAATTTGTCAGAGTTGGAAAAAGCTCAAAAGGTTGAACGAGAAAGACGCATCGCTATAGGCCATCCTGTTTCCCCTGTTGATAAACCGGCAACACCAAGCTCCGAGCCTGACCAGGGTTCTTCTTCGACTAAGAGTGCTAAACCTAGGAGGTTGTTCCAGTCCAACCTTTCACCAATCGCCTCGGGCTCATCAGTTCAAGAGTCAGAGCGTGTGGTTGAACCAGAACAGGTGGTTACAAGCCTTAGAAAACCTTCCCCATTTATCGCTATGGGATCAGACGCCGATATTTCCCCAGAGAAACTAGTAGATAGATTAAGGGGTCGTCTGGTAAAAGGGCAGGCCGCTGGCATACAGCCTAAACCACAATCCACGCCTTCGAAATCTGGGGCAAAAAGTAAAACCACAGGGTCAAAAGCACCTATCAAAATTCCAAAGGACAAGTTGTCCGGTCCATAGGCTACTAGCTTAAGTCTTCGAAAGGAGACCTCCGGGTCCGAGCCCCAGCTGGACTCTAGACCACAAGAGGGAAAGGATGCTCAACAATCTGGAGGACCTACTAAGCCAGCCACTAGCTCTTCTCCTCCTAAAACAGCTGACAATCCCTCCATGGTAATGGAGGATATAATGGAGGGCATCATCGAAGAAGCCCTTTTTGAGACTGATGTCTCCGGGCAAACAAGCGAGACTGCCCTTGCTAGGAAAAACAAAGGCAAGGAAAAAGTGTGTTTAAAGCACCTGGACCTGGCGGAGTGCCTTGTGGGAAAGGTGGGGCCTTGTTTCCGCAAATTAAATGTTAAATATCTGATGGTCATGCAGAAAATCAAATACGCTTTCATACACACATCTGAACTTGGTCGGATAAGAACGAAGTGGGGAATTCAAGAGAATGTTAAAGTAAGGATTCTGATCAACCCGAAGACGCCCATGGACTGTAAGCTCAACGAAATTGTCTTATGTACTGAGCTATTCAAATGGGGACTTAGGTTTCCCTTGGACCCAGAAATAGTCAGATATTTCCATCTGATAAAGCTTCACCCCAGCCAGCTAAGCCCTAATGCACGGTTCACCCTTATGGCATGTATTATGGCTTCAAGGCTCTCTGGAATTCCTCTTCCGATGGAGCAATTTGCTGCTGTAGCAGGCCTCTGCAGAAATCATGTCATCCCCTTCTACCACTTCAACATGGGTGACAACTACAAGGTAGTGAATGACTTACTCAAGTCAGATAAAGGCTAGAGAACTCAATTCCTGTTTGTCATCGGCGCTTGGGAGAATGGGAAGAAAATCAAAGCTGGTGTCAACCCAAGTATGCTCACCAGCAGATGGCGGAGTGATGGCAACAATCTTACCAGATACTTCTACTTTTACTTTAAAAAAAATTATCTAATTCTTTTTCTTTTACTCTTTGGTAGTGTTGCCCAAGGATTTCAGTGATTACTTAGAGGCTGGGTAGACCACCTGTGCCAAGCTGAATGCTTGGACTGCTGAAAACTGAGGAAATCGCTTCCACAACTGCTTTACCGGAGGCAACCTAACCAGATCCTATCTTTGGAATACCACCGACCATAGGGACCTGTCTTGGGAGGAATTAACTACTCTATCCCCTCCGAAAGTGATTCTCTGGAAGACAGAGGGGAAAGATGGAAAATTAGCCTTGTCGGGCAGAACTAAAGCTCCAAGCAATATGAAAGGAAAAAGGGTAAGGCCAAGCAAGGCGTGGTAGATGCCAACCCTACCGAGGTGGAGGAAGTTGTCCCAACAAACCCAGAGGGACAAGATCAAGGGCAGATTGATGATGCCTTGCTACAAGTGGTGGAACACGAGAGCACCAAGGAAGTAGCTGGGTCTCCAAGTTTTCAAAAGGTCCCTAAAAAGGTCAGAAAAAAGAGGAGCAGAAGGTGGAGATCGGGACGCCAAGAAAAAGAAAATCTTCAAGGGAGACAAGGTTTCTCTCCAGGCTCCGGAGCCACTACTTCCTATTGACCCTACTGACCCCACTCAAGTAGAGGAGATCCCTGGTGATTTCCAAACCAGAGGGGGTGTAGGAGGGGACATCAACATTGATGGTGTCGACATCAGCGGGCTTGAAGGGATTGGTCTTTACTTTGAAAACCTCCCCAAAGATGATTTTGCTGGGCTATGCCACCCCCCAAATTCTTCGAACCTTGTCACATTCAATGGTAGGTCTTTTTCTGTCTCAAGTGAAAGAGATGTCATTGCTCACTCTTTATTGAGCAATGTCCAGCCAGTGCTTATGTTGGAGAAGCAGGTGCGCAATCAGATAGCCATCATCAATACCCTTAATTCTAACAAAGAGAAACTGTCTAGTGACCTTCTTGGCGCCAATCAAAACACTGAGGCATTGAGGAAAGAGAATGAGGAATTGAAGAAACGTCAGGAGGACTTGGCCAACAGGTTAGCCACTTCGTAAGGAGTTGTCAAAGAACTCCAGTTAAAGAAATCCGGACTACAAAGAGACCTCATTTCATCAAAAGAGGAGGTGAAGGCTAAAGATAGCACCATTCAGGCCTTAACTAATGACAAGATCTCTCTTAAGAATAGTGTGTCCAAGGCTGAGCAAGAAAAGGCTGACTTGTTAAGAGAGCAGGAGAAGACAGTCCAGGCTAGGATGGATGCTTATACCAATGAGGTAGATTCTCAGGAGGTAAGGTATGCCGAGGTCATGTCAGATATGGTTCTGTTTTTTCACGAAAAAATTCCGAAGAAAACCTTGGGAGATTTAGGGCGATTCGTGGAGTACGAAGACATTCCTCATCATACCATGTCTGTTGGTGATAAGTACAACTACTCCAGTGAATATACCTCTGATGAAGAAGAAGAGACTGGGGAGAGTCCGGATGATGACCCAAAGAAGAAAAAGCCAAGTGAGGCTGAGCCATCATCAAAAGCTCAGTCTTAGAGTATCAATTATCTTTTTTAACTTTCTCGTGATTGAACCAAAGTCCTTGGATGACCAAGGTATTTTTGTAACCATGTCCGGTCCTTGTCCGGATAAACCTTTCTTATTTTGACAATTCAAAGTCCTTGGATGGCCAAGGCATTTCGTATGTTTTAATGGGTAATTTCATTTTGCACAACTCTTGTGTTCTTTCATAGTTTTCAACTTTGGTGGCTAATGTTTAAACAGCCCTTAGTTATTTCACAAGTATTTTAAAGTGAGAGTGTTTAAATTCTCCGATGACAAATGTTTAAGTAGTAATCATTCCTCCAATTTAATCCGGTCTGTTTGTTTAATAAAAAATTTCAACGAAAACTACTAACTGAAAATACTCCGAATACTTTAAGAAGGCATCATATTTTATAAAAAAGACTGGACACCTCATTAAAACCTCCCCGAGCCACCAGGGAGGAAAGAGTATGCCCCCAAATATTTACATGAATTTTCAAACAAGTAAATATTTACATAGTTTTTACTCCAAGTATAAACGGAGGTGCTCGATGTTCCAGGGGTGGTTCAAAATCCTTCCATATTTGTCTTGGAGTCGGAATGTCCCATGCTTAAGCTTTTCAATGACCACATAGGGTCCTTCCCAAGTTGGAGCCAACTTACCGAACTGCTTTTCTTTAGTATGTAGGAAAACTTTTCTTAATACCTTATCTCCTGGTTGAAAATCCCTTCTCTTAACTTTAGAAGTAAACCTGTTTCTCATCAAACCTTGATAATGTGTAGCCCTAAGGTGAGCCTTGACTCTTCTTTCTTCTATCAAGTCAAGCTGGCCTCTGACTGCCACTTTGTTTGTGTGTTCGTAAAAAATATGAACTCGAAATGAAGGGAGAGTAGCTTCTATGGGAGTTATGACATCCATCCCATATACCAAGGGAAAGGGAGACTCTTGTGTTGCAGCCCTAGGAGTGGTCCGGTAAGCCCACAAAATTTCTTGCAAGTAACTTGGCTATTTTCCAGCAGCTCATTCTAAATTCTTCTTTAGACCGGACAATATTTTCCTTTTGGCCACTTCGACTTGACCATTTTCTTGTGGGTGGAAAGGAGAAGAAAAGAAATGTTGTATGCATCTAGAGGCACATAAATTCTCCATTTCTTTGTTGTCGAACTGTGGCCCATTGTCTGTGGTTATTTTTTGTGGAATTCCAAATCTGCAACAGATGTTGGATATGATGAATTTTATAACAGCTTTTGATGTTGTACCTACCAATATAGCTGCTTCTATCCACTTGGAGAAGTAATCAATAACAACAATGATAGTTTTACACCCTCCGGATTCCATAGGTAGAGGCCCAACCAAATCCAACCCCCAATGAGAAAAAGGTATTCGTTCAGAAATTGACTCTAAAGAGATAGTTGGGATAAGAATTTCATTGCCATATCTCTGGCATGGGTCACACTTTTTTACCAACTCCTTAGCATCTTGCATTATGGAGGGCCAGTAGTACCCAGCTAACAAAACTCTTCTTGTTAGGGCTCTGAATCCACAGTGAGCTGATCCCTCACCATCATGCAATTCGGAGAGCATTATTTGAGAATCATCGACCCCCAAACATCGTAAGAGGGGTTTACTATAAGACTTATTATAAAGAACATCTCTTAGGATGACAAAACCACGAGCCTTGTACTTTACTTTTCTTGCTATTGCTTTTTCCGGAGGCAATATGCCATCTGAGAGATATTGAAGGAGAGAAAATCTCCAATCTTGAGGCTGCTTTATCTGTATATTCAAACTTTCTTCTTCATTATCCGGATTGATTTGAATTGATGGGCATTCTTGCACATGTATCCAGGGGTAAGACTCAGAGTAGGCTGTGGTTGCCAAGGAATCTGCCAGTGTATTTTCTGTTCGAGGTATATGCTCATAAGTGACGCTTTTGAAATTGAGTGCCACTTCTTTGAGGATGAATAAATATTTAATCAGCTGCTCTTTCTTGGCTTCAGACTGACCTTGTGCATGATGGATAAGAAGTTGGGAGTTGCTCATTAACCTGACTCTTTTAGCTCCACAAATGAGAGCCAACTTTAAACCAGCTCTAGCAGCCTCATATTCAGACTCATTATTGGAAGCCCTGAATGCAAAGCATATATCCTGATACATTTTGTCACCGTACACAGAGGTTAAACATATCCCAGAACCACAAACCATGGTGCTTGATCCACCGTCAGTCCGGATAATCCATACTGTTTTATCTTTTACTTCGGTTGCTTGTTTAGTATCATTATCTGAGTGAAAATCAACTAAGAAATCTGCCACCGCTTGGGCTTTAACTGCTGTCCGAGGGGAAAAATCAATATCGTAGTCTCCCAATTCCACTGACCACTTGGTAATTCTACTTGAAATGTCGGCTTTTTGGAGAACGTTGTTCAATGGAAAAAACGTCCGGACAATAATGGGATGAGCCTGAAAATAAAGCCTCATCTTTCTTGCAGCAATCACCAGGGCTACTGCTAATTTTTCAAGTTTCAAATAGCGTTTTTCTGCATCAATCAAACTCTTGCTGATGTAATACACCGGACAGGGATAATTATCTACTTCCCTTACCAATACTGCACTTATGGCACAACTGGAGACCGCCAAGTATATGAAAATAGTCTCTCCATCAACGGGTTTAAATAAAGTCTTAGGGGAGGACAAATGCTTCTTGATTTCATCAAAGGCCTCATCACACTGTGAGGATCAATCAAAGTCTTTTGCCCCTTTTAAATTCTGAAAAAACGGGGCACACCTGTCCGAATACCTTGAAATAAAACGATTTACCGCAGCCAGCCTCCCAGCCAATCGTTGTACTTCTTTAATATTCCGAGGAGGCTCCATTTGTAGCAAAGCATTAAGCTGGTCTGGATCGGACTGTATCCCTTGCTCACTTATCACGTACCCCAAGAATTTCCCGGACTACACTCCAAAGACACACTTCTCTGGGTTTAATTTCAAATTTACTTTTACTAGGTTAGTAAACGTTTCTTGGAGATCTGCCAAGTGTAATTCCTCGTCCACACTTTTCACCATCATGTCGTCGATGTAAACCTCCATGTTTCTTCCAATTTGATCAGCAAAAGACTTGTTTACCAACCTCTGATAAGTAGCCCCATCATTTTTAACCCAAATGGCATCACCTTGTAACAATGAAGGCCCCTATCAGTAACAAATGTAGTATGTTTTGATCCTTCAGATCCACTTGAATCTGGTTATACCCGGAGAAGGCAGCCATAAAGGATAGGAGCTTGTTTCCAGATGTAGAGTCCACCAACTGATCAATTCGGGGGACCGGGTATAAATCCTTTGGGCAAGCTCTGTTGAGATCTGTGAAATCGATGCACATACACCATTTGCCATTTTTCTTTTTTACCAATACCGGGTTGGTCGTCCATAAAGGGTATTGAGATTCCTTTATGTGCCCTATTTTAGTAAGTCGGTCGACCTCTTGAACTATGACATCAGTCTTTTCCTTAGAAAAGTCTCTTCTCTTCTGTATCACAGGTGCTATATCTCTTCGGATGGAAAATTTGTGTGATATAATATCTGCTGATACTCCGGTAACATCAGCATTGCACCATGCAAAAACATGATGATGGTCTTTCAAGAACTTTAACATTTTACCTTTTAAAGCTGAAGTCATCTTGGATCCTATCTTGACATTTTTTCCTTCAGCCAGAGAGTGAATTTCAACTTCTTCAATTGGTATCAAAACACCATGGGTCTCTCTGGGGTCATCTATTTCACCATCTCCCCCAGAGGGCCCCTCAAACTGCTATTCCTTATTGGTCCGAACTGCCCCCAACATCTGAGGAGCCAGTGCAGTTGCAAAACATTCTCTTGCTACCTTTTGGATACTCCGAACAACTTTCACTTGTCCTTGCACGTCATACTTCAAGCACTGGTGGACCGTTGAGGCCACAGCATGCATCCTAGAGAGCCAAGATCTCACCAGAATAACATTATAACAAGTGGGACAATCCACCACAATGAATAGTATTATAACCATCTTTTTAAAAGGGCCTCTGCCCAATAACACCTCCTCCTCGAGCTCCCCGATCACGTCTGCTGAGCTTCCAGTGAAACCCATAATTGATCTGTTCGAACGCTGAATCACTGCTGGATTCCTTATTTTTTTGTAAGAAGTTAAAAAGAGAATATTGGCTGAACTTCCGGTATCCACCAAAATTCTCCTTATATCATTACCTCAAATGGATGCTCGTATGACCACAGCATCTTCATGTGGACCGACAATATCCCTCAGATCATCCTCGTCAAAAACAATAAAAGGAAAAGGAATTTGCGATTGAAAGGAGGTCATGCCTCCTTCAAGCTGGGTAGCAAAAGTATGAACGTGCCTTTTTCTTGAAGAAGCAGTTGGTGCAGTTATGGTGTCCCCTCCGAATATTGTAAGTGATTCAAAAAAGTTTATAAGTCCGGACACCGTCTTACAACGTTCCTCGATAACACCTACTCTATTCTGGGTCGGATCAGGGTCTAAATATTCTGAATCTACATCAAACCTCTCGATTATCACCATAGCCCCATCTGGAGCCGATGTGCCTGCATTATTTGGACCAGCCCGATGAGCACTATCAGGCCTATTTCCACTTCTTCTTTTAACATATGCCCCCAACTTACCTCTTTCAATCAAGTTCTGTACTTCTTGTTTCAACACAATACAATATTTAGTGCTATGACCAGTATCATGGTGATATTGGCAAAAACAATTATTACGGCTCTCCCTAGGAGACTGTAATGCAACTGGCCTTCTGAAGTGTACTTCGTCTTTTGTTTTGTCATAAATGGTGGCTACATTTTCTTTCAACTTAGCAAACCACTCTCGTTGAACCCAAGGCCCTCGTTTATTTCTAGATTGTTGACTCTGGGCTGGCGCAGCTGGCTGAGACTGAGCTTTGGCTCTGTTATGACCCTGCCCGGCCTCCCTAGCCTTGTTCCCGGACTGGTTTTGGTTTGGATTTGGTGCAGTCGGAGCAGACCTCACCTGCCTGTGCACCCTAGTTTTCTTTGTTTCATCCATATTAATCTGTTTTCCGACTTGATTCAACAGACCTCCCCATGTCATGGCCTTCTGACTGGTCACTGAATCAGCTAAGTTTCTGGGGTTCAAACCTTGTCTCAGAGAGGCTATTGCTACTTGTTCAAAGCAATCAACCAATTCGTTCTTAGTATTTACAAAGCGACTTATGTATTCTTTTAAAGATTCGTTTGGCTCTTGGTCACAATGGATAATCGTATCTCTATTGCCCTTCACTTCCTTACTTCCAATAAACTGCCTTCGAAAAGCTACCCAAAAAGTGTAAAAATTCATGATACAACCATGTGGTAAGCTATTATACCATTTCAGAGCACTCCCCGTAAAATATTGGGAGAATGCCCTACAAATTAATTTGTCGTCATTGTCAAAAGTCATCATAAATTTTTTAAATTGTTCCAAATGGTTATCCGGGTCTTTGCTACCATCATATTTTTCCATTTTCGTACTGTCGAACCTCTTAGGAAGATTTCCGGACAGTATATTGGAGTACAATGGAGATTGTCTCCAATTTCGACCACGACTGAAAACCGTATCTTCGTTAGGAGTTGTAAAGATACCTGGTTTATCATGGAAGACAAAATGATCCATCACCATCCGATCTACGTGTCTCTGGCTATGAGACAATCCTTTGCCTATATGCCTCTTTAACCTTCCATGCCTATCCCTTTTTCTTGAGTACTTTTTGACTAACTTTTGTTTCTTTTTAGAACGACCCTCATCACTGCTGGATGACAAGGACTCTTCAACTTCATCTTCACTTGAGGAGCTACTGGAAGATTCTGAGTCTGAATCAGAGCTCTCCACCGGTTTGGACCGGTGGGACTTTTTTGAGCTAGCATGAGTCTTTTTCGCACTTACATGAGTTTTTGAGGGCTCATACTCTCTTGGATTATCAGTATGATGAGCTACCGACGCCTTAGACTTCTCTTTTGTGCCCATCTCCGCCCTCTTGGCAACCCTCAGAGCTTCTATTTCAACTTTTAACATATCTCGCTCCTCAATAGTATATTCGTAATTTTCACCCACCACTTCTGCCAAAGCTGGTGGTACTTCCTGCTCGTCCGGATTCATCCGAACTGGTTTTCCCTGATGGTTTTGAATGCTAGATTCGGGCACCTTCCGCTCCCACTGTGGTCGCCAATTTGGTGAGGTTTATTTTTGGTTGAGGGTAATTTTGTCCAGAGTTTTATGGTGTTTCAAAAGTATTTAATGTTTGGATGGATTGTAGTGAGAGATTAGAGCTACTTGGTTGTATTTAATTTTCATTACCCTCATTAAATGAAAGTGGTTGGGTATTTATACCCTTAATTGTGGGTCATATGGGTTTTTGGGTTGACTTATGGATTCAGATCGAGTTCAAAGACCCATTAGTTTTTAAGCAGGTAGGTAATTAGCTTAGCCATGAAGTGATTAAGTTTTCAGTACATTAGTTGACATCTGATGTTTAAGTGGGTGGATGTTGTCCGAATTGCCCATGTCCGGCTCTCATAAGGAGTGGCAATAATATTCGGACTCATCAAAGTGCACCAGAAATGGAAAATACAAAAAGATTACCAGTTCGCGACCACAAGGAGCCAACTGGGGCCATTCAAGATGAACCTAAATTTGTTTTTGGTTGCATTCCAAACACAAGGAGTAAAGCTACCGTCATATAGGATATAATAGACGGATGAAGCACATAAGCTGCAAAGGATGCGGTCGGTAGGGGATTTGAGGACCTAACTTATAAGCTTGTCTTGAGTAGATAACTTGTCAAGTATAGCGAACCATATGATGAAAAAGTGACGAGAAATGTTGTATTTATGTCATACAAATCCAACCTACTCGACACGGGAAGCATACATACATATGGTATGGTAAGTATCCTTGATACTGAAAATGACATTTTCACTTTTGGGACGTTAACAATGAACATCATTTCGATCACCCCGAGTGGGTGGGGGAGGGGGGAAATGTGAGACTAATATCTCAATTCTCAAAGAGACTATGGTGGTTTATGGTGCTACCTGATATAATTCGGGTGGGCCAACTCCAACTAACTTCCAAAATTATATCAGAAAACTTATAATTGCTACCGATAATTGAGTCTGGAATAATACATTTCCTGTAGTATGAAAACTAAAGAGGTGGAGATGAACCATACATTGGGCCAGAAAGATTTAGATTCTCCATTACCAATTGTCATCTTGTACATTTTCATCGGTAAAGACTTAAAATAGATAATTTTCATCTATATCTAAGAATAAGATGATAATGGGTTTATATTCCATTTTTTTATTTAATCATACCAAATAAAAGAGTTTTCACATACAATGTACTAAAAATGTTTGAGGAGACCGTCTGATTCTAGGTCTTTAGGTCTAGGATCCCAAGGCTGCTCTCCAATATGGGCAAAGTAACCTTCTCCCAGGAAACTTTAGACCCATATAGCTTCATTGTTTGACCCAACCAAAAGAATTAATGAATATTATAACCCTAGTCCTTGAGGATCCTAACAAGTTAGATGAAAACGAAATACTAATATATTTGGCCAACAAAGAGGACCGACTTAATGAGTTTGCACCTACCAGTGCAAGAGAGATGTTTAGAGGTCCAAGAACTTATTTTAGAAATGACTTTATCAGGAAGAGGATGAAACTCATCATATGATTCTCGACCCATGATAAAAGTCAGACCAATATACTTAACATGCATAATTACAACATCATAGCCATTAATGTTGATCATCTCATTTTCATATGATGAAACCAACCCCATAGTGGAAGATGTTGATCTTTCGAGGGCTGATCCAGAGGCCCGAGAGGCAAAACAATTTGTCAAGACTATCCTTGATGAGTTTGAGAGAATGATATTTTTCACGACATAAAGTTATAAGATCATCCGCAAATCAGAGATTAACAATCTTGAGGTTATGGTGTTTCGAGTGAAAATTGAAATTTTTAGCATTAATTTTATTTTTCGTGACTCTGGAGAGGACTAATGAGGTTCAAAACCTTCATCAAATATTCCAAAAAAAAATTAGATCTAGAGAATAAAGAAAAATATTTTAGAGAGAAGAGAGAGATTTTATAGAGATATAAAATAATTTAAGAGACTAAATTAAAGATAAATGAGATAAATCCTCTCTTAGGGTACTTCTTATGTATATGTAAAAAGAATCAAATAAATAAGTGTAAAAGACTAATACACTCTCATTTGTAGGTATATTGATTCATAATATAATTAAAATAATTTTATATATTAATTATATAAATACCATTATATTTTTACCACTATCCTGATATTATATCCTCACCGGGACTCCCCATAGTCCTTGAGTTGGAATATCTAATAAAACTTAAGGACTAAAAGTCTTTAATTATATTCATATAATATAGTCTTCAAGTTCTCTCTCCTTGATGTTTTATGTCAATTTGCATTTTCGTTGGTAATCTTTAAGTTCATTCTTCTTCGCGTTGTTTTTCGTGTATGCAAGACTATATAATAAATTAAATTAATAAATGGTAAATATTTTTATTTTAATTTCACCACTTAGTTTAGAGCTTGTGGAAATACTGATATGGTTCTGGTTGACTTGTCAAGTTAATTATCCCTTAGATGATCATAAAACCATTACCTTTGTCTTTTATTCACAACATATCTCTAAACATTTTCTCTTTTACCAATGCTTGATGTTTCTATCTTTTGTCGATGCTCGATGCTTCTATCTTTTGGCGATGCCTTAACTTATTTTATTTATTGGCGTTTTCTTTTTATATGTTATTTTAAACCTCTATCTATCCAACATTTTAATGATATATTAATCATCACTATTACCTTAATGATATGAATCTTTACCTTTTTATATCCTTTATCTGAAAAATCATACGGAAATAATCTTCTAGAAAATATACGTAGTCTTTGATTTACAACCATCATGTGAAAGACATATGAAGAACATAGTTGACAATGCTTTATTTTATAAACATTATAAACCATCACTTTAGATATTATAAACATTAGAAAAGTAGCATGACCTCTTATTATTTTCAAATGAACTTGGCTTATAACCATGTTGGCTTTGATTGGTGTACGATAAAATACATGCTTTAATAACTGGCTTGACTTATAACCATGAGCAGAGTTTAAGGTCTTTATAACCTAGCCTTTACAACCCTTGTGTGGTCTCTTATATATTTCAGCTAGACTTGGCTTATAGCCATATTCACTTTAATTAGATGCGTAACCACTTACATTTTTCGGTTAGGCTTGGCTTGCAGCCATGTTCGCTTATTAGTTACAATTTTGTTATAATGTTCTAACTCATGTCGCTTCTTTATTCATTAGTAGTTAATCCGTTAATTTGGAGAAACTTCATAGACACCATTACTTTGAGATTTTCTTTAATAACTATAGTTGAAAACTTAGAAAATATTAGAAACCATCGGAAACATTAAATATCATCACTTTTGAGACCATTAATTTATGAATTATTAACCGCATAACCATTGTCTAACCAATATGGTCCCCCAATCCTCGAATTAAATTCAAAGTATTTTTTTCAAAGACTAGGAACTAATGACGACAATATGAAACTTACTGCTTTAATGATAATTATCATTTTGAGGGCTCATTGCACGACTTTCTTTATATGACGTATAATTTCAATTTAAACCATGCAGAAAAATAATATGGAATCTTTATATATATATATATATATATATATATATATATCAATTTAATGATAGTTCTTTTTAAATGTATGTATAATGATGAACTCTACTTAGATGTATGAATGTTAACTAATATGTTATGATAATTGAGTTTCGTTATAAAAAATACCTCTCGTTTTAATACTTATTGTTGAAGTTGTAGCATAAAATACCATAAGTGATCACCGTATTAATATATAAAAGAGCCATAATTTTTCAATGTTTTATGTTAAAAATTTAATAATGTAATTAATTATTCGTTCACGACACTTTTCTTTTATAAATTTTGTTGGAAAATCTATAAAATATTTGATTGTTGATGATCACCTTCATATTTTAACTATTTTGGATGTTTTAAATGACAACAAAATTTTGATGGTGTAATGTCTGAAAGATTAGTCTCATATCATTTATACCGCTGGTTCAAATCTTTTCAAATACCATTTAAAAAAGATTTACCAATGAAAGAAACTTGACAATGGAAAGTGAATTATCGACAAAGAATTTTGACACCAGAAGCGAATTACTGATTAACAATCTTGACAATAGAAATTGATTTACCAACGAACATGACAACATAAAATCAACTTATCAAAATACCTTTTGATTTTTCTAGTTTTGTAGGATCTACTAAAGGTCAAAACACGGAGATATGCTTGTAGAGATGACGAAATAACAAGTTGTTGGAATTGAAGATAGAGCAATTAGAGTAGTCGAAGATGTAATTCCAAAAAAGATAAAATAAATGAAACCATATAAACTACTGGTTAGTCATCGATCAATCGTCTGAACTATTCCATTCTTTGTTGATCAATCACATAAATTGATATGACTTCATTTTTTTGCGCCAATCTCTGTATGGAACAGGTGTGATTCTGTATCAAGACCCCGAGACTTCTAATATTAATAAGAAACGTATTTTTTGGAATATTGCTGATGTTTGGTAAAAAGGAGTGTCGGACCAAAATACTAAGATAATAAATAGGTAACCGTTATCGTAGGTAACCCCAATTGTATTACTATACAAATTACACAGAACTGTAACCCCTTTTTTTCTTGTGACCTTGAACGTTAAACTATAACATCAATTGCATAACCTTTACTAACCTATTTTATTAAAACATTTTATAGCCTTTTTACATGATGGTTGTTGTCCAAAACTGTTAGCTTAAAAATTGTATTTTCAAATAACTTACAAACCATAGAAAATGTTGGCTATGAACCATCACTTTACAGTCATGATTGTAAACATCGAAAGTTAAATTATATACATGTAATATATATAATATATGTATACAATAATAATTAAGTACTATGCACTAACCAATTGATGTAATATCATTTTTCTAATTATAAAATAGTGTGCAAGAAGTGTATGCTTATAAAATTATAATGTGAAAAATGTAATGTAATAGTTGCTGCATAGAAACATATATAAGTAAATCGCAAAACAATATGCAGATTATAATAAATTCAGTTGCATAAACGCCACAACCTGCACATATTGCATTTTATTGTACACACGGATAACTTATTAATATATATCGCTCACACAAACATCTACCAATTAATCATGAAACTTTAAAATGGCTTACAATATATGATAATTGCAACATTATATATGCATCACAACCACTAACATGCGCTCTAAATTTATGTGCCATAAGCATTTATGAGATTCACATTTTGTATACCATATTCAATCAAGTTATGAACATAAAGTTAATACACACTTTTACTATATACATATATACAGTATGATAATACAGACTATACATATTCGAAATCTTTTGCTATATATCACGGTACTGTAAACCAATCATTGAATATGGCAATGAATGCGAATAGAATAAAGGCTATTGTACTCAAACACAATAAATAGTAAAGTGAAACCTAATTGAATACATGCAACTAAAGTCGACTTTGAATTATATAAAATGTAATCAATTTCTCTTAGTTTTAATATTTTATATTACTCCATAACAACTAAACCGTAACATATATTTATTCAATAATCAATTTAAATCTCAGCCGAAAATCACGATAGAAAATTTTATGGATAAAAAAAACAAATAAAAGCCTTTATTTGATAATTAAATGAAAAAAACAAGCACGTTAATCGTACTTTAACCGAATAAGAAACTTCTGTTACCAACATGAGATGCATATGTTTGCGTCATAAAATAATATATCCAAAACATATTTTGATCTCAAATTCGAATGAGAAAGTTTATTTCATTCTCCAGTTTCCTTCTATCTAAAATTCTTAAAGAAATCTTCTTCATGATGTGAGATCAGAGAAATAAAAATAAAAAACTGATCTGAAGACTTCATTCTTGCCCCAAATCTTTCATTCTTTCTTAATTTAGACTCATACCATTAATTTTACTGAAGAACAAAATGAATTATTGAGTCAAATCGTACAAGCTTTCAACAATGATAAAGCATTTCAGCGGATTTAAAACTAGAAAACCAATCAGAAAAGTCTTTAACATTACATTTCAAAGAATTAATAAACTAATTCTTTTTTCATAATTTATTTTTATAGTAACAGATTTCTTTCTTTTTTGATTTTTTTCTCTCTTGGATAAAATCATTTATAGTTCAAAGAATGACACACAAAATATTTCCCATAGCGGACGCCATTAATGGGGTTCATAAATTTGATCAAATATGCTAAATCACTTTAGATATAAGGAAGAGAGGAAAAGAATTTTTAGAGAGAATAAATAAATTTTCTAGAACGAAATCTGAATTTTAGAGACTAAATAGAGGATAAATGAGATAAATCACCTCTTGAGATACTTCTCATGTACCTATAGCAAATATTAAGTATACAAGTGTAAAACACTAATATACCCTATTTATAGGTATATTGGTATAAATTACCAATATATCCTCATTTATAGGTATATTGATTTCTAATACAAAGTAAAATACATTTATACATTAATTATATATTATTATATTTTTACCATTTGATCATCATCAATGACTTGTATAGCTAGGATATAATGGAAGAGAGAAAGATGGTCTTTATCATGGAGGCTGTTTTTCCTCCTAATTTTTTTGTGGGGGTCACATTTGATATTAACACTAAAAGTGAGAGAAGAGATGTATTGGACAATCCAAAAAATCATATTTTTTAGAGAAACTCATGGCAATAAAGATGTCAAGGACGAGGTGTCATAATACATTATCAAATGCCTTCTTAAGGTCAATTTTAAGAGAAACCCTTGGACTTTTGCTATTTTTAGTATCCATTAAGCAGTTTTTGGGAAATGAACTTATTATCAAATATACTACACCCGCAGAAAAAATAGATCACAATTTGTTGATAAGATTAGGAAGAAGTCTTTTATTTTGTTGGTACGAATTTAATAAATAACTTTATAGGTAACATTGGCAAAAGTAACGGGTTTCAAGTTAGCAACAAATAAAGAGGTATCAGATTTGGGATAAGGACGATAATGATTTATTTCATGAAGGTCAAGATAAATAGTGTTGAATTTTTTCTAATATATATATTCTCACAATATTCCAAAAATATTTGAAAACCCCAATATTAAAGCATCATAGCCATCATATACGCGATCTTTGGTATTGTTAATATTTATTTTTTTTCGCCAATTCAATCTTAAGAAATAATTCATAAAATAATAATTATTATATTAATTAATAAAATAATTATCATGTGATTAAATACCGATCGTACAAATATTTTTATTGATGATCAGGATTATTGAATGTTTATAATATTTTGAGTCCGAATATGTAATCTGATTTTTTTATTTGGTCGGGATCTAATGTCTAACATACGGAATTTGGATGTCGAGTAGAGCGGTTAATGGTTCTTGAGAATCGAGAACCGACCTGAAACTGAATCCGTAAGAACCAGACTGAACTTTAACGGTCTCTTTTGCGGTTTCATTTTAAAAACCAAAACCGATAAGAAAACGAACCAATAAACCGCTAGAACCGATTCAGAATCGAACAAAAAAAGTAAATAAAAATTTACTACAAACCGGTGTATTTTGAGAATTATCCCACAATGGATCTACCATTAGTAAATTACTTATCGATACTACAATTAAAAAACAAAATAACTACATATTATAACACTTTTACTTTAAAAAGATATATATTTAGGTTTTTGGCTATGAAAAATTAATAAGTAAACTTTTAGTTTGCCATTAAAACTAATACGTAAACTTTTAGTTTGCCATTAAAACTTTTATGTCACTGCAATCCGATGAGAGATGATAAATAAAGTTGGGTGTTTTTTGGTCCTATCCGATCCTGTCGGATTTTGTCTGGCCCGAACATAGAACGGGTCGGGTTCAAGTTAAAAAATTATAATCCGTAATAGGATCGGGTCGGATTCGGATTTCTAGTTTGTCCAATTTGTTCTGGTCGAAAATTAATATTTTTTATATATAATAATAATAATAATATATAAAATAAATATATTTTTTTATATAAGTTATTCTATAAAATTATTCTATAAAATACAATAAATTATTCTTTTTTATTCTATATAAATCAGACTATTATTCTATATAAATCAGACTATTCTATAAAATAAATAAATTATTCTTTTTTATTCGTTTATATAAAAAAACGAATAGTTGTGGTCCGACCACGAGATTATTAGTTACAAAATTTAAATACATACTTCTAAATTGTTATCGGTCTAATAAACTGAACAGTACTGAACCGAACAATTTTTTATCAGTTTTGATTCTGCTATACAAAATCAAAATTTAACCGGTTCGAATAGTCGCCTGGTCCGGTTTTGTAAAATTCTGGACCCAATCGGACAGATATCATTTCTATTACCGAATAGCAGGAGTACTTAGAGAAAAAAGTCATGAAATAGTGGTACCGTGGTAATTGAGTAAATGAGTGAAATTGGATATGAAATGACCATTGAGAAGAGATGGTTGCATTTTTTGAGGGAATCCGTAGCTACTATTCGGAATGCATAAAGTAAATCTTTAGTTTGTCGTAATAACCTGTAAATCAATGCCAAAAGATAAATCACACAAAATGACATAATCAGCCGAAAAAACGTAGGTCCTTGATCACAAATATACTTTACTTAATCAACTCCGCTATTCCTGGGTTTGAATTGTTGCATTCTAATCGGTTTGGAATTGATTTATTGGTTGCTGGTTCGTCAAAAAGGTATTTGGTAGGCTTAGGTAATAGTTTTGGGGTATAAGTTTGGGTCCAAAATAGGTGGGTAGATTATGATTTAACGGAATTAGGCTTAACAGTTCTGGCCCATCAGCATAATTATTTTATGGAAAAAATCATGATATTCATCGACACGCGTATGAGGAATGACTAATATTAAAACACTTGGGCTAATATTAGTAGGCCCAACGGAAACAGTCTGGAACAAAGATTTTAGGGCTGATATCCATCAAGTATAGTAAGGGATAAAATGAAGGTTCCAAAAGCTCTTTACCCTCCATATACATAAATATTAGGAACCCATAGAACTAAAACCACCCGCAACCGAGCATATTTCAATTGAAATACACGCTGCACGGCGGCGTGTATTTGATACACGTGGGTAGAAAAAGATGTATTGGAGTTTAAAAGATGAATCTCAATTCATTTTTCAAAAGGCCCAATTGCAGCGAGGTATGATGTAGTTTTACTTTTTTTTAGAAAAATGTTTTTTAAGAAAATGGTTGGTCAAAAAATTAAAAAAAGTATATTATTATTTTTGATTTTTCGATATCTACGAGTAGAGACTTGGTTTCTTTGATTCCGACATCGAAATTTTTTGAATTTTTTTATTTATTTAGTATTTTCAAAATGATTTTTGGAACATTTTTGTAAGTTAAAAAAATAAATAAATTATACCATCATTTATAATTTCTTGAGAACTATAAATAGAGACTTGGTTTGTTTGATTTGGACAACGAAATTTTTAAAGTTTTTTTTATTAAGTATTTCTGAAACAATTTTCGGAACATTTTTATAAGTTAAAAAATAAATAAATTATACCATGATTTATAATTTCTTGAGATCTATAAATAGAGACTTGGTTTGTTT
The DNA here is from genome assembly GCA_036936605.1 of Limnanthes douglasii subsp. nivea. Classification (NCBI taxonomy): domain Eukaryota; kingdom Viridiplantae; phylum Streptophyta; class Magnoliopsida; order Brassicales; family Limnanthaceae; genus Limnanthes; species Limnanthes douglasii. Next base: position 55,626,952 of record JAUPFV010000003.1, read on the forward strand.
GATTCGGACAACAAAATTTTTTAAGTTTTTTTTATTAAGTATTTTCCGAAACAATTTTCGGAACATTTTTGTAAGTTAAAAAAATAAATAAATTATATCATAATTTATAATTTTTTGAGATCTATAAATAGAGACTTGGTTTGTTTGACTCGGACACCGAAAGTTTTTTAGTTTTTTTATCAAATATTTTCGAAACATTTTAGTAAGTAACAATAATAAAAAGATTATACCATGAATTATAGTTTTGTGTGATCTATCTATAGAGAGTTGATAGACTGGATTTAGGCATCAAAATTTATCGAGCTTTACCAAGCACGCGGGAGTATATGTTCTTTAATTGAATCATTAATCCATATACCAAGCACATTATGCACCTTTTGCCTCAGATCACGCGGGAGGTCACGAACAAGAATATTCGGAATCAAAAAACGATATTGTAACCTGGTAGATGTATAATTAAACATTTAAAAAGAACACCAAACAAATATAATAGCATTAAACGTGAACATAAAACAACATAAATAACTTAAAGCACTCAAAGGGAAATAAATCAAATACAACAACATAACCTTATAGTAATTTGAAAGGTTTAAAAATAGATAATAACATAATAAGCTATAAATTTGGATTTACAAGTTTTAAATTCATTACAAAACTTAAAAAATTAAAATTCATAATGTTATTGATATAGTTACATTTAAAAAAATTTAATCATCGATAATTTAAGTAATAATTTGGTAAATAAAAATTAAACAAATAAATTTAGGTGATCAATAATATATTTTATTACATTGTAAATTATTTATTCTATTAAAAGTTGAAGCTTTTTGGTAAATCATACCAATTTTATTTTTAAATTTAATTTTTAAATATACTATATATTATGTATTATATTTTTAATTATTTCAATTTTATAGTTTTTATTTGTAAAGAAAATATATTATGTTAATTTACAAAAATTATTTATTTTAATATATATAATTTTAAGGGAAATTACACTTAAAGTACCCACTCAACTATTAAATTGTCACTTACTATCCAAGGTTTGATCAATTGTTACTTAATACCAAACTCAACTATCTTATTGTCACTTACAACCTAATATTATTTTAATACCATAACTACCCTTAACCCACTATATAAACATAATTTTATGTTTTTTTCTATTTTTTCTAGCTTTTTGAAGATTTGAATTTGTTAGCCGCTCTAACCACCTAACCCTACAAACCACCACGAAGACCGGTTGAAATCATATTTTCCGGTGATCGGAAGCTGTTAAAGGTTTGTTTATTTATGTAGGTTGTGGTGTTAGACCTGTCTAACCACTGATTTCTACGTACAGGAGTTGATCGTGGTTTTTTGGAATCTGTTGGCTTACAAGTAATCGTGTTGCTTGCTTTTCAGCTAATTACCTACCGATTTCGAAGTTATTTATTGGTTTTCTCTGTTGGAATAGGTTCTATTCTACTGTTTTTAGACACCATTGCCTGATTTCGAGCTTTTCTCTGTTTTGTTTTTGTTACAGTGATCTGTTATTGTTTTGTTATTATTTGTCGTTATATACTCATGTCCTTGTTTTCTGATGTTATATACTAATTTTTTTAGTGCTTTAGATTTTTATTTCGGACGTTAAACATGTGTAGATTACGAGTTTTAGTTGTCCAGGCCTTCCACGCAAGATGCGAATTGTTTGATGTATTCGATGAGGAAGATGCTAATTGTATTATCAATTCGCATGGTGACATGCGAATCACATTAAAGAATTTCAAAGTTTGCTTAGAAATATGCTGCGAATTGTGCGAAGTACATACGTTTCACATGTTAGGATGCGAACTATGTGAAACTCTAGAGTACTGTATGTTCAAACAAATACCAGGACTTTTTAGTTAATTTTCTACACAGTTCACATGTTATGATGTGAACTCTGTAGGACTCCAAAGTATTGCATTTTCAAATAGATATCAGTATTTTTTAGTTGCTTTTACGTTTCGCATGCTAGGATGCGAACTATCTAGAACTTTTTAGAGTATTGTATTTCGAAACAAATATCAAGACCTTTTTTACAAACAAGTATCAAGACAGGATGCGGATTTCTTGATGTAGGTATACACAAATCACAAGATAGGATGCGAATTGTTTGATGCAGTAGTAAATAATTTGCACATAGTTTTTGTGACTAATAACTAATAACTTGTTCTGTCCAGGGTAAGAGATGTCCAAATCACAAGTTTGTATATTTAAATATGGTCACCAAACCGCAATTGTTCCTTTCACGGAGTTTGAAATCTTTCAAAGTATCCAAGCTTATGTAGAGAACACATGGGAGGAGCTTGCCACAGGTGACTACCTAATTACCTAATCCTGCGGGGATTACAATAATTGTTTCTTTAATAACCAGAATGATTTTGTTGAGTTGGTGTTATATCTTGATTTGGAGCGTTTAAAACGGGTTAGTTTTCTCATAGAACAACACGTCTTCGATAAGGGTTCTGGTGATAAAAGTTCTGTTGATAAGAGCTCTGGTGGTAAGGATTGTGGTGTAAAGCGTAAAGAGCGTAGCTTGATTTTGGGAGAACCATCTCCCAATCAACTAGTTAGCGGGGAGAGTAGTAACGGTTTAGTTAATTCTAATCAGAGAAAAAAACAACTTGCTACTACTGGTTGGGCTGATGCTATTACAGGAGTGGGTCAAACTTTTGAAGAAGGTGCTGCCGGTCTAAGGTCATCTTTGTGCAAGTTTGCGTTAGAGCATGGTTTTTCTTTCAAATACCTGCACAACACAGCAAATAAAATCACTGCTTATTGTGAATATAAGTTCACAAGCGGGTGCAAATGGAGGCTTTATGCATCTATTGACTCAAGCACCGGCTTGATGACAATCAAGAAGTATGTCCCGCACCATACTTGCAGTCCTTTTTTCTCCCAGAAGCATAAGCATAAGCGGCACAGGCATTTGACATCATATTTGATTGTAGAGGAAATTCAGGATTCTCTACGGACCTGCCATTCGTTGACAGCCAAAACATACAATCGACTGTCAAACAAGATTACGGTCTTGTCATCTCTTACGGGTTGTCATGGAATGCTTTTGAGAAGGCTAGGAGGGGAGTTTTCGGAGATAGTTCAAGTTCTTTTAGTTTACTAAGCGGATACTTCAAACGCTTGAAGAGCCGGGATATTACTTCAGACTGCCAGTTGGAGTTGTCAGCTGGAAACTGATTCAGAAGCTGTTTTGTAGCATTCGGTTCGTCCCTTCGGGGTTTTCATTCATGCCGTCCAATGTTGCTTTTCGATGGAACCCACTTATATGGCAAGTACAAGGGTACCTTGCTCACTGTTGTAGCAATGGACGGAAACAACGGTTAGTTACATTTATCTAGTTAATTTGAATGATGTTTTTGTGTAAAAATGCTGATGCAATTTGCATCCGAGGCTGCGAATTAAGCAGTGTTCGAATCTTCACATTTCGCATTTCAAGATGCAAATTATTTGATAACAGTTTGCTTTTTATATATGCAAACCTTTTGTTGTTGTGATCTTAACCTTTCGTATTTGAGGCTGCGAATTAGGTATTATCTGAAAATGTACTTACATCGCAGCTTGAATTAGGTATTATTTGAAATTGTCACAAACAATCCGCATGACAAGCTGCGAACTCCATGTATTATCAGTTGAAATGTCACACACAATTCGCATGACAAGCTGCGAATTGCTTGCACCAGGACTACATGCGAAATGTGTACAGTTTTTAAACGTTTGGGTACTGTTGTAGTGTTCATTTGATCTGCCTTTTTCCAGGACTATTCCCTGTTGCTGTTGGTGTAGTTAACATTGAAGATTGTGACAATTGGATGTGGTTTTGGGGTGTTTAAAACCACATTTGCTGGATCACCAGATCACATTTATTTCAGACCGTCATTCTGGTATCGTTAATGTTATTTCTGTATTGTATCCAAACTGCTATCATGCGTACTGTTATTTCCATCTCATGCAGAATTTGAAAGCCAAACTGGAACATACTAACAGAGACTATAAAAAAAGGATGTTGAGTTTCTTCCATCGTCTTGCTTATGCTCCCAGTCGAGAGATTTTTAAAGATATACTAACGGTTATTCTATGTGAAGGTGGTGACAGAATGAGTGATTTTCTTGCAAATTTACCCCCTGAAAAGTATGCGCAGGATTACGTAAAAGGGAAGCGATACGGCTCTATGGCTTCTACTGCAGCTGAATCGTTTAACAATCAGATAAAAAAATATTGCGGCCTACCAATTGTTGAGTTTATTGACTAGATTAGAGTCTTGCTTATGACTCAAGTTTCACGGAGATACGAAGAAGGTCTCGGCTGGAGTAATAATTTGGTTCCCGAGTACGAGAAGAAGCTAAAGCAGAATGTTGACATGTGCCGAACTTGGGTAGTACGTAAGTTGTCTACCGCCATGTTCGAAGTCTTTTCGAATCATGTGGCTGTTGTTAATTTGTTGGATTTCAAATGTTCTTGCGGATCATGGCAACAAGAATTGTTTCCATGTCCTCATGCTTTAGCGGCATTACAATACACCAACCAAGATCCATTGACTGTAATAGAACCCTTCTTTACGGTTAAGAATTACAGGGAAAGTTACTCTTTCAGCATACCAGCTATAACTGATTTCAGCGAAGGGTCCAGCGCTAACGATCCTTCTTTTGTTGAAGTTCTGCCTCCGAATGTTAAGAGACGCTCCGGAAGGCCTAAGAAAAAGCGAATCCCTTCTAGAGGAGAAATCTCAACCAAACAGTTGAGGTGTGGCCGATGTTCGAAATCAGGCTTTAACCAGAGGACTTGTGATGTTCCAGTTTAAGGACAACCTGTGTTGTGGACAATTCTGGTTTGCCAGATCACATTTATTTGTAATACTGTTTTTTTTCTGTACAGCAAACTAAATTTTTTTACATTCCTGTGTTTGTAATGCTATTACTAGAGTTACGAAATGTTAAGTGCTTTGAGTTGCAAGCATTTCGCATCCGATGTTGCGAATTGTGTACAATATGTTGATATATTGTTGCAAACATCTATCACGTTTGCATGCGATTTGTGTGAAATTTCATCAGGATGCGAATCGTTAGTAAAATCATATCAAACATTTATCAACATTTGAGGCTGTGAATTGTGTTGAACTATAACATAATGCCGTTTCAAATAAATATCAGGACTATTGGCTGCGAATTATGACCAGAACATATGACAATAATTATTCGCATACGTTTCGCATAATAGGATGCGAATTATGACCATAACATATATCAGGACTCCTGGCTGCTTGTGTAAATAGATATGATGCGAATGAAGAACAATCAGAAGTCCTGATATTTGTCACATGATAAGCTGCGAAGTGTGCTTTAATAAAAATACCAGGATATTCAGTGGGTTGCAAATCGCATGTTAGGCTGCGAATTGCATGAAATTCAGTAAGGTTGGAAACAAGTAATATATCAGGTTCACATGCGAATCATTTGCAAATTGTAATTGGATGCGAATCGTTTATATGATTGAAAGTCTGTAAACAAATTGGATTACAAAAAAAGAGGATTACAATATTTCATGCACTAACAAATTTTTACACAGATCACTACAAGCTACTGCTGTTAGTTAGTTGCATTCCAAAAAATCAAAAAACAAAAGCCAACTCTATCGGTTAGTAGAGGATTCTTCACCATCTTTTTCCTCTTTCTCCTCTTTGTGCTGATCATCATCCTTTTTCTCTTCCACTTCCTCTTCGTCTTCATTATCTACGTCCATCATGCTTAAATTTTTTGTCCTTGATGGACCAGCTTCGTCTTCCATCTTCCTTTTGTTGTTTCGAACCTCTGCCGTCTGAGGTTGCACCTTTTCTAGCCGAGGTGCAGCAGCAAGAATTGGAACCTCTTCTGGCTGAGGTTCAGCAGCAACCAGTGGAACAACTTCCACTGGTTGAGAGTCAGTAGAGTAGTAGTCATCATACATGTCTAAATCAAAGACAGATACTGAGCTGGGGGTGGTACTGCTGGCATGATCAACTCATCGCTCTAGTTAACGGTTAAGGATGACCAAGAGTCACCCAGAGAACCAAGTGAACCATAGTTTGAGTATGAGGTGGTGGTTGTGGTGGTGGAAAAAGACATGACTGTTTGAATTCGAAGAGAACAAGAGGTGTTTTTAAAAAATATAGAGTTTGTTGTAAAATTAGTCTTTGGTTACTAGAGGTATTTATAGAGAAAGGAGGTAATCATTACATAGCCTCCATGACTGTTTGAATTCGAAGAGAACAAGAGGTGTTTTTTAAAAAATATAGAGTTTATGTAAAATTAGCCTCTGGTTACTAGAGGTATTTATAGGGAAATGAGGTAATCATTACATAGCCTCCATGTCCAATCAACAATTAATGGGTTATGTACTTGATTAGATTGTTTTTTTTTGTGTGCTCAATGGAGAAAACGTTTACCAAGGCATAAGCCACAGCTTGTTCGTATTTTTGAACTTTATATTTTGAATTTTTTATTCTGCACCAGACTGCGAGCTGTGTTTAATGTGGTATACCAGGGCTTGCTGCGAACTGTTTGTTACTTATAAGTAAGCATCTATCAGGTTAGGCTGCGAACTATTTACTAATAACTTAGGCTGCGAATTATTTACTGATAAGTAAGCATCTATCAGGTTAGGCTGTGAACTATTTACTGATAACTTAGGCTGCGAATTATTTAATGATAAGTAAGCATCTATCAGGTTAAGCTGCGAACTGTTTGATGATTTACAAGAAATATGTCCTACACAAAATATGCTGACCAAAAAATGTAATTGTAAAGAAAGATATGCACAACAAAAAATTACAATATATGTATTTACAAGGAAAAAAGCATAATGTTTTACTCCGAATCATCCGTATGTCATGGTGTCTTTGTTATTTAAGAAGAAATCAAACAATTCTGCTCTGAAGGCAGTGACCATATCTTTATCGCATTCTTTATGTACAAATCCATGCTGGATAATATCTCTGGCGTATTTGCAGACAAAAATACCACAGTCCAGGGTGCCTGGTTTTTGTTGTGGGATTTTTCTTTCATTTTTCACCTTCCACCCTGTGCTTGATTTAGGTAGGAATCCTTTGTCCAACATATATTTGATCTGGTTATAATAATTACTGTTAGAAACCAGCAAAAAAACAACAAACAGTTGGTACCACACAATTCGCACCTTAGGCTGCGAATTGTATGACAACCAATCCAACATGGACATGTAATTCAATTCGCAGCATAGGGTGCAAATTGTTTGATATATCTGGAAGCATTTCGCAGTCTATTTTATTGAAATGCATCATCCAAAACAAATCGCATGATATGTTGCGAAATGAGTTATGGATAAGCTGCGAAATCCAACTGATTTACTCACATTTCTCAGCCAATCCATATCACAGTTCACAACATGTGATGATCATTCATAATTACCAGTATGTGTTTAAATTAAAGGGAAATTGCACTTAAATGTAAGTGTATAGTTGGGAATATTACGAGTTGTACATGTGTCCTTGTGGTGTAGTCTATGGCTTTCAGTTTAGGCAGAAGTGGATTGTAGTTTGTTATTGACCTGCCGTCAACGTCAATGACGAGCAACGTCCAATGGTTTACGGTGTCCTTTATCTCAGTGCATACTGGAATCAGGATGATGTTGGGGTCTTTGGGCGCCTTGCTAAAAGCTGCGTCCACCAAATATGCTACTTCCCATCCATCTTTCAGTTGATGCTGCATCCAAGCAAGAGTACATTACAATAAGAAAATTTTCTGAAACTTTGAAATTTACCTTAGCTAAACTTACTGCAGTCATTCCCGAAATCAGTATAGCCTCATGATGCTCTCCTTCACCTTTAGTGCACGGAACTTTGAAGTGTGAATCTTCAAGCATCTTTCGAATCCAAGCATCGATAACCTAACAAATAAGTAGTTTATTTATGTTAAATATACAAGACATATTTGAAACATTAAAAATAGAATTGGTTGACAATTGGATACCTTTACGTCCAGCTCCAGTTCTAAAGGTAGTGCCATCGCATCACTTGCTTGCACTCTGATTCCGTATGTAAATTTGGACTCTGGTAACTGCCATACCACTGGATCAGGGGTGTCGCTCTCGTAGGCTTTAACTAACTGTATTTTGTGGTATTCTGCGACAGAGATACGGTCAGTTACTTTTGTTTTCATTGGCCAGTCGCTGTATTCTACTTTTGGCGGTTCCCATACTGTTATAATGAACTCTTCCTCTTCCTCTGCCACTTGAGGCTGTGTTGGTGTCGGTAGAGTAAAACTTGGCTCCTCTATCTCTTTACTGGGCTCGAGCTTAGTAAATAACAAAAATCAAAAGTAGAAGGGTGTCAGTCATTATAATTGCAACGACCCCAAACAGTTCGCATGCTAACATGCGAACTGTTTGGTTCCACTTGAGTAAATTTCATAGTATCTATCAGGGTAGCATGCGAACTGTTCGAGGTTCCACTGAACAGTTCGCATGGTATCCTGATATTCGTTTGTAATACCCCAAACAGTTTGCTAACACAAATCTCATGTTATGATGCGAAATCATTATAAGTAGCCCTTACCGCACGGTCAGCGACAACCAATGCCGTTGACTTGTTCGGCATAGGATTTGGATCGTGTCGACAGAGATCATTAAAGTCATCCTCCGACATGTTCTCCAAAGACCGTTGTATTATAGAATCGTAATATACATTATCAATTTCATTTTAAAATGTCTGTGAAACTTGAGTGTAAATACCATCAACAAAAGCATAGGGTAAACCTACTGTATTATCGTGGGACTCTGGAGCTTGCAGTTGATTTGTTACCGGTGCTACGGTTTCACGTTGGCTTAGCAATTCTGAATTTGTTGACAGCACCGTTGGTCGTTGAGGTGCATCTGCAGATGTGGTGTTGTCTTCTAAGGATTGTCCTTCCTGGCTAAGTAGTTCTGTCTTCTCACCGGGATGGACAAGTTCTGACTCTTGAGGTGCTATCTCTTGCGTTAGCCTTTCTCTCTTTGCCAAGGCTATCTGTTACAGCTGTTGTTTTACTTGTTGTCTTTTTTGTTGTTGTTGCTGTTGTTCGTGTTGAACTTGCGGCTGCTGGTGTTGTTGCTGGTGGTGTTGTTGTTGTTGCTGTTGGTGTTGTTGTTGTTGTTCGTGTTGAACTTGCGGCTGCTGGTGTTGTTGCTGGTGTTGTTGTTGTTGTTGTTGTTGGTGTTGTTGTTGTTGTTGCTGGTGTTGAACTTGTTCCTGCTCCTGCTGTTGCTGTTGTTGTTGTTGTCTTTCGGTCTCCTGTTTCATACAAAATTCCAAAAAAAAAGGTGGAAGGGTTAAGCATACTATAATCATTGTTGCGAACGATTCGCATGCTGACCTGATATTTGTTTTGTCCACTTCAGACATTTCGCAACTCAGCATGCGAATTGTAAAATAACCAATTGTTTGGAAAATTCGCAACATAGGATGCGAATTGTTTGGACAAGACTACACAAGAGTCCTGGTATTTGTTTGATATCATCATATCATCTGATGGTATTAAATGGATACACTGAGTTTGTTTGAATATTTATACAACAGGAAATAATATTATGGAAAAAATTTCATCACAACAAATAAATAAAATATTTGAATCTTAGTGAACTTTTCATCCACTTACATCTTCTAGGCTGCATGGTTTTGCCGCTTCTTTCGCACAATCTTCTATCTCCTTTGGGTCATTCGGAGGAGACTCGTGTCTTTCTTTCTCTGTCTGTGTCTCCATGATGTCCATATCTGTGGACACCGACAACTGTTCGTTCATCCTTGCAGATTGTACCGGTATGGGTGAATGGTTGGCATCATCGTCCTTCTCTTCTGGAAGTACTCCATCAGCATGGTGCTGATCAGCATTAGATACGGATGCTTGCAATACAGTGAATGCTGCTCTGTCTGGAATTGCTGGTACCTGCTCAGCTATTGGGCTTTCAATCTGGCAAATTCGCTGAGAGATAGCATTGTGGAGTTGTTGTGCTTCAAGTTCTGCTATCTTGCGTTTCAATTCTTTCAGCTTAAATAATGATAGCAAACGTTTTAAAAACAAGTAAGTGCTGATTGTAGCGATTATTTAAGGCTCAAGTGATACTTACTTCTCTGGCCTGTTTTTCTATCTTTCTCTCGTACTTGTTCTTGTCGGCGTATGTCTTCAAACGCTTTGATTCAACAACAAATGCAGAAATCTCGGGATTATGACCTCTGTGTTTGAGTACATAATCACCGATTATTTTACTCATACTGGTTGTGTCGTCTTCGTCGGGCTCCTGCCTGGATTTTCCTTTCGGTGGTGGTGGAATCGTTTGCTTGGGGAGTCTTGGTGGTGGAATCGTTGGCTCGGGTGGTGTTGGTTGTTCGGGTCTGGGAGACATCACCTTATTCGTTTCTTTCTGTGATGCTCGTCTTCTTTGTCTTGGTTTTGATGCTGTGCTTTTTGTCCTCTTCCTTGGTCTTTCTTCTGGTGAAGTTGATTCCTCATCTGCATCTCCACTATCTTCTCGTTCTCCGAAAGCTTCGCTTTCAACCTCGGTACGAAGTAGTTGACCTTCCAAAACCTACAAACAGAGGCACATGTAAGTAAATAAATGCAAGCGGTTTGTTTTGAAAGTATGAGGGTGTAGACAAACAAATTGTTTTTTACAAATGGTTCGCATTATATGATGCGAACTGTGTGAATTCTATCCATGTTAGAGTTGCAAACAATTCGCATGCTGAGCTACGAATTGTGTGTAAGCCATATGCTGCGAACTAGGTATTTATGCCAGGCTGCGAAATGATTGATGCATTGTTCTATTATAACACTAGTTAAAACGCATGCTGAGCTGCGAAATGTGTGTAAACAATATGATGCGAACTGTGTGGAAACAGGAAGCTGCGAACTAAAATTCATAACAGGCTGCGAAATGATTGATGCATTTTTCTAATATAACACTAATCAAAACGCATGATATGCTGCGAGCTATTTGCACCCCCAGTTCGATACCTATATAAAGTTTATACCTAGTCATTATCCAGCAAGGGTGTTCTAAGAAGCACCGCCATGGTTGCTGCTTGGCACTCTAATCCCAACCATTTTAAAAACCTTGGTATCGAGGTTGGCTTCGCTACCTTGAGGCCGACTGTTGTGTGCTCCATGATGAAGGGCTGAATGGGGAAAAGTTTTATCAACAAGATGCTCTGTACATAACTAATTTTTATACTGAATAGATCAATCTTACAATTATAAGGGCGACGCAGCCGACGACTCTATCAGGTTTTTCGATTGCTAAGCAACTCCTGATAGACTGTCGAAGCTTGTACAGTATTGATCCAGATCAGTCGTAATTGTTTATTCTGCTGAGGTCTTCAACATAATAAACCGTGCTCCAACCTAGAATATCTCCACATACGGAATAGAATAGGGTGGAGCACAAAAACAGTATCAACAGCCTCGCAACGTCTTCCAACTCATGCTCCCCTCCTTCGTTTATGGCCTTCTCCTGTAAAACCAACGACAACATGCTATGTTAGAAAAGTACATAATCTTGCTTTATAAGGATGAAGTCGATTTTAGACGTAACTTTATAATGGCATTTGTTATTGTTTTAGTATTACTAGATGCTACTTTCCTGCCAGTTTTACCCATGAAGTATTTCTTCATCATCCTTGATTCGTCCTCCTCACCGGGTGCATATTTGTTGTGAAATGCTCCGATTTTTGTTAACCTCATTTTCTCGGTGCCATGCCTCAACCCGAATATGACCTTCACATCGTTTTCAGTTATCTTTACAAACTTGTTGCCAATCTTAAAGGCGTCTCTATCAAAAGAGAATTTCTCGATGACATACTGAATGATTGAGTAGAATTTTTTCTTTGGCAGCTCTGCCTCATTACGAATTTTGAAAGTCGTTTTCAAAAGTATATAGAAGGGTGTGTTTCTTGCAGCTTCAATTTGGGCCTTGGTAATACGCATATCTTTAAGTAGCTTCAGAAGGCTCACCAACCCTGATCTGTAATAGCTAGGTTTTGTTGTCATACTTCCTGCACAAACACAAATCAGTTGGAGTGTCACAAAGTTCGCATCACAAGCTGCAAATTTCATGTATTATCAGTTAACATGTCACACACAATTCGCATGACAAGCTGTGAATTGCCTATATATGAATATTGTTTTTACAGACAATTTGTAGCCTGGGCTGCGAATTGTTTGTAAATAAACGACATAAAAATTGAATCGAGCTGCGAATTGCTTGCATAATGGGTGATCATGATGCGAAATGTTCTACTTTTTACATGCACGTTGCAGGGATCTGGGAATTATTGAAACAACACCAAAATCAACAATAAACTACCTAATGTACATCTAACATACATAATAGTTCTCAGGAAAGTATTAGCATTACATGCAACTAAACTTCTACCCTGCCTTCGACGATAAACCCAGAAAGTGAGCAACTATCGTCAGTAGATACTTCATTCCAGTATAAAAAGCAACGCCTATCGTGAAATAACAGAAAATAGTGGTTCGAATTCGTCAAAAACACAAAAAAAGTACACTTTCCACGACAATGCATACCGGTTTACTTCTAAACACTGTATGATTCACCAGTCGGAGACGATTTCACGACAACTTTGTCGAACAGAAGGTGTGGAGTTGGACTGAGTAAACGACGGTGACCGGTGCGATTGCGTTGAAGGTGCAAATGGTGAGAAGCTATAGGGGTTTTGGGTTTGAGAGAGATAGTATCACGAAGTCGAACGGTTTCTAGTGGTTTCTAAAATTAGATGTTTGGGTTTGTTTAGGGTGATAGGAAGGTGGAAAAGTGGGTTTGAACTGAAAAATAGGTATATATAGTCGAGGGGTATTTTTGTCCAATTTATTAGTTGAGGTATTAAGTAACACTATCCAAAATTTGGGTAGTGCCGGGTAATAAGATAGTCGAGTGGGTATTTTCCGGTACTTTTTTCTAATTTTAATGTAAATATATAGTAAATAATAAGAAAGATAAATAAAAATATATGGTAGGATATTGTATGATAGAATGATGTGGAAGAGAGAAACTATGGTGGGGTATGCTGAAAAATGAAATCTGCACTACTACGTGGAGTGGGAAGTTTTGCAGAATTATTTGGGGATTATGCTGATGTGGCGCTGATGTGGCGCGCTTTTGGGAGATGAAATATCTCCACTGCTGTGGATGGTCTAAGTTCAGTGTCATCACAAACGGTCAAATTCAAAGATTTAAGAAAATAAGAAGTATGTATGCCTTTCGTGATGGTCGATGACATAGCTCAGCAAGTCTATAATTTTCTATTAGAATAAAAGTGGATTTTGCTGTTACGTCGGTATTGGATTTGAACATTTCAAATTTTCAAACAGAAGATTTCGACAAGTTCAACAAATGAGAAGACGTGATTCAGGTCAAAGATCCGTCACGAAGTTTAGGTCTTAAAATCCAGCGTTTAGAGCACCAAACAACTATTTGTATTTTTTTTGTGTAATTTTTAAATACTTTATGAATTTATTTAACATAGCCCAACAAGTCAAAATGTATTTAGATTTGATGGATCGTATTTTATTACAATTGTAATTTTTAAATATTTTATGAATTTATTTAACATAACCCAAAAAGTCAAAATGTATATAGATTTGATGGATCGTATTTTATTACTTTTAGATGTTTGTTTAATTTTGAATTAAGGTTTGAGACGTTTTATATTTAAGTTCTAAAACCCTATTTTTAAACAGTTTTAGATTAATTTAAGAATTTGTTTTTGAAGTTTTGTAGTTCTATACACTTTAGGGTTTGGGTTTATTTGACTAAACTTTTTTGTTACTTTGCATCTATCAGTTGGTATCAGTGCGTCATATTCCTCCACGTGGTAATTATGTCGCCACAAAAAAATCAAGAGAAGATCATGTAGGTTTGATGGAGTACGCCAAAACACGCCAATTCCAGAAATTTGGAACACAACTGAGCACGCTGGGAGAACAGATGAAACATATGCAAGTAGTGATGCAAAGGATAAGAACCAGATTCCGAGCTCCATAGTCGAGCAAACTACCGTCAAGTTCTGAAAGAGACTACAACATTGGGTCATAATCCTTTCGTTCTGAGGCGAGATAAAGGCAGAGGCCATCTTCCTCCACAGAACCATCACAAACATGCCTTTGAGCAACATATGGATCATGATTTCAATCAGGATACAAGCAATCCATGAGAGTCAGGGTTTAGACTTGAGATCCCAAAATTCCACGGAGGTCTTTACCCTGAAGAGTTTGTAATTTGGGTTGCATCTGTGGAGGAAATCCTAGGTTTCATAGACGTCACAGAGATAAGAGGGTGCAACTAGTCGCAACCAAGTTTCGAGGTCGAGATGCATCGTGATGACAACAACGGAAACAAACCTAGTTAAGGCAAGGTAAATAAAAAATATATACATGGATAAAATTGTCAAACGTATTAGGTCAATATTTTTACCTTATAATTATGCAAGAATTAGGTATCAGTAACTATAGAACCTAAAACAGGGTTCTATGTTTGTTGATGAATATACTGAGGAATGTTTTAAGTTGAAAAGTCGTATCGATGTTGCTGATTCGGATGACCAGTTGGTATCTCGCTACATCGGGGAATGATGCAACAATTTCAGGACTCTATATACATGTTTGATCCCGTAAATGCATCTAAAGCATATCAGCGTGCTTTACATCTAAAGAAATCCCTCTCGAGAAGACCATATGGTGGAGATACTGTGAGAGCATCGCCTACGGTGTTCCCAAAAATACCAACCTCAGGTCCTACTCCAGCATCGCAAATTACAGCGCCTGGTCGTGCTGGCACTTATTCACCAATAAAGTGTTTTTACTGTAATGAGACAGGAAACATTGCAATGCACTACCCTAAACCACCACAACAATCAAGGGTTTTGTTCACATAAGCTTATGGTTTTCAGTTTCAGGGCGAGCCAATGTATGATGAAGAAGAGGAAAACGATGTTGATGAGCTTACCACATAAAACGTATATGCAGGAGACATCGGACAACTGTTGGTCCTAAGTCGTGTTTTTCTTGCGTCCAGAATAAGCAGTGACAATAATGACTGGCTGAGGAGCAATATATTTCAGTTTAGTTGCACTATCAGAGGCAAAGTGTGCAAACTCAAGATAGATTCAGGAAGCTATGAAAACGTAATTTTTGTAACACTGTGCAATAGTTGGCGTTGAAGATCAAAAATCACCCCATCCTCTACAAGCTCACCTGGCTAAAAAAAGACAGTGAAGTAATAATTTCTCAGTGATATATAGTATCTTTTTTGTTGGTGATTATAAGAAAAAGGTATGGTGTGATGTTATTAGTATGGACACCTGTCACCTTTTGTTGAGGCGACCGTTGCAATTTGATAGGAGTTGCACGTATGATGGTAGACAAAATCGTTATAGATTTATGTGGAGTAACAATAGAGTTACACTAGTACCATATAGGGAAGTGACCCCAAAACCTACACTTACTATGTCAAAAGAGTATGAGAGAAATTTTATAGCTTGTAAATCGTTTTTAGAACAGGCAACTAATTATGGAATTTCTTATTTATTGGTTATTATAGAATGTTATAATTATCCATTTTTTAGAGTTTCTAAGCGAGTTCGCCCGTTGTTGTTAGAATTTGCTTATGTATTTTCATATGATTTGCCTACCGACCTTCCTCCATTACGATATATGCAACATAAAATTGATTTAATGCATGACGTTAGCCTACTTAACTGTCCTTATGATAGAATTAGTCTGAAATAAAATGAGGAGTTGCGGAGGCAGGTCGACGAGTTATTGACTAAGGGAAATGTGCATGAGAGCCTTAATCCTTGTATAGTCCCAACATAGTTAACATCCAAGAAATATGGTGTGATACGGATATGTATGGATCGTCGAGTTATCAACAAGATTACATTCATATATCGATTTCTTATTCCGAGACTTCATAATTTGATAGATAAACTGAGTGGTGAAACAGTGGTCACGAAGCTGCATTTGAAAAGTGGGTATCACCAAATCCATATACTAAAGGGAGACAAATGGAAAATAACGTTCAAAACCAGTGAAGGTTTGTTCGAGTGAATAATAATACCTTTTGGCCTTTCTAATGCACCTAGTAATTTCATGCGCATTATGAATCAGGTTTTCTCCCTTTTATTGGTAAATTCTTGGTTTTCTATTTTGACGACATACTGATTTATAGTATTAGAGAAGAAATCTATTTACATCATATGCAAGAATTTTATGTGTTCTGAGGTGCGAGAAATTCTATGGAGGGTTGAAAAAATGTTCATTTTCGATAGAGTCTATCCCATTACTGGGATATGTAGTATCAAAATATGGACTATCAATTGACGAATCTAAAATAGCAGCAGTCCGTGACTGGCCACCACCAACATTTATCACCGAGGTCCGGTCATTCATAGGTTGGTTTCATTTTATCGATGATTTAAGCACAACTTTAGAATTATCATGGAATTTATTATCGATTGCATGAAAACGAAGAACTTTAGTTGGACTCTATAGACAGCAACGATATTTACAGAAATTAGGGTACGACGGACCACCACACCTATACTGATTTTACATGACTTTTCTATATGATTTGAGCTGCATTGTAATGCATCTGGCATGTGTATTGAAGTTGTACTAAGCCAACGTTGGTGACCAATTGCTTTAGTGAGAAGTTTAGTGAGGTAAAACTTAACTACAACACTTACGGCGTTGAGTTCTACGCAGTGGTTCGGACTTTGAAACACCGGAGTTCATACCTGGCCTATAATGATTTTTTTACTTTATACTGATAATGATACATTAAAGTATCTGAAGAGTTAAGAAAAACTCTATGTACGCCATGCACGATGGGTGACATTTACCCAATAATTTATTTTTTCAATCAAGCATACGTTAGGAGCAAATAATCATATACTTGATGCACTGATCAAGTGAAGTATGATGATACGTATGGAAGGAGAGGTTGTTAGGTTTGGGATGATGAAAAATTTGCTCGCTAGTGATCCATATTCTAGTTCTATCTTGGAAGATATTGGGCGGGTTTGAGGAGTGATTTTTCAGTGAGCAGTGGCAATCTATTTAAAGGTAATCTATCTTGTATTCCTGTTGCAAGTTTGAGACTATTATAGTGCAGGATAATCCTAATGAAGGGTATGGTGGTCTGGATCAGACCTTTCATTCTATATCTCGGCTGCTTTATTGGCCTCACTTGAAGCAGAATGTTGTGTGTTTGATGGTCGGGTGTCAAATTTATCAGATGGCAAAGGGTAAAACTTCCACTCTTGGTATGTACTTACCATAACATATACCAGGAATACCATGGCGAAGCATGAGCATGAACTTTGTTTCCGGATTTCCAAGGACGCGATGAGGTAATGATTTTATATTCGTGGTTGTTAACAGATTTTTTAAGATGGATCACGTTATTACATTTAAGAAAATAACAGATTCCGTGAACATCGCGACTCTATAATTCATTAATGTCTATTATCTAATTGGTTTGCCTATTAACATCATCTTTGACCGAGATCCTCAGTGTGTTGGTCATTTCTGGAGGAGTTTATGGCGTCTTGCCAAAACAAAACTGAGCTTTAACAGTACATATCACCCACATACGGATGAGCAGACAGATGACCAACCAAAATTTGGGGAAACATGTTGCGTACAAAGGTAGCTGGAAATTTGAAGTCATGGGATTCAAGGCTCTATCATGTTGAATTCACCTATAACAAACACCACAAAAAAAGTACACGACATAATCCGTTTATAGTGGTCTACGACTATATTCTGCGGGGTCTTATGGACTTGGCATTCCCAGTTATAGACAAGGTTCCTGTCAGGGTCGAGGCCGTGATTCCTGAGTTGTGGATAATTTACGAAAATATAAAGAAACACCGTGAGGGCACGAGTTAAAAATAGAAAGCTGCTACTGACAAAAAACACCGACTTATCGAGTTTGAGGTGTGAGATTTCATGTGGGTTGTCTTGACCATAGATATTTATCCTACCCATGACGCCTTTAACGTGAAGCACTTGTTGCCTTTTACCGACGTCGTTGATAACGATGAAGCTGAGAATTCGAGGGTGAATTCTTCCCAATGAGAAGAGGATGATGTATCCCAGCAAGCTCATAGCTACCTAACTATTATAAACAACAACAAACGGGCCTTGCTGCTACACCAGGTATCGGATTTGGGCACTTCAAGTACTCAAACTGAAGATATCGACGTATTAAGGGCCTTAACAACTATTTTAATGTTTTTTTCAATTTTTAAATACTTTATGGATTTATTTAAACTAGCCCAGCAAGTCCAAATGTATTCAAATTTAGCTGGCCGTATATCATTGTTCTTAGGATATTTTTATAATTTTGGATTAGGATTTGAAGTGTTTTCTATTTAAGCTTTTAAACTCTACTTCCTAAGCAGCTTTTGATTAATCTTAGAATTATTTTTATAAATATCTTAGTTTTATACACCATAGGGTTAAGGTTTATCTGGCTCTACTTCTTCTTTGTTACTTTGCCTATATCAGTCTGACAACTGATACGTTTAGATATGAGCTCAACGATATTAAAATGAAGACAGTGAATCAATGTTTTATAGTTGAGAGTGATATGTAAGTAGCAAGCACCTGCGCTATATGATTTATTGCCACCGCGATAGTCACAATATTCACATGAGAAAATGGAGTTTTGAACGATGATACATACAGCGATGTAGAGATTACAGATCAAATGCGTTCAAAAGAGATGTGCAACTACAGTGGGCAGAATATGTTGATCCTATGGATTGGCGAGAGCTACAAATGGTTAGTTGAAGCAGCCTTTAAAATTAATCAGTTGTCATGAATGATCATACTCTATAGTAGCGGTAACCACACTCGGTAAAACACACACTCGCACGCCCGGACCAAATGGTCTGAATTCCAGACATGACTTGTTAAGGCGGTCATGCCTGCTCCATAACCTACGAGTCTGAATGATTTTTTCTAAAACCCGGACCGGTCTAATCTATAACATGCTCAAAATATTTAGCCATAAAAACTTGCATATTAATTTTAATGTCTTTGAACAATACATCGTCCTCCGGCTATCGCGTTTGGTGGCAAATAGTCCATTGACTTTCAAATGTCCGCTGACAGTCTCTGGATTATTGCGTTTGGATAAAGTTAGTCCACCAGATCCTCTTACCCATGAGAGGCTGCCACCTATCACCATAGTCCCCGGATTTTTATATCATCACTCATCCCTTGAGTTTAGGTACGCTTTTTCCCTTTGACCAAGATCCTTGTTGGCATAGGTGTTGGTGAGATGGAAAATTTTATTGACATGACACCTACTGAATGAATCCTATGTGTCATTTAATTAAAGAAATAATTGAAGCCTTATAAAAATATACTTTTTATTCCTTTCTCTTTTCTCCTTCTCTCCCAATATCAATAAAAAAATCTAAATCACCAGACCGCACAAACACCATCAACCAAAGAATGAATGATTCAATCTCTTTTCTATCTTCATCATCTGTAACAGCAGCCTTTCGAGATAGAGGTACGTTCGTCTGCACATTTGTTCTAAATAGAATTCGATGCTAATCTGCACAAGAGTGAGGTAGAGAAGAAAGGAACTAGTTAGCTGTCCAAATACCAACAAATAAGATGGCCTACGCAAATCCCACAGTGGTAAATTAAACCAATATTAAAGCCACAATGCAGAAATCCACGAATGAGTAAATCAGACTAATATTCGAGGCAATGTTTGGACTTTCGATAAGCCTCGAGTATGGGCCCATTCTTGTTTCACCATAGCCCAATTTGATTTTGTTTTCAAGTAACAAAATTTCTAGATAGACAAACAGACGACGACCACCTGAACTTTGGTTGCTTCGAATTTTGGAATGTCTTGGAGAGAAAATGAGGAAGATGAAAAGAATCACAATAACCATTGCTGCATATCACATGAGTTCTTAAACGTAGCAACTAAGAACCCTAATAAAGTAGCAGTTATTCACGCATTATCAGGTGAGAGACAACGAATTCTCACGGAATCCACTGATAGTTCCATATCACATGAGTTCTTAAACGCAGCAACTAAGAACCCTAATAAAGTAGTAGTTATTCACGCATTATCAGGTGAAAGACAACAGCTTCTCATGGAATCCACTGACAGTTCATCGTCTTCTCACCTGGTGTACGAAGGAGGCTGCTCTTTGAGTTTCGCCGATATATCGACGTCCGAAGAGTCCCTCGCTTCACGTATCAATTCAATTCTGGGTAGTAGTGATGACCCTCACTTGATCAAACCCAGCACTAAGGTCATATATAACACTGTATAATACAAACTTTGTTATGCTAATTTATCATGGTTTAAGTGTTACAGTCATCATAAGAAGTTGTGAATATTGGACTATGAAAACTTGTAAGGATCTAGATGATACTTAAGTTGGAATTTACTCATTCATTTTTGCGGAAGAAGTTACAAGTTTTTGATGATATATTAATAAATTTGTATTGAAACCTTTGGACTTCAGAATTTACAAATTTGAACCAATCCATGATTGACCGAGGAACTGCAGAAATCAATTATCCATTACAATGGTTACTAAAAATCAGTATCTTCACCGTCTTCACCTTTCAACCACTCACCGAACCAGATAAAACCCATTTTCACTAACTGGGTTTTATGTTCTCTAACCGCGTTTGGTATAAATTTAGGAGCAGATTTAGGGTTTAGATTTAGAAATTTGATTTAAAACAAGAGAGAGTGATTTAGGGATTCCACTTAAGATAAATAATGCTAACTGGATAGACACAGTCAAACCTGCCACCAAACGTGATAGTCGAGGGGCGATATACTGTTCAAATCCTAAATTTAATAGTGATCAAGAGTATCCGGTGACGAAGATACACTTCTATAAGTTTTTATAACCATAGTGTACTGAAAATTATTACATAACAAATACGGATCCTCCAGCTACAAATAAATATAAAAAAGGTCATGTTAGTTCTTTACGGTAGACGATATGGGTTAATGGATAAAAATCACTATTAATCTCTCATGTTTCAAGTTTGTATCAAATTAGGTCTTTATATTCCTTTTTGTCTCCCACTGATTTTATTTTAGAAATTTTTATTATTAATCCCCGACATATGTGAGTATTGAGAAGCTGACACGTGACAACCCAAACATCAATATTTGTCTCACTGTTGGTCTCTTAAAAATCTAAAGAATGTGGGTATGGAATTAGGGATTTAGGAGGAAGACTATGTGTTTCTCGAATAAAGGTTTTAGATTTTGAAAGACCAATAGTGAGACAAAATATTGATATTTCGGTTATCACAAGCTAGTTTCTCAGTACTCACGTGTTTGAGCGGGCTAATAATATATATTTCTTAAACATAAGGGATGAATAGAAGACAGAAATGAACATAGAAAACTAGTTTGAAAAGTGATTATTTTTTGCAGTCGTCTGTTGAGTATGATGGATAAATAATGTTATAGGATGATTTATAAGCCTATATTTAATTATCCAAGGTTGTTCATAAGAATAACAACTTCATTTTTTGCATGGTGGACTTAGAACTGATCAAACTAACTGCGGCGTTTTTTAAAACCTTGAAAGAATGTATGATGTTGTCTTTTTAGGATTTGGACTATCCAAATGTGTGATTAATCATGAGTTCTTACTCATTTACTAATTTAACTGTTTTTTTGATGGATATGTTGACTACACTTAAAAAACAAAAGGGAATGATATTTCAATTTTTTACCATACCATTCTTCTTTAATGTTCGGTGCTTGTTTACACGAATGAGTGTTGTTTATTTTAGAGGAAACCCGCAACCGTTACTCGACGAGTGCGCATAGAGTGAAACCTCGATTTGAGGTGATAGCCTACAAATCAACGTCAATAGATAAACCACACAAGGTGACAGGCTCAACTAAGAAAGCGTTTGTAGAGGGAATCGAACTCATGACCTTTGGTAATAAGCTCACCTTACTCCACCAACTTGGCTACCCCTTTCGGGGCTTGAGTGAGTATTGTATTTATATTATAATTAGAAAAGTATATGAACTGTCAATATTAGCTAAATATTGGTGTATCTGTTATGTCTAATATTATTTTTAGTCGTTGGTGATTATTTGAGAATTTTCAAGAATTGTTTCTCTTCCTTTATAAGGCTGTGTTAAAATATTTGATAAAATGCTTTGACGTATGTATTGGGCCGAGTTGACCTGAGCCTAAAGATTAAATTGTATTGGAATATTGACGTTGGTTAGAGTTTCCAATTAAAATCTATTGAATTAAGATTTTAGTTGAAAGCTTAAATCTATTTGTTCTCAAATCTCTATCGCAATCACTCTCATCTTTTTTTAGTGTTTTGTTTTCTAGTTTCATTTTTTGTGTTATTTTTTGTTTCAATTCCTCCCTCCCAACAAAAGGGAGACCACCAATTACTGATTTTATCTCTAAAGAAGACAAAACAAGATTGAAAAAGTAGTTTTGTTAGTGAATCAACAGATTGATTCTGGGATGGAACAAAGCGAATGTCTAACAAGCTTTACAAAACTCCATCCGGGATGAAATGAAAATTAATATCAATATGTTTAGTACGGGCGTAGAATAATAGATTAGGAGAAAATAAAGTAGTGCTTGTGTTACAGCACCAGATAACTGGACAAAGATGAAGAGTTAACTTCAGTTTAGAAATAGATATTTCAACCATATGAGTTTAACAACAAGGTGGGCTACCACTCAATATTCCGACTGAATAATTGAACGAGGCACCACCTACTGTTTCTTGGAGTATCAACTGGCAAGATAATCCTTAAAAACACACAATAACCTCCAACATAGCATTTATTATCATAGGAAGTTGCCCAATCGATATTCAAAATTTCTAGAGAGACGTAGATCGAGAGTTGGTTTAATGTGAAGACCAAGATTTTGAGTACCATATAAGTAAGGTAAAACTCGTTTTATATATTGCCAGTGTTGAGCTGTAGGTGTCTGCTAAAATTTTCTGAGCTTGATTACTACGAAAACTATATCTCACATGGTGTATAAAATATTGCAAGGAACCTTGTATAAAATATTGCAAGGAACCTAACACACTTCTATGTTGTCTAGAACTCTGAGGTGGGTCACTTAAGACACTTCAACATGAAGGGTTAGAAATATTTGAAATTCATAGTAGAGAAATAATAACTGATTCTGACGTACTGGCTCAAAATTAATTGTTTTTGCACGACTAATTTTGACGTACAACAATTAAAAAATTTCTTCCTTTTTTAAAACGAGAACTAAGAGCGAGCCATTATGTCAGTATCACTTACGCTTTGGAAAAAATAAACAACAAGTAATTTTGACCGTGTGTGTCATAATTAATTTTATTTATAGCGTTTCAGTATAAAATGCTAAATATTTTTTCATAAAATATAACAATTCCAATCAACGATGTCAGAATCAATTGTTTAAAACGAAAAAAAATGTATAACTCGTATTTTGTAGATGTCTTAGCTTATCGAATTTAATGTATAATTATAAAAATTTATGACAATTAATTAAATCTTTTTGTTAAAATTTATAGAGGCCCGAAATAAGTTTGGAAACAAGTAGTTTAACAAATTGCACATAAGTGTTGAATATACGTCTAAATTATAAAAAAAATCTAACCTTATCGAATAGGCTGACGTGTCGATAGATAATTGAGTTATGTGTTAGAAATAAGGTTGTACGAAAACTAAAATTACATTAATACTCTACAACTTTACCATATTTATGGGGTTGTTTAAGGAAAAAAATGGTGTTTAAGGAAAACAATGGTTGTACATTATCTAATATTTTGCTAAAAGATAAAAGATTGACGCTGATCAGAGAAATTCAAAAGATATTTATGAATATGATACACATACAATACTATACAAGTTATCTTATTGAAACATAAAGAAATTTATTAAGGATGCAAAGGTAGTTGAATAGTTTATTGAGGTTTGAAATATGTTCGTGTATTTAAAGTACCTAAATCGAGTTACAATAAAACATAATTAATATAAATGAGAAGTATATATGGTATCTAGGGGCCTTGGTTAGACTTAAACATCTTCTTGTTTCAAACTTTATAATGATTTTTTATACCACTAATAATTATAGACAATTTATTATAATGGATTATAATAAAATTAATATTATAACTTAATTAATGATTTATATTAATTGTAACTTTATTAATTTTAGGGTATGCACATTCAAGCTTGAAACTTTTTATTAAGACGAGCCCGCCCCATTTCGAAGTATTTTTGGCGGAAAATAGATTACGCTAGATATTCAACACATATAAAAATAAAAATGCGGTTTGATAAATGCAAGGTAATGTTTGATTTTTCCTAAGATGCTTATATATTTTGTGATATTAAATACCTGTATATAATGTGACCTTTGATATTATGCTGATGCATTATTAAAAGTAGATCCACTAGTGCTATTAAAATAAGGTGTGGATATGTTGTTCGAATGACAACTTATTTTACTTGCGCAAGCGAGATTGATGAGTGGAAAATATTTCCTTTTGTTATATGTATCCAATATAGAAAAAGTAATTTTATTAATGAATTTTTTTTGAAGATAGTTTCTTTGATCCGTGATTATGATCGATGATGGATGTTCCGTATCATATTGAAGGTTCTTGTATTACTTGATACGGAAAAACCTAAGTAGTTACTGTAATTGAAACGAACAGTACAATAATCAAATGCAACTATACGGTAAAAATGTACTTCAAACATGTCATCAAGCAAATCGATAACGCAACCATACCATCCTTTCATTACCCTCAAAAACCAGCTGCAGTTACAAGTATCGTGAGAATATTAGTGAATCAAATGAAACAAGTATTGTTAGCTACAAAACAAACATCTAAAAACTCCGAATTACTATAAGGTACCAAATTATATGACGAGCCATCAAAATGAGCTGTTTTAATATGAAAATATTTCCCATTACATGTTTTTGTAATATGTAAGATGAAATAAAAACAATGGATAATCATTGTGAATTTAAAGTGATTTCTCATTTTAAATTACTCGGCAAAAATAAATTAACTTCATGAAATAACAAACAAATATATTAAAAAAAATCAAGGATTCCAATGTAGCTTGGAATTAAGTTTATTGTAAGCACAATAAAAAAACAACTAATTCCTAGCTACCAGTTCGAAATTAGTAAAAAAATTTGTAAATAATTTTTATGGATTCTCAACGGGTAGTTTGGAATTGATGTTTTTATTTTATTTTATATAAATCAGAATGAATCCACTAGTTCCAAACTAGTGATTCATAATTAGTAGTGCTTTTAAATAGATTTGTCATTATTTTTAAAATAATATACCAATACTGATGATGTTTTAAATTGAAAAAATCAATAAATTGACAACATATTTTTTCAATCCCAAATTAGATTTTTATAATCAGTTATATTTTTAGTTTATTAAAAAACGTTCGAAATTTGTAGCAATATATTCTAACACAATTGTTAGAATGAGTGTTTTTTCAAAAACTATTCCTCATATTTGAACGACGAAATCACATAAATAATAAAAAATAAATAGAAAACTGTCCGGTACTGGACAGCCAAAAGAGAACCGTAAATGTTAACAATACAATTTAGAAAAATAAATCGTTAATACCAATATTAAAATTGTAATAAGATAAATACATCATAAAAACATAATATTTGTACAGAAAATTACAAAACAAATAAAAAATATAAGATTTATACAAACCAAAATAATAAAACTAAATAAATATACTATGATAAGTATTCTATTGTTGTTGATTGTAAACACGACTCACTTATCTATCACGAATGGTGTACAAGATATTTCTCAAATGTCATCTGGTGAATTTTATCTTTATACTCTTCAATAATCTTATAATAATCAAAGATCATATGTTTTTTACGAGTCATATGAATTAGTTTTCCCCTCACAGGGAGATTATGGTATAGGTCGATATCGGGTACAATGTACCATAATATATTCAGTACCAACTATCATAATCGACGATCGTAGTTGCAATACCATAACCTTATTGTAATGACAATTGTTTTAGTCCAACGATAAAATATTTTTGACCCAACTCTCTCAAACTCAATCACTTCATTCTTTTGATACATTTGTCATTATGTCTCTCAAAGACAATATATTCTTTGGATGGTAAGATACACATTAGAATTTTCCAAATTATCAAACTATACAATCGAGCATGTATGACTCAACTTTGTCGCCGCATCTAATTAGTAGTTAAACCGACATATCAACTCGAATGAGCTGAACATGCATAAATACTTGGATTATTTTGAAATATGGCACGTAATATAATCAAAATGTGTTATTATATATAATTATATTTACATAAATAATATAATAAAAATGTACGAACTCAACCTATAAGTGGTCAAATGTGCGCCTATACGACCAAACACTTGAAAATAAGGGTTTTTTCATAGAGCCTAAGTATGGATGTGCAACATATGACTAAGGAACCTCTCCGAATGTGGAAATTATAAATGATTGAAGTTGTCATATCTCTAACATTCCAAAACGGTCACAAATTTTTCATCATCTTCATCGCATGATGGCATGTTCTACGTGAAATGTTACATAGTTATGCCAAAATATACATCGCCCATGTGTAGTTATCTAATATTTCTAAGTTAAAAAAGATATACAACCAATCAAACCTTATTTAGGTGACATTTTTTGAGGTGAAAATACAACACTTATAAAAATGTTTGATTGAGAAAAATATTTGAGCCAAACTATCCTAAACCTCATCAAATTTTTTATGACTCAAGCTCATCTCTGGCTAAGTATATAGGTATACCAGAATGATGAACACCAATTCAGCCTTAACTTCTCTATTTTGTTATCCCCTAACTAGAAGAGTTGCATATTGGTAGAACGATTGTGATCATCACATCATCTAAAATGACATCATTTCCCATATAGGAAATAAAAAGTATAGAACTTAGGGTGCCATTTTTCTAAAATGTATATTGTTATATGTCTATTCGAATGAAAACTCATTTTCAATAGTAGATAAAAAAATACTAATAAGAATTTGAACCAGACGATGGTTTCCCAGCTCACAACTACACACAATGATGCACGACAAAATTCCATAGTAGAAACTTGATTTATGGTTTGGCTATAATATGACATATATGCTTGGATATGAATAACATGATTATTAAATCCAATGCGAGACATAAATCTATAGCAGAAACTTGAACTATGGTTTGAAACACGACCAAAGATTATATTCAAGCTTGGAAAATAGGGTTGATAGATGACCTATAGTTTCGTCAGGAAATATACTAGTAAAATGGAAGAAGCCAAGTGCATGTGTTAAACTTAACGTGGATAAGTGCTTGTGGTTGGATTGTTTTACAACAAGTATATGAGAGTGTTCCAAGATATGAATGACTCATTTTTAGGTGGCTTCACATGCTCAAGCTTGGTAAAGTTATCTCTTTAAGCATAACTTTACGCATTAAAGTTCGCTCCATATATGATGTTGGACTGTAAGTATGGGGTGCTTGTTGTAGAGATGGACTTGTTAGAGCTACACGCGCTAGTGAAAGGTGGTGACGAGGCTATAAGACATATGGATGATGTAGTTATGGTATGTAAAGATATTTTCGTGAATAATCTAAACTTTAAATTTGACCATGTTTATAGATAAGCTAATTATTGCGCTGATTGGATGGTTGAATGGGGGATGAATTCATCGGTGGATCTGACTCCGTATGTAGATCCACCAGAGGGATTAAAGAAGTTTCTTACAAGAGATAAATGTGGATGAATTATTCCTGTATCTGTATTATACATCCTCTTGAGGGTTAAAAAGTTTTTTTTTACCAGTCTTTAAACCTCACATGTTTGAAAATAATAATAATGATGATTATATTTCTAAAAATATATAAATAACGAATTCAAAATAATTACAATTTAAATACTAATAAATATAAAATAAATAATCTACCAATAACCATCCAACATCAAACTTATTTACCAAGAACAATCCAAGGTTTTAAAACTATGGATAACCACATATTGTTAAAATTAGTATTTATTAAATAACAACATTGAAATTTTGCTTCTACCAATATACCCCAAACCATTTTCTCTCTTATGTATTTCGTAATTTTTTAAAAAAAATGTCATATCTTTCAAACCATAGCTCCAAAAAAATCCAAAAATACCATTGGTTTTATTTTCTTAAGACAAACAAAACTAGATCCATGAAATATATATTTTTAATTTTTTTAGTTGCGAAATTACTTTAAATGGGTTGTGAAAATATAATAAAAAAATCCAAACATATCACTAATGGATTTTGTTGCGTTCGTCTTGAAAAATTGAACTATATGTGTTTTAAAAAATTAAGACAGAATTTGAAAGATATGAAGTTTTGAAGGTTAAAAATTGGAATTGTAGAAATAAGCACAAATAGTTGCAGAAATAGAAATTTAGTTGTTGTGATTGCGTAATTTTCTTTGTCATATGATTTGTTTTTTGTTATAAAATTCATACTTTCAAACCGTAACTATAAAAAATATCCGAAAATATAATTGATTTTGTGTTTTTAAGACGAAAAAAACTAGAACCATGAAAGATATTTTTTGGTTTTTTAGTTGCGATATTACATATAAATTTGTTGTGAAAAAAATATATTCAAATATCACTCATGATTTTGTTTTCTTCGATGTTAAATATATATATATATATATATATATATATATATATATATATATATGTTTGTGTGTGTGTTTTGATTTTTTATTCAAATTATATTTCGAAAGATATGAAGTTTTGAATGTTAAAAATAACAAATTTTAATTTTAATTTTAGTCACTCTTTGAAAGTGATATGCGGCCCGTATTTTCACAAATGAAAATATTCAAATATCACTCATGATTTTGTTTTCTTCGATGTTATATATATATATATATATATATATATATATATATATATATATATATATATATATATATATATATATATATATATATATATATATATATATATATATGTTTGTGTGTGTGTTTTGAATTTTTATTCAAATTGGATTTCGAAAGATATGAAGTTTTGAATGTTAAAAATAACAAATGAAAATTTTAATTTTAGTCACTCTTTGAAAGTGATATGCGGCCCGTATTTTCACAAATATTATTATGAATTTTTTAAGGTGTAAATGATTTTTAGTAAGGTGTAAATGATTTTTAGTAAGGTTCAAAATCTACCTGATTATTGGTAATTTGATTTCTACGGGATTATGAGTAACTTTTCATATAAAATAAAGAAAAACAATCATAAATACTATCTCATTACCACCTAATATCCAAAACTAGCATACTACCAATAGGTACTTGGAGCAAAACAAATTGACAAAATACCCCCACTAGTATATATAGGGTGTTTTAGGGTGAACAACTTTTTTCCTCATCAATCATAGTAAACCCATTTAAATCAATAAACCCACGAAACTCCAAATACCCAGTTACCCATCAGAAAAGACGTACCCAACAGTTTTCCTCCATCTTCTATCCTTTCCGGCTACATCCTCCGACGATTTCTCAGTCCGACAAAGTGATATAGACGTCACCGACCATTGTTCATCGTCAAGGAATGCATATTTGAAGCTTAGTTTTTCTTTCCAATCTCTAGAAAACCATACAGGTACTAAAATCGAAATAGTAAAAGTCAATTGGTTTAGTATTAAACTAGGTGTATTGTATTGTTTATAGGTTGTGGTGTATTGTCTTGTTTCTGGGTTTGGTCGTTTATGACTCAATAACAATAAACTCACATCTTCATCCTCTATGTATTGTCAACGGGCATGTGAAAGTAACAATGAACTCGCACATTCATCCTTTGAAAATACATTAAACTCGCATCTTCTTTAGTTATTGTACGAAGAACTCAGATAGTTCGATTATGTTAGATATTTTAGTGTAATTGGATCGACTAGTCGTAGAGTACGGAGTGCACGCTTGTTAGATTATATCATGATTATACCATGGCTGGGATCGAGCTGACTGGTCAGCTTGGGAAAAAATTATTTTGGTTAAATCGGCTATTGTTGCAAGTCAACAAAATTTTGAAATTGGAAATTGGAACGTTTTATTCAAATTTCAAATTTCAGTCGTTTTATTACAAATCCCGTTTAAAGACCTTAACTACCATAACTGCCAAACTGATTTTGTTGGTCGAATTGATTAAAGATGGGTTCTATTGAAAAACAAAATTACATCGATTACATACTCTCTGTTTAATAGAAATGTACTGATTTTATCCAATTGAAATTTTTGAAGACCCCCAAAAATATTTCAAAAAGAAATTGTTTACAAGACTTCAGAGATTTATCCAGAATCTAAACACTGTTTTTTTTATAGATTATAATTAAGAACTCTCATTATTAATATTCAATAAACTCGCATGGTTAAAAATCTACATAACTCGCATGGTTGGAAACATAAGGATCTAGCACAGCAAATAGACTTAAAGTTCAATGATTTAATATTTAATAAACTCAAATAATCAAAAATCTACATAACTCTAATGGTTGGAAACATAAGGATCTAGCACAACTAATAGACTTAAAGTCGAATGGTTTAATATTCAATAAACTCGCACAGTTAAAAATGTGCAGAACTCTCATAGTTGGAAGTATAAGGATCTAGCACAACTAAAATACTTAAAATCAAATAGTTTAATATACAAGAACTCGCACGACTGAATTATAATGAAGAACTCTCATGTCTAATATTAAATAAACTCGCATGATTAAAAATGTACATAACTCTCATGGTTAAAAATGTACAAAACTCTTATTGTTGAACTCGTATATTTATGGTAAAATTTTAAAATAAATAAATAAATATCATCAATAAACCTAATTTCGTTCGTTTTGCTAAAACGAACGGTGTTTTCAGATTATTTTTTAAGGGGCTAATTTAAGACCTTTTTTTTATAACGAGACCCGGTTTGGCTATAACGAGACCCCTGTTAATTACAAAATTGCCACTCATATAAATCCAACACCAAATACTTATTAAGGTAAGAATTCTCTGCATTGGGGTAATTTGTTTTTTAAAATTTCTATGTGTGATTTTAGAGATATTTAAAGTTTAGTATTCAGAGAGAAAAATCAATTTTCCTTTACTTGTAGTTATTTTCTTGATGTTTAAATGCATGTAGGTGTTTAGTTAGACGAATAGGTTCGATTTGGGATGTTTTTTGTTAGATTTGGGGTAGTTTAGGGTAGATTTAGGAATTTGGGGCAACTTTTCAGTTCTTGGTATTTACAAGCACGGTTTCGTTCTTGGAAATACCGGATGCACGCAAGAACATGTGTGCATCCGATATTTCCTAGCATGAAACAATGCCAAGAAATACCAAATCCACGCATCATGAATTCATGAAATCCACGCATAAAATCGTGCGTGGATTTCCTGAATCCATGATGCATAGATTTGGTCAGATCCACGATATGTGGATTGAAGAAATCCATATAACGTGGATATCCTCAATCTATGCAATCAAATACGTGGATCTGCAATTTCTGATTTTTAGCCCCATTTGTTATTCTGATGAATATTGTTGCGTGTTACGATGCATTTCTTATCCTACATCGACAATTTCACAATTTTTTATATTGATTTTAATTATATTGTAGTAACTTATGCTTGTTTAACAAAAAATATTGATTAAATTGTTTGGTTTGCGTGATTGTAGGATGCCTCCACGCCCATGTTCTCCCAATATGGTGGAGCAAGATACCGGTGATGATCGCGAGGAGATGTTAGTAGGCGAGACATCTTGCAGCGTACATCACTTTGCTAGAGGGGACTTTAATGTTTCCCCTTTTCGCCGGCGTCAAACTACGGACCAATGATTTCGTGGATATAACTGACACGCCATTGACCTATATTCGACATTTCACTCCTCTAAAGACCACAAGGCTTATATCGTCTTCAAAGATGACGTAAGGTTTTTAGTTTTTATTTATTTGTTAAAAGTTATAACTATTAGATGCAATGTGGTTTATGTTTGAAACATTTTCGAATGCATTGGATTGGTTATTGGTTTGTGTTATAACTTATATTTGTTATTGAATTTATTAGTTTAGGTTTGAATTTATTGTCGAATTTATTTGTTATTGAATTTATTGGTTATTGGTTTATGTTATATGTTATATTTGTTATTGAATTGATTCGTTTAGGTTTGAATGCATTGGTATCGGTTAATGGTTTATGCAGATTGTAATGTAACGGCTTAAGTTTATATTGCATATATGTTTATATTGTATTTTTTATGTAGGCTAGGGTACATATGCGGTAATATGATATGTACCAAACACACCGTGGTTGGGATTTGAAAGTACGCCAGATACGAGTACGTGATGAAATGATGGACACACGTTTTGGACCCATTGTTGACGCTCTCGCTCGATGGGCTACAAACATCCATCTGATAGAGGCGTTTTTGAAGAGATATCATCCAGAGACGAACACATTTCATTTCTCTTTTGGGGAGATAACTGTCACATTGGATGATGTCTAAATCATCACGGGGATGCCAATGGTCGGTGTGAACTGCGAGACATTTGAGTATCCTACTGTCGATGGGCGTAATGCGACGTACACTCTCTTACTATGGTGCATTGTTCAGGAGTTTGTGAAGGAGATTGTTGAGAACAAAGGGGGTGGCAAGAGGCATTTTCGCCTTGCATGACTGAAGAGGAGATTCTGCACGCATCAGTATATGACGATGAGATTACTGGTGCTGATGTTCGTCGAGCTACTAGGTCGTATTTGTTGCACTTCTTTGGTTGTACCATACTAGCCAACAATTTAGGTAACAACATTTTCCTCGAATAAATATAGTTCATAGATTATTACAGTAGCTCGGGCAGGTACAATTAGGACAGATGATACTCACTCAGCTCTACTTCCCGCTAGCCAGAGGATGCCTACACTCTACTTCCGGTATGTCTGGATTCTTGGGCTTGTTAGAGACATGGATTTACGACCATTTCTTCATATTTTTTGCTCAGTAGTACCCTAAGCTCAGTATCGCACATCCTATGATGTGCAAGTATGTGCCTCCACCATTTCGACAAAGCCAGTAGGCTCGAAATGGTGTTTGATATTACCTAGCTACATTCACCAAGCACGATGTAAGTTATAATTATCTTCATATTTAATTTGCGTAATAATTTAATTTCCCCTCATTCTCTAATGTTAAAACTTTTTTTTTTACTTCTTGTAGGTAGTATTCATGCTTTATACGTACGTACGGGATGCTCGAGGTCATTCTGATGTAGCTTGGATAGATGCGACATTGAAGTCTTCTGACATTTTCGAAGCATACTATCTGCTACATGTGGCTAGACAGTTGGGTCGCATTCAACAAGTAATATTTTGCGATATTCGATATAATATATTGTTTATTTTACGTATGCGTGTTATGGACTAATAGTTTCATTACAGTTACTTAGTGCACTACGTTCCATTCTTACATGTTCTAGTAGGGTTCGTCGTGCGAACACTATCTAAAAATGGGACGTATTCACTTGGGATAACTAAGAGTCCCACCGTATTCACCCTAGTCTTCAAGGTGAGCAGTATGTTCCTGGTCAGGAGGATAGTACGACGTTGATATACTCTGCATGGGTTTCGGAAAACCTATTGATGAGTCTGGAAATATTCGCCACTCGCTGTAGAAACTGGATAGGGGCAATCCGGATAATAATCACCCACTGAACCATCCGGACTTAACAAAAGTATTAAAATACTAAAAACCTTTTGACTAAGCTAGTTACTAATCTGCTTAATAAACTAATGAGTTTTTAAACTCGACCAGATTTCATAAGTTTGACCCGGAAGCCCATATGGCTCATAATTAAAGGTATAAATACCCAACCACTTTAATTAATGAGGGTAATGAACATTTAATACAACCAGACAGCTTAAATCTCTCACTACAAAACACTTAAACATTTAATACCCTTGAAACACCACAAAACATCTGATAAAATTACCCTCAGTCGAAAATAATCCACACCACCTATGGTATATCATTACCGATCCAGAGACGCACCACGACGATGCAGAGGTAGGGGTGAACCCCTCTGCACCCACACATGCCACCAGACTGTACGATTTGACGGGTTACCTTCTCAATTTACAGACGTATAAGCAGAGTCACCCTGACATTAGTTTGAAGGACCTTCGTGCACCTTTGGACGATTGCTACCGTCTTGCTCACGAGTATAAGGATTGATTGTTAGGTTTTTTTTCATGGTTGAAAAATTTATGGCTTTTTACGTTTATGTACTGAACGACTAGTTTAAGTTATATGTTATGATATTTTGTTACAGTTTAATTATGTTACCGTATTTTAATTTTTATTTGTTCGCAAGTTTAAATCCTAAATTTTAAGAAAGCCAATTTTATAATATAATCATTTTATAACATGGGAATAAAAACTTCTTCGAAATATTGGTATAAAAACATTAAAATACCATTAAATAGGGTAAAAGTACATCAGAAATCATAAAAAAACATTGACGAAAACTCAAACGGAGACATGAACTTACTTAAACATGAACTTAAGAAAACGTTAACCCATATAATAACTAAGACATTTATTTCTAGGAACTCATAGTAAACATAGTTTACCTTTCAGGCCAGTTCCATTTCATCACCTTCATTTCTTCTATCACATTCTGGTACTCCTTCGCAACAAGACGCATTTCCTATTCTTTGATGGTAACAAAGTCGGACTGGACACGATCCAACTGAGCCTCCATTATAGTATCTGTGAGTTGGCAGTTGAAAAGGTTAAACGCGATGTGATGTTTCAAGTCGTTGATGTTGGAAACGAGATGTACACAAAATTTCTTTATAACGTACCACCGACCTTTAACCTCATCCAAACGCCTTGATATATTAGGAGGTTGCACCCCATCCATACCTTATAGGAAATACATCTGGCATAGATTTCCTCCCAATATGTTTTCCCCATTCTTGCGTGTACTTTTTTCCTACTTCGACAGATGCTTTTGATGAGTTCGGATTTATTCACCACCACTCACTAAGAAAACCGGACAGGGGTAATTCAGACAATAAATGGCCACTGAACTATCCGGATAAGACAAAAGTATTAAAAACCTACACACATTTTGACTAAGGTAGATGCTAATCTACTTATGAACTAATGAGTCTTTAAACTCGACCCGGTTTCACAACTTGACCCAAAAGCCCATGGGTCCATAATTAAGGGTATAAATACCCAACCACTTTCATTAATGAGGGTAGTGAACAGTTAATACAACCAGGCAGCTTAAATTTCTCACTACAAAACGCCTAAACATATAATACCTTTGAAACTCTCCAAAATACTTGACAAAATTATCCTCAGATCGAAATAAACCACATCAAATTGGCGACCATAGTGGGAGAAGAAGGTGTCTGAATCTAGCATTCAAAACCAGAAATAAAAACCAGTTCGGAGGAATCCAGACGAGCAAGTAGTGCCACCACCTTTGATAGAAGTGGTGGGAGAGAACGATGAGTACACGGTCGAAGAACGAGATAGGCTGAAAGCTGAAATAGAAACGTTGAGGGCCACTAAAAAGGTAGAGATGGGTTTAAAGGAAAAGTAGAAAGTGTCAGTCATTCACCATACTGACAACCCAAGGGAGAATGACCCATGTCAGTTCCAAGAAATCTCACCGGTCCAAGCCGGTTGAGAACTCAGAGTCTGAGTCCTCTAGTAGCTCCTCGAATGAGGATGGGCTTGAGGAATCCTTGTCATCCAGCAGTGATGAGGGGAGATCCAAGAAGAAACAAAAGTTGGTTAAAAAATATTCAAGAAAAAGTGATAGGCATGGGAGATTAAAGAGGCATCTGGGAAAAGGGTCGTCTCACAACCACAGCCATAGTCGTAGGCATGTGGATCAGCTGCTGATGGATCCCTTTGCTTTCCATGATAAGCCAGGTATTTTTGCAACGCCTAATGAAGATACCGTTTTTAGTCGTGGCCGGAATTGGAGGCAATCCCCATTGTCATCCAATATACTGTCTGGAAACCTTCCTAAGAGGTTTGACAGTACCAAGATGGAGAAGTATGATGGGAGCAAAGATCCGGAAAACTATCTGGAACAATTTAAAAAATTTATGATTAATTTTGATGATGATGAAAAACTGCTTTGTAGAACCTTCTCTCAATCTTTTACGGTAAGTGCTTTGAAATGGTACAACAGTTTACCACAGGTTTGTATCAGAAACTTTGACACGTTTTGGGTGGCCTTCCGAAGGCAGTTTGTAGGGAGTAAGGAGGTGAAGGGCAATGTAGACACTATTATCCATTGTGCCAAAGAGCCAAACGAATCACTGAAAGACTATATAAGCCGGTTCGTGAACACAAAGAATGGGTTAGCTGATTGCTTTGAGCAGGTAGCAATAGCTTCTTTGAGGAAAGGATTAAACCCTAGGAATCTGGCCGATTCGGTAACCAAAAAAAAGACCATGACTTGGGTGGTTTGCTAAACCAGGTGGGGAAGCAAATCAATATAGATGAAACAAAAAAGACTAGGGTACAGAGGCAGGTGAGACCAGCCCCAGCTGCCCCAAACCGGAACCAGTCCGGATACAAGGCCAAAGAAGCCGAACATGGGCCTAACAGGGCCAAACAGACTCAATCTCACCCAGCTCCACCTTAGAGCTAGCAATCCAGAAATAAACGAGGGCCTTGGGTCCAACCGGAGTGGTTTGCTGAATTGAAAGAAAATATGGAAACCATCTTTGACAAAACAAAAGATGAGGTAAATTTCAGGAAGCCGACAACGCTTCAATCTCCTAGGGAAAGTCGTAATACTTGCTTTTGTCAATATCATCATGATTTTAGCCATAACATCAAGAATTGCATCGCTTTGAAATAAGAGGTGCAGAATCTGATTGAAATGGGAAAGTTGGGAGCTTATGTCAAGAGGAGAAGTGGAAACAAACCTGACAATGCTCACCAGACCGGCCCCAACGAACAATGCAGGGACATCTGCTCCGGACGGGGCCATGGTAATCATTGAAAGATTTGATGTAGAATCAGAGTATTTGGATCCGGATCTAACCCAAAATAAAGTGGGGGCTATAACAGAACATACCAAGACAGTGTCTGGGATTATAAGCGTTTTTGAGTCACTCACTATATTTGGGGGGGGGGACACTATGACTGCACCGACTCCTTTTTCAAGGAAGAGGCATGTTCAAACTCTAGCTACTCAGTTAGAGGGAGGCATGTCCTCTT
Organism: Limnanthes douglasii subsp. nivea; assembly: GCA_036936605.1. NCBI lineage: Eukaryota > Viridiplantae > Streptophyta > Magnoliopsida > Brassicales > Limnanthaceae > Limnanthes > Limnanthes douglasii. The sequence goes on from JAUPFV010000003.1 coordinate 55,664,406, forward strand.
ATCACTCCTAAATTCCTTTTCCCTTCATTGTTTTTTATGAAGATGACCTAAGGGACATAGTTGGTCCTCTTGAGGATTCTGTGGTGATAGGAGCATCGATTGGGGGAAATGACATCAGGAGAATTTTGATTGACACTGTCAGCTCAGCCAATATTTTCTTTTTAAGTTCCTATAAACATATGAAGAATCCAGCAGTGATTCAGCGTTCGAACATATCCATTGTGGGCTTCACAGGGAGCTCTACGGATGTGATTGTGGACTTCACATGGAGCTCTGCGGATGTGATCGGAGAGTTTGAGGAGGAGGTGTTTTTGGGCAAAGACCCTTTCAAGAAGATGGTCAGGGTACTTTTCGTTGTGGTAGATTTCCCCACGTGTTATAATGCGATATTTGGGAGATCATGGCTCTCCATGATGCATGTTGTGGCTTCAAAAATTCACCAATGTTTAAAGTATGCAGTTCAAGGACAAGTGAGAGTTGTCTGGAGTAGCCAAAAAATAGCAAGAGAATGTTATGCAACTGCACTTGCCCCTAAAACTCTGGGGCAGTCCGGATAAATGAAGATTAGCAGTTGTTGGGGCCCTCGGAGGGTGAGGGATGACCTCAGAGAGACCCCTGGTGTTTTGATACCAATTGAAGAAGTTGAAACCCACTCTCTGGCTGAAAGAAGGAGTGTTAAAATTGGCTCCAAGATGACACCGGAATTGAAGAAAAAATTGTTGTCCTTTTTGGCAGACCACCAACATGTTTTTGCTTGGTGAAATGCTGATGTGACCGGAGTACTTGCGAATGTTATATTACACCAGCTATCCATCTGAAGATATGTTGCGCCTGTTATGCAAAGAAGGAGAGCTTTCTCTAAAGAGAAGGCTGATGTCATAGTTCAAGAGGTTGACCAACTTACCAAGATGGGGCACATAAAGGAGTCTCAATATCATTTATGGACTGCCAATCCACTGTTAGTAAAGAAAAAGAATGGGAAATGACGTATGTGTATCGACTTCACTGACCTCAACAGAGCTTGCCCAAAAGATCTCTATCTAGTCCCTCGGATAGATCAGTTGGTAGACTCCACATCTGGGAACAAGTTATTATCCTTCATGGATGCCTTCTCCAGTTATAACCAGATACAGGTAGATCCGAAAGACCAGGAACACACTACTTTTGTTATAGATAGAGGCCTCCATTGTTACAAGGTGATGCATTTTTGGTTGAAAAATAATAAGGCTACGCATCAGAGGTTGGTGAACAAAGCATTTGCTGCTCAAATTTGGAGAAATATGGAAGTATATATTGATGACATGATGGTAAAAAGCTTGGAAGAAGAGTTGCACCTAGCTGATCTTCAAGAAACTTTTGCCAACTTGGCAAAGGTTAATTTAAAATTGAATCCAGAAAAATGTGTCTTTGGGGTGCAATCTGGAAAATTTTTGGGGTATGTCATAAGTGAGAAAGGGATACAGTCTGATCCGGACCAGCTTGATGGCTTGCTAAAAATGGATCCTCCTCGGAATGTTAAAGAAGTGCAAATGTTGGCATGAAGGTTGGCTGCATTAAATCGTTTTATTTCAAGGTCTTCGGACAGGTGTGCCCCATTTTTTCAAACTTTTAAGGGTGCTAAGGACTTTAACTAGTCTTCACAGTGCGACCAGGTGTTTAATGAAATAAAAAAGCATTTATCTTCCCCCAAAACCCTTTTCAAACCTGTTGACGAGGAGACACTGTACATATACTTAGTTGTGTCTGAATGTGCTATAAATGCGTTATTGGTAAGAGAGGTGGACGATTATCCTTGTCCGGTGTACTACATCAGCAAAAGTCTGATGGATGCTGAAAAAAGGTACCTAAAGCTTGAGAAACTGGCACTAGCCTTGGTGATTTCTGCCAGAAAAATGAGGTCATATTTTCAGTCTTATTCTATTATCGTCCGGACGTCTTTTCCTTTGAAAAATGTTCATCAGAAAGCGGACATATCAAGCAGGATGACCAAATGGTCAGTAGAATTGGGTGATTATGATATTGATTTCGCCCCCCGAACTGCAATCAAAGCTCAATCTGTTTCCGATTTCCTGGTTGAGTTCCATTCGGACAGAAGTACTGAGCAAGCTGCAAATAAGAAAACTAAGAAGGTATGGGTTGTCCGGACAGATGGTGGATCAAGTACCATGGGTTGTGGTGGTGGGATATGTTTAACCTCTCTGTATGGCGATAAGTCATACCAGGCTATATGTTTTGCTTTTAGGGCTTCTAACAATGAGTCCGAGTATGAGGCTGCTATAGCTAGTTTGAAGCTAGCTTTTCTGTGTGGCACTAAAAGAGTCAGGTTAATGAGTGATTCTTAGCTTCTTATCCATCACGCCCAAGGTCAATTTGAAGCCAAAAAGGAGCAGTTGATCAAAAACTTGTTTATACTGATGAGTCCGGATTTTATTCACCACCACCCAATGAGAAAACCAGACAGGGGTATTTCGGACAATAAATGCCCACTGAACTATCCAGACAAGACAAAACTATTAAATCCCTAAACACATTTTGACTAAGCTAGGTGCTAATCTACTTAAGAACTAATGGGTCTTCAAACTCGACCCGGTTACACAACTTGACCCGAAAGCCCATGGGTACATAATTAAGGGTATAAATACCCAACCATTTTCATTAATGAGGGTAACGAACATTTAATACAACCAGACAGCTTAAATCTCTCACTACAAAACGCCTAAACATTTAATACATTTGAAACTCTCCAAAACACTTGACAAAATTACCCTCAGATCAAAATAAACCACATCAGCTGTCATCAAATATTCATCTTCCAACTCAGTCTAAAGAGACATATTTTTCGTAATTTTACATTTAGTATATCTGTTACTGTCTCAAAGAGTGTCTACTTAAAGGCATTTTAGGATTTAGATAACGTAATCCAAGTAGACCAATCAATAAACGACACTTATAAGATAAGGATAACACAATCTAAGTTGATGAATGATTATGTGACACATAATACTTACAAAAGTACACACATAAAGTTGTGCATTAATAGGGGTCTCATTATAGGCTAAGTTCCATTATTAGGGGTCTGGCTATAATGAGACCTAATATCAATTCCTGCCAAATGGGACTCCACCTTATTGAAAACTCCTGCCTAAATAAAATAAATAAAATTACAGCCTAACTAAATACTCTTGCAAAGGATAACACAATCCAAGTTGACCAATAATTATGTGACATCTAGGGAAACATATGATGTAATATCATATGATGTTCGTCAATTACAAGATCAACAACATTGAAGAATATTAATAAAAACATGGGATAACATAAAAACCACAACACAAGAACAATCAATAAATGAAACATAAAAACAGAACATGAAACAACGCCAACAAAGACTCTAGAAGTCGGAGTCGTAACCCGTGTTGTCTTCAACATCGACGTCGTAGGCAATATCATCATCTCTACATGAAATCCTATCATCCAGATACAGTATCATCTCCGTATTAGTGAAATCATCGACCGTCATTTTGCACACATGTTTTGCTTCTTTCATAATTTTGAATTGGAGGAACATCAATCGCTCGAGCGGTTGGACAGCCAAGTACCCGATTTTCACTTTGTCAAGGTTACGCGTTCTGTAATTACTTTCCCTAGACACACCGTAATTAAAAAACATCCTACACAAGACGCAATCGAAGAAGGCATCACTTGAGTCTTCAGACATCTCTCGAAGGACAAATTTCACCGCTTGAACCAAATGTTAGTCTTCAACCAGACTGAAATCCATCAATGGTTTCTTGTTTTTTTTAAATATCATAATGTTTGTTGGATTAACTAGTAGACTGGGATTCATGTCCCTTTAAAACATGTATTTGACGCAAAGTAGGTATATGACGCGAAATCGATTATGGTGGGAGTTTTGTTTATTGACTAATTTCATTTCAGATAGCCTAATCCTAGTAGACCAATCAATAAACGACACTTGCAAGATAATGATAGCACAATCCAAGTAGATCAATAATTGTGTGACACCTAATACTTAAAAAAGTACAGACATCTAGTGAAGTATTATTAGGGGTCTTGCTATAACGTAAGTTACATTATTAGGGTTCTCGCTATAACGAGACCTAACATCAATTCCTGCCAAATTGGACTCCACCTTATTAAAATCTCACGCCTAAATTTGCAAACCCCTATAAAAAGACATGTAATATCATGCAACATAACAACCATCAAACATTCCTAAACATGAAAAAAAATATAAACACTTTAACAAATAGAGTTTACGGCTGATGAAGACTACCATTTGCTTCAGGCGGTGATGGTTTCCCGCCGAGAGATGGGGGAAGATACTAGCGATGCGTTTTTTGAGCGTACATGAAAGTTTCCTCTTTGATAATTTTCTCTAATATTTCTATGGTCGTACATTAAAGTTTACCTTTGATGTCGCTAAAGATAGCTCTCTTAGATGCGAGTCTAGGACGAAACAAACTTCGTTCGAATGTTTCGAAGATGGTAGAGTGTTGAATGCGAAGCAACGAGTGAACTTTATCCCAAAATTTCTCAAACGTACATAAACTTGTGCCGATTTCCCGTTATAGGCTCGAGTGAGCACTCTCCGCCCTATAACATAAAGTTAAATTATTTAGAAGTCTAACAATTAATAAAATAAAGTAATGCATAAATATGATAATATAACTCACTGGTTGCTAGTGTGGTTGCCCAAATGTTTAATTTTGTTCGTGTAAATATTAAATAAGGGTCTATCCATTGTTTCATCAAGTAATCGACAACCTCAGCACAATAGGCGTAGGCTTGGTGTAACTCGGCAAAGTTTTTGTTATAGTCTTTGATCGTCGCCGAATGGGAAACCGCGACATAAAATTCTAAGAACTCTTCACCCATGTCCGCTTTCGGCAAAACTTTCTTAGCGTAGGAGCGAATGTTCCTATTGATATGCCAAGTGCATAACATATGACTTGCATCCAGAAATACATCATCGATAACGTTCATTAAAGCCAACTCTCTATCGGTGACGGTAATATATGATAATGCACACATGTTATTTACGAGCACTCTCCTTAGAACGCTCAATGCCCACGTGTAGTTCTCTTCTTTCTCGGAGCTCATAAAAACAGAAGCTATACAAAAGGTTTTTTTCGTCGAAGTTTGGCCAACTATTTCTAGCAAAGAGATTTTATACCTTGCAGTCTTGTACGTGTTATCCATATTAAGAATTTGAGGAAAGTGCGCAACAAATCAATGCATTTTCCGGATGTTTTAACTTCAAACCACAATATATATCTCTTGGCCGATAACCGATTGTTGTGAGTTTACGAACATACTCCTCCTTCTCCGGTTTTAGCCTCGCGACCCATAAATGACCATCCAAGTGCAAGAAGGGTTGGTGGTTGTGTTTTCCATTTCTAACTACCAATTTCTAATAATCGGGTAGTTCTAACACCGGATTGCCCCTTAGTATGAACGGACAACCGCATTTTTTGGATGAATACTCTCGCCGCTTCTTCACAATCCCTGGTTTCGGCCTCGGCTTGTAAACACAGTGCCTCTCGCAATTAAAATATAGCCTCGGAGTTTTACCGTTTTAACTACCATCGTCATCTTTATCGATAAAAACAACGAATCATATACTCTTGCTTTCCTTGTCAACCCATGCGAGCAATTCCGCTTTGGTGTAGACGTTATCCGTAGTAAACATTTGGCTATAATCGGCCATGTTACATGGTGCTTCTCTCTGTTCCTACACAAATCAATATAATTTAAATTGGCACAGTATCACCATTCATTCAAATCACCAACAAAAATAACTCATTCAATTGTAAACAATTTCATACATGTATTTACACTTTCAAATGCAAACATAAACGCAAAATTCGGCAATAAACGAGTATATAAAACAAACCCAGACCGAAATCGCGCATAGTTCTACCAAGATTTGATAAAATCACGCAATTTTGTACCAAGATTTGTCCAATTCTCGCATAAATTCGTGTGAAGATTTGACAAATCTTCGCACGCAATAGCGTGATTTTGTGTCTTCCACGCGTTTTGTTGCATGTAAGTGTACGATTTAATGCACGATTTAGTACAAGGTTGTGTCCTGTTAACAAAAAAAAAATGATTTTTTACTTCAAGGACACTCTCCAGATGGTCAGTAAGCGGCTCCTCCTCGTCCGAACGGAAATCATCAACATTGCAACTGAAATCGTCGTTATAGTCACTCAAACCCATAGTATGAGTGTTAGGGTTTTTAATTCTACGAATTAGAGTTGATTTTATGTTTTTTGGGGAGTTCGAGTATATGGGTTTTTCTTGAATTTTAGAGAGAAAAGTGGTAGGAAGAGAGAGGAGAGGAGGTAGAAAGTAAGGGGGTTGAAAAAGTTAAAGGGTTTTATATGTAGGGGTATTTTTATAATTCCAAGTTCAATGAGACCCTTTTAGACGTGCCCATATTTTAAGCTCTGGAATGAAAAATATATAAAAAAAAATTGGTCGAAAAACTTAGGCAAGGCTAAATAGAGACCCCATTTGGCTATAATGAGACCCTTTTATAATGAGACCCCATTTGGCTATAATGAGACCCCAAAAATGACCAATTTACCCTTGATATAAAAGTTGTATTTTCAGCCAAAAATATTCTTTTCTCTCTTCTCCTCACCAAAACCTCTCAAAATCTGCCAAAAAAACTTAAGATTTCTCAAATCTAAACTTACAAAAACGTTAAGGTATGAATCCTATACCTATTCATGTACTTTTTATGCAATTTACTTAGGTATTTTTAGTGATACTTAGAGTTATAGGTTCTGCCTCAAAAGTCCGATTTTCATGTATATGTTGTTGTTTTTTTGAAAAAATAGTTGTAGATACGTGTTAGTCAACTCATTATCAATGTTTTGGTACTATTTCTGTTGAATTTGGTTCGGGTTTTTTGAGATTTGGGGTCGGTTCGAAATCTAGGGTTTGGAGTTGCTGGTTGTGCAAAATCGCGAGCAACTCGTACGAGATCCTGCACGGTTCGCGAACAGCCAGTTCGCAACCCGTGCAGGCTCGTGTACTGGTTGCTCACGATTTTGCACAACCAGCGATGGTGAAATTGCGAACTATCTGTTCGTAATTTCACCAAAATTGTGCATGCTCAGTTTGCGAATTTGTCTGTTTTGGCACATTCTATTGTTTTTATTCCCAAAATTACTTGCCTATTCACAATGATTTTATTTCTTGTATTTCAGCATGCCTCGCATACAGAATACACATGTTCGTAATTCAGGATCGGGCAGTGATAGCGAGCATGAGGAGGTTGTTTCACAGTCATGGTCTGTAAGGCGTAGGCCCAGCGCATCCACTCCAGCCCCTACTATATCTTATACGATTGGGACACTGGATCGGCTTTTTCAGAAGGTGAATCTGCATGTGCCTGCTATTTACCTAGACTACACATTTCATGAAGCATACAACGTCTTTGGAGGAGAGGTAAGTAATGATTGGTTTAAAGTACGATGTATGGTCTTTTATATTATGTCTAAGTTTTTGATGTTTTCTGTAGGCTCGTCAGCCGTCGCGGTGCTACTCGATGTACGCTACATATCGTGCATGGGATCTTACTGGGCAGGGCAGGGTCAGACGTTAGGTTATGATGTCTTGCTTCAGTCCCCTCAACGATGTATTGGAGCGTTGGAGTACCAACGTACACCTGGTAGATTCGTTTCTTGAGAGGTGGCATTTAGAGACCAACAACTTTCACTTCTGTTTTGGTGAGATGATGGTGATGTTAGATGACGTCCACGTTATTACTGGTCTGTCGATCACAGGTGATGATTTTGTGATTCAGTCATTTCCTAGTAATGGACAGCGTTTGGCATGGTATTCTAGGGAATTAGGTATACCCGAGGATGCACTTAGGACTGAGTTAAGGCGTAACAGGGAGGGTAGTGCTAGATCTGTTCGTTTATAGTTTTTATGTGAGCAGCACATGCAGCCCCATTTATGGATGATACCATGTCTTATGGTACCGTAGAATGTGTCACTAGGGGTTTTCTGCTCCACATGCTGGGTTGTTGTATTCTGGTGAACAAAACTGGGAACAGTATATCGTTAGATTATTTACAGTTTGTAGAGCATTATAGGACATCCGTTAGATACAACTGGGGCCAGCATATACTAGCTCAGCTGTATCACCATCTAGGAAAGTCGTCCATGCACTCCACTTTAGGGATTTCAGGTTTTATTGCCATGTTGGAGACGTGGATATACGATCACTCCCCCCCCCCCCCCTTTTACAAAGGTCAACACTCTCTACGAGCCTTCTATGCCTATTATTTGCCGATATGTACCTTCAACGTATCGTGCGGATGATGAGACTCGTATCAACATCCGACATCTACTGGGTTCGTTAAAGAATAATCATGTGAGTTACGATGATTTGTTACATTTGTTTGTTAGTCGTTATTTTATTATTACTTAAAGTTGTTTAAACATTATTAACTTATAATGTAGGTTTGGTTCATGCGTTACCGCACGATACGTGATCATTTCCCTTTCTGTGATGTGGCTTGGATTGACCACACGCTGAAGGCGTTCGAAATAGTTGAGGCGTACTATCCACTTCGGGTCGCTCGACAGCTTGGCCACATTCAGGATATACCACCGGCGTTGCGGGCTGTTTTACCAGCAGACAGGAGGAGGCGTGTTAACACACACTTTTTGTGGGATGCGGCTACATGGAACGCCTGTCGGTCGCACATTGTTGACCCGACGATTCGTGGTGACACATATGCTATAGGCGGTCATAGTACGACCTCTTTGTACGACGTATGGATCAGTCACCACCTATGGTACACCCTACTTGATCCTAGTGTGGTTGGTCCATCTGGTTCACATGTTGCAGAGACCCCGAGTGCGATGTCATATCAGGCACGACTGTATGACATATGCGATCGTGTGATTGATGAATATTTGAGAGCGGACGAGATGAGTATGGAGGAGATGCGTCAGGAGATGCACGAGTGTTCGCTTTTGGCGCACCAGTACCGCGCGAGTGATTGACTCGATTTGTATTATATGACTACTAGGACGATTGTTTGTCACTATCTTTTGTTTTACTTTAGTTGTTGCTTTCATTGATTTGATTTTATTATGAGGATTATTATATGTTTTTATGTTTTTATGTTTTTATGTTTTTATGTTTTTATGAATAACAACATCAAAGTGCACAAACTGCAACATAAACATAAGCTGAAACACAAACTTAAATATTTTTAGAAACACAAACTGCAATGGAAACTCAAACTTAAACCGATTCAGAAACTCAAACATAAACTCAAACATAAACGGAATCAGAAACTCAAACATAAACTCAAACATAAACGGAATCAGAATCTCAAACATAAACTCAAACATAAACCGAATCAAACACTCAAACATAAAATAAAATATATGCTAAAACATAGTCTGAAACATGAACTTTAACATAAAGCCAAATCAGAGTTTATCTATCAGGCCGGTTCCATTTCATCAACTTCCTTTCTTCTTTCCCATCTTGGTAGTCACGCATTTCCTCTAGCCGGATGTCAATAATGTCAGAGCGGACCACCTCCAGCTGGTCTCCTGTTATAGAATCTATGACTTGACAGTTGAACCGGTTACACAAAACACGACGTTCCAATTCGGTGAGGCGAGAAACTGGATGTTGACGGAATGTGACTAGGACTGACCACTTAGCTTTCACCTCATCAACATGCCTTGAAATTCTAGGCGGATAAACACCATCCCTTCCGTAAAGGAAGTATATATAGCATACCAATGCCTCGCAGTACCTTTTACCCCCCTCTAGAATGTTCATGTTACCAGCTTCAACTGATTCCCTCATCAAATATTGATCTTCCAACTCAGTCCATGGACACATTTTTTGCAATTGATATATTTGCTATAATTTTTACTGCCTCAACAACGTCTTTTTATACCACTTTTATGCTTAAGATAACGTAATCCAAGTAGACCTATCAATAAACGACACTTGTAAGATAAGTATAACGTAATCCAAGTTGACGAATGATTTTACGACACATAATATTTACAAAAGTACTTAAATGTTGCAGTGCAATAATAGGGGTCTCATTATAGCATAATTTCCATTATTAGGTGTCTCGCTATAACGAGACACCTACAGAAATTTCTGCCAAAACACCCGCGTTTAAAAATTTCCCGCCCAAACAACCACGAGCCTATAAATAGACGCTAAGCACTCCTCAAACATAAACTCTTTAACCAATAGAGTTTACCCCTCATGAAGACTACCATTTGCTCGAGGCAGTGAAACTTGCCCTCCGAGAGTTGGGGTAAGATAGTAGTGATGCGTTTTTCGAGATAGTTTTGTGTGAGATGTAGTACAACTACAACCGTTTAGGAACGAAAGGTTTTGTTGTGCGTAACCGTGAACAGATCAAGCAGAGGTACATTTTTTGCAAACCAATAGATCGTTTCTTATTTCTACCATTTAAAATTAAGCAAAAAGCAGCCGCCGTCTGGAACATGACAGTGGTAGACTAGTTCACTAGGGATATGGTAGCGTATCTTCAGAATAGGATTACTGAAAGGGAAGATGAGATTGACTCTGACGACAACTTGGGATATGAATTCGACGATTGAGCATTATGTTATGTTTTTAATTGTTTGCATCTTGTAGGTTATGTATTGTTTGTTTGTTTAAGTTAATGTTTGAACTTGTTGTAGTTTCCATTACCATGTTGTAGTTTTTATTTGGTACCCGCAACTTCAGACAACAACTAAGAAGAACAATCACAACTTAAATTAACAACCAGTAATACAAAAATCATAACTTCACACAACAACTAATACGAAAAATCACAACTTAAATTAACAACCAGTAATACAAAAATCACAACTTCATACAACAACTAATAAGAAAAATCACAACTTAACTTAACAACCGCTAAGAAAATCACAACTTCAAACAACAACTAATAAGAAAAATCACAACTTCAAATAACAACCGCTAAGAAAATAACAATTTAAAATAACATCAGTAGAAGGCTTAGTCGTATCTAAGTTTGTATTCCACATCATCCACTCCCCCCTTGCAATAATCCCGTCCTCTAGAATTTCTACCATATCCCTCGTGATGCAATTTATCAAGCTCAGGTTCCAAACGAAAGTTGCTTTTTGCTTAATTAACGATGACAAGAAACATAAATACTGTATTGGCTTGCAAAAAATATAACTGCGTTTGATCTGGTCACGAGTACGCATAACGAGACCTCTTGTACCTAAACATTCGGAGTTTATATACATCGTACATAGGACACACTCGAAAAACTAATCGCTGGTATCTTCCCCCAGTATCTGGCGGGCAATCTTCACAGCTTGAAGCATATGGTAGTCTTCGTCCGCCGTAAACTCCATATGTAAACGTTAACGAGTTTTATATTTTTGTGAATGCTATATGTTTGCCAAGTGTTGTATTTTTCTAGATTTTATGTCCTATTTTATAGGGGGCGAGTCAATTTTGGTGGGCGTTTAATATTTGGATATGGTCTCATTAGTGATATTCATACCCTTTCGAATGCAGTGTTGTCTTTAGCTATAATGAGAACCTGCTTCTAAACCACGTGGGTTGTAATAATGATCATGGATATGTGTGTATTTTTGTATCTATTATGTGTCACAACATTAGTCGCCTATTCAGATTACGTTATCCTTACACGTGTCACTACTTTAAGCTACTTTGAAGTTGTTTTTTTTTACCATACTTAAGTTTTTTTTTCGCACAAATTTCGAATCATTCGAGCCAAATGACTAATGTATAATGTTGGTAAAAAAAGAATTTGGTTTTGGACTCAAGAACTAAATAAATGTGAAAATGTCAAAATTGTGACCACTTTAAGCTACTTTGAAGTTGTTTTTACCATACTTAAGTTTTTTTTCGCACAAATTTCGAATCATTCGAGCCAAATGACTAATGTATAATGTTGGTAAAAAAAATTGGTTTTGGACTCAAGAACTAAATAAATGTGAAAATGTCAAAATTGTGACCACTTTAAGCTACTTTGAAGTTGTTGTTTTTTACCATTTTTAAGATTTTTTTTTGCGCAAATTTCGAATCATTCAAGTCAAATGACTAATGTATAATATTGGTAAAAAATGAGTTTTGGACTCAAGAACTAAATAAATGTGAAAATGTCAAAATTGTGACCATTTTAAGCTACTTTGAAGTTGTTTTTTTACCATTTTTAAGATTAGTTTTTTGCACAAATTTCGAATCATTCGAGTTAAATGACTAATGTATAATATTGGTAAAAAAATGAGTTTTGGACTCGGGAAAGTTACAAAATAGGAAAATTACAAAATTTACAAAGGTCTTTGCGAACAAGGAATGCTATAATTGGCCAGATTCGCGAATGCATGCGGCTGTAAATGGGTAGAATTGCAAACTTCCCATTCGCAATTTTGTGCAATTGTAGCGTTGGCCGTGCACAATTTTGCCACAATCCAACATTCCATGTTCGCAAATCTGCCACTGTGCCGATTAATTGAATTTGTTGTCACCTTATTTTGCTAAAATGGTAATTTTTACGTGCAAATGATAATTTAATTTAAGGTGGTTATTTATTTTACAATAATGTTATGAAATGGAATTTTCGAAATAAATAAAACTTGGAAGTATCGACTACAAACCGAGGTGAAAGTAAAATAAAGTATTTGTAAGTGAAAAAGTTAAAAACAACTAATGCATAAACAAATCACGAGTCTTCGGCCAAATCAAAGACACGTGGTGGCTCTTCGCGTGCGATCGATGCTTGGGCGTGCTCAATTTGGTTATGTTTGTTCAATCGCTTGTCGAGCGGTATTGCCCAACCGGTGACGACTTCTTCCGTGCGAAACGGAAACCAAGTAGGATAGATTTCCGGAAGTGGTCCATTCAACACAACCTACACAAATAAAAGTAAGATAAATATTTGGTCATAAAATAATATATAATATTAAAAGATTCATTGGTTTACTTACTTTCACGAAATGGTTACCGTGTACAATAACTATACCAGCTTCCATGTTAGGACACGATCGAGGAGGTACACCGCGTAGAGGTAGATAAGTGTATGATTGGTGGAGTGAAACGTGGTATACGATACATTGATATCTAGTGGCTATCACTAAGCCTAAATCGGGTAACGTCATCCAATGCCGACTACCGGCTCATACAATTCTAAAACGTTCAGCCTTCTCACTAGTTCATCTACACCTTGTGAACCATCAAACACTCTCTCCCATAGCTCGCGTTCATTTAGCAATTTGCCGATCAAATCCCGTCTACCTTGGTCCCATGAATTGGATTTAACGTATACCGTCAAAGCAACGACCCGGAATCCGCAATTACCGTCGGGAGACAGGTCTTCGACGCTAGAAATATAGTCATGTAAATAGTTAGGAAACCAACTCTCGTAGCCGCTAAAATCTTTCCCTTCGATGATTTTTTCGATCGAGCCACTCTCTCTTTCTTCGGTTGAGCCTTGGTTTTTGCTTTATCTTTTGTCTTGTCTTTTGGCGCTAAAAATGTTTTATTAGCTACCGAGGCGGTTGTGCTACCTATCATACCGGGAGTGCTAGCGCCTAGACTACCATCGTATTCCCACTTGCATGGGTCCCGTTTAGTTGATTTGTCCCGAGCGGTTTTTCCTACCTTTAGTGGCAACCGGCTCCTTAGGTTGCAAAACATGACTTCTAGCGGGATCTATGATTTGCATCATCCTATTTATGACGTGATCTTGGACGTGTTTCCCGTAACCGCGGATGGTGCTATCTATTAAGGAGAGTTTTCTCGTGAGCTCGTCTTTGGTACCAACCTCATCATTAGGTTTGATCTTTAACGTACTCCAATAAACATCACACTCATATTTTCTAACCGCCCTTCCTTCTTTATAAATCAAAGCTAATTTGCATGCACATGGTAAATTATGAGTTGTCCTAATAACACACCCACACATTCCGGGAGTGAACCATATTTTCAAGGCCGTTGCGAGATTTGTCTTTATTAATTCTATAGCCGTACATGCACGTTCACCTTTGACATCCTTGTAGATGGTTTTGTTAGGCCCCCTAGTTGAGTTTCTTGGACGATACCTACTACGCTCAAATGATTCGAAAATGTTAGAGTGCTGAGCGGTAAGAAATGCATGAACATTTTTCCAAAATTGCTCGAACGTGTATAGACTACTACCAATTTCCCGCTTGAGGCTCGAGTGAGCACTCTCCGCCCTATAACGTGAGATAAAATAAATTAGATTTCTAACACTTGATATTAAAAAATATTGTGTGGAGATGGAAATATAACTCACTGATTTCTAGTTTGGTTGCCTAAATGTCTAAATTTGATCGTGTGAATATTGAGAAATTATGTCCATAATCCTCAATCCATTGCTTCATAACGTACTTGATAACCAATAGACAAAATGCGTACGTGTTGTGCAATTCGGCAAGGTTTTTGTTATAATATTCGAGCGTGGCCGAATAAGCTACCCTTTTGTAATATTCGCCGAACTCTTCGGCCATGTCCGAATTCGGTAAAACTTTCTTAGCGTAAGAGGTGATGTTCCTACCAATATGCCAATTGCATAGCATATGAGTTGCGTCCGGAAATATATCATCGATAAAATTCATTAAAGCTAACTCCATATCGGTGACGATAATGTTAGGTAATGCGCACTTGTTGTTCGTCAACACCTTCTTTAGAACGCTCAATCCCCAAGTGTAGTTCTCTTGTTTCTCGGAGCTCAAAAAAACAAAAGCAACACAAAATGTCTTCTTCGTCGAAGTTTGGCCAACTATTTCAAGTAAAGGAATCTTATACCTTGTAGTCTTGTACGTGCTATCCATTATAAGAACTTGAGGAAAAGTGCGCATGAAATCGATGCTTTTAGGGTGTGCAAAAAACAACTCGAGGATCTCGTCCGTTGCTTCACAACTTCGCTCCCAAACATAGTACTCGTGTTCTTTTAACTTAGAAAACAAGTATTGCATTTGTGTCTTGCCCGCTTTATCAACCAAATCATGTTTTTGCCGCATGTTGTACATCGTGCGCATGCTTGATACATTTTGTGGGTCTTTAATCTTCAAACCGTGATATATCTCTCTTGGTCGAGAACCGACTTCCGTTTGACTACGAACGAACAATTGTTCTTCGATTTTTAGTCTAACGGCTCGTGAATGACCATCTAAGTGCAAAAATGGTTTGTGGTTGTGTTTCCCGTTTAGCACTATCAATTTTCAATAACCGGGTAGCTCTAAGACCGGACTCCCTCTTAAATAGAACGGACACCCACATTTTTTTGATGAACATTCTCGGCGCTTTTTAACATACCTCGGTTTGAGGTTAGGTTCGTAAACCCCGTACTTCTCGCACCTAAAATATATCCTAGGATTTTTCATACTTTTGCTACCGTTGTCGTTTTTACTACGTAGCACAATGAATCCTAGTTTTATGCTTTCGGACTCGACCCAATTGATCAAATCAGCTTTGGTGTACATGGTGTCCGTACTAAACACTTTCGTTTAATCGACCATCGAACATGGTGGTTGATCCGGTCCCTACAAATGTGATTGATGCAATTATATGAAAACATACTTAATTATAACCGATCATTTAATTTTCATAACAGGTCATATTCGCGAACAAAGAGTTTGACTTTTTTGCCAAATCGCGAACAACCAATACGACTATTTGGCCAAATTGTGAACACCAAACGCGTATATTTGGAAAAATCGTGTATTGTTCGTTCTTTTACTCGGTATAATTGCGAACGGAATACTCGTACAATTGGCAAAATCGCGAACACAGTGCTCGTCGATTTGGTATATTTGCGAACAACCTGTTCGCGATTTTGCCAATTTTTTCATTCAAAACTGCGAATCGTGGGTTCATAGTTCGTCCAATATGTAGCGCTACCAGCGCTATATTCGCATTGAAACTAAAAAAACTGGAAATCACCTCATCTTGGGTTTCCAGATGGTCCGTCAACGGCTCCTCCTCCTCCGATGCAAAATCATCGATATTACAGCTGAAATCTTCACTCCAATCACTCAAATCCATGCCTTTTTGGAGTTTTTAGGATTTTTAGAAAGAGAAAGCTTAAAGGAGAAGTAAAATAATTTTTTTTTCTTACAAACTTGGTCTTATAAATGAAGGGTAAAATAAACATTTCACATTGAAGAAAACAAAATTGGGATCTCATTATAGCCAAATGGGATCCCAATATAGCCTAGCCCGAATAACTTTGGTATTTGGTATTGGATGATGGTAAAATATATAAGAGTAATATATTTGCTAGAAGCAACAGAGGGAAGTATTACTCTACTCATCTTGACAAAGTTCAAGATAAAATTGTTGAGTGGGACCTAAAGAACTTGTCATTTGGGGGCAGGTTAACATTGATTACCAATGTTTTAATTCCAAATATTCATTATTGGATGCAAAACACCCTTGTCCCTAATAATATCATTAAGAAAATGGAGTTTTATTTTAACAGATTCATGTGGAGATCAAATTACAATACTAAGACCATTCACTGGTCAAATTGGAACCAGTTTTGCAAACCCTTTGATGAAGGGGGTTTAAATGTTAAAAGCCTAAATGATATCCAACAAGCATTTTCTTATAAATTGTGGTATATTTCGAGGAACAACAATAGCTTACGGGCCACTATGATGCACAAGACATACTGTAGTGCTTCCCATGCTCTCAAATCTAAATGCAAATCAACTGACTATACAGTCTGGAAAAGACTTCATACTATTAAAAACTCAGCTGAGAAACACATCAAATGGAAGCTTGGTCAAGGTCATATGGACTTCCGGTTAGAAGATTGGCATGACAAACGTCCAATGATAAGTGACACTAACTCTTATAACTGGTATTTATATGCTAGTGTAAACTCTTTTTGGAAAAACAACAGTTGGGATTACAATGTTTTAAACAATATCTTGCCTAATGACAGAGTTGCTCATATTTCAAAATACAAAATTGACAGTTCTAAACCTGATCAAATCATTTGGAAACTCTCTAATAAGCACAATTTTGATACAAAGTCTACTTGGGAATCTATTAGAACTACTTATACAAAGTCAGGCTTGTTCTTAAGAATTTGGAGCTCATCTATTCCTAAAAAATACTCTTTTTATGCTAGAAGCTCTTAAAGGGATACATTCCTATTGATAGTATCATCATGAACAGACACACTAGTATGACCTCTAAATGCCAATTATGCAACAACTGCGAAGAGAAAAACCATCTCTTCGTAAGCTGTTGCTTTGCTTGGCCTCTTTGGAACTATTTCAGTTGTCTTTTTAAAATTAAAGTTGGTAAACATATGGTCTTATCTCATATATTACACTCCTGGTTTTGGTTTTCTAAAGGCAAAAAACATATAACTCAAATAATTCCTCAATTTATCTACTGAGAAATCTGGAGAAACAGGAACTTGGCAAAGTTCACTGGTTTTTCTGTTTCTGTCAATAAGGCTATCGATAAAATTACTTATATTATTAAGAGCATGGACATGGCGAATATGCTATCTTAAAAAAATTGGACTAATGCTTATCATGCTGCTGTTTCCCTAGGATGTAACTCTCTCAAGAACAGAAAAGAAATCCCAAGATACCTGAAGTGGATAGCTCCAAATCCAGGAAGAATGAAGCTGAATGTTGATGGTTCGTGCAATAAGTTTGGTGAATCGAGCACTCGCTTCCTTGTTCGCAACTCGGAAGGAGACATTCTCTTGGGCTCTGGTACTCTTTTGGGAAAATTGAACCCTCTTTTTGCTGAAATCAGTGCCCTAATCGAATGACTGATTAAGTGCAAGCAAAAACAATGGTTAGATGTTGATGTAGAATCAGATAACGTGGTGCTAATAAACCTAATCGCTAATCGAAATGAAGCTTGGTACCTAGAAGATTCAATGGAAATCTGCAGATCTTTGATCCATTCAAAGATGAAAATCAGGCATATATCTCGAATCCAAAATCAATGTGCTGATTGGATAGCAAAAACCGTGATTAAAACCAGGAAAAATCTTCAATTCGATGATCCTCCAGATGAACTTAGATCTATGGCTTTGTTTTTTTTTTTCGAAGGGAACCCGCAGCCGCTACTCAGAGTGCAATGAGTGCGCACAGGGTAAACCCTCAGTCTGACGCGATAGCCTGCAAACCAACGCCAGAAGGTAAACCACACAAGGTGGCAGGCTCAGCCGAGAAGGTGTATGTAGAGGGACTCGAACTCATGACCTTTGTTCACAAGCACACCATACTCAACCAACTCGGCTACCCCCTTGAGGGCAATCTATGGCTTTGTTGGAGAGTATGAGACTCGGTTTTGTTACCAGTTGAAAGCTCAAGCGTTTGTCGAAGGTGGTCTAGGGAAGAAGATGAAATTTCAAATTTCGGGCGCCTATTAGATTTGCCCTTTTAACCCTATATTTGGAATGTATTTCAATTTTAACCAAAAGATTTGCCCTTTTAACCCTACATTTGGAATGTATTTCAATTTTAACCAAAAACTTTGTAAATTCTAACAATTTAGTAATAAAGTCCTTTGGTGAAAAAAGAAGAAGAAGAGAGTAATCTATAAAATATTAATGGAATGCTGACGTCACCACAAAATATACAGTCGATTAGGCATTTTTTGAACCCGTTCCCGTCCAACTCACACAGGGAGATCTGACATCACCACCGATCGCTTCGTCAGTCCTAACCTTAACCTATCCGATTCTCCATATCGCTTTCCTTTTCTATCTCATCTTCTACGCCGAACGTCCGTCACGGCCTGTACTTCTCTGGTGGCCACAAGGACTGCTCGAGCGAAACCGCCACCAAGCGCCGATTCATACTCAGTGAAACCTCAGTCAAACCGACTGTGAGGAGGTCGCTGACGTCATCAACCCCGTCGAAACGATTCAAGAAGCCGAAGCCTGCACCATCCAATGGGACTCGACTCCCTTTCGGGTCCAAATTCAGGTCCTATTCTATATCTGAATTAACCTTGAGCTTTTGGTCTGTTTACTATTGTTAGTCAGGATTCAAAACTTGTAAAATAAGTGATAAATTATCAAGCTATCATAAAATCTTGTTGCTCAATGATACAAACAGAAAAAAGAAGAATCAAATTTAAAAGATAAGTGTTGCTGCTTATGGGTTTTTGGTACAAGTTCTACTACTTTGTTGATAGATTAGAGAGTATGAAGTTCAATATTTTCATGGGTAAAGTTTCTTTTTGGATGTAGATGCCCCACTGTATTAGTAGTTTGGTGGCATTTTGTATGGTGGATTGTTTTCATCCTTTCACATGAAGGCCACTGCAACTTATGAGATGCATTATCATCTTTAACTATGTTTTCCGATCAACAAAATCTTAAGTCTTTATCACCATTCAACCTAATTTTGTTAATTATTTGGCTAAGAAGAGTCGAGGTTGCCTTTTCGTATGAAGACTTGACATCTATGGTTGGATTTGGATTCTCACCGCGCTCAAAAGGTTGGTGAAAGCTGCTCGAGCAGAATAAATAGTGCTTTTGCTGCTCATATGCTTAATTCTTTGCAATTCGTTAGTGTTTGTGGGGAATCATGGTTTAGGATTATAGATCTGAAGATGCGGAGTTGTTCTGAACACACAACTTCCAAACCAAGGGAAAAACGAAGTCTTTGAAGGTACATCGGCATCTAGTGCGAACCAGCATGGAAGAGAAAGCTTGAAAGGAAATTCTGTCGAAAGGTCCAAAGGTAATTTATGCTATCATTTGGTTTTTAATTGTAGATTTTGAACCGCCATGGATTTCGACTGGATTTTATAGATTATTCACAGATTTCATTCATTTCCCTTGAAATTCTTGATATATATAACATAGAAAATCATATAGAGACAAAGATTATAGCTTTACTATAAGAGGGGAAGATCTCTGTTTAGCTCCTCCAAAGCTTCTTGACATGAAGGATCAAGCAATACTTCAGCATCAGTGAAGATCCCTGTGCTAACTCCTGCAACATCAAGAGAATTGGAAGTGTAATAATATAGGCGAGATCTAGCAACATCTAGATCATGTTGAAGCTCCAACATTTTTTTCTCAAGCATAGCTATAGCACCGATGCAACCATAAACAGGGTCTCTTAGCCTTGCCTCCGCCTCGTACGCCAACGAATTAACCGTGTCCTCCCTATGCTCTTCTGGCACTTCACCTAGAATCTTGCTCACGTTGCTTGCACCAAATATTTTGTGGACCTGAGCAAACTTTTTGGGCTCATCAGACCGAAAATAAGGTGCAAATATGCAGGTGGGCGTGCATCTTCTCTTCAGCAACTTGCAGGCTGCACAAGAAGAACTTGAACGTGGCTCGTGACCCCTCATTGCTTACTCACCCACTCAATACAATGACTTATCTTCTTCTGTATCATATCATATAAATAGTCTGTATCAATGTATTTATGACATTTTTCTAAAATATGAAAGAAACACGTTCTACTAAAGAGAGAGAGAAACAAGACTATAGACTTTTTGGCTTTTTGGTTGATTTAGGGACTAGAGGATGTGGTTCGAATGACCCTCAAGGTTAGACAAGTTCATAATGTGCATGGGGCATTGTTTTGCTTGTATGTCTGGTATGAAAAGACTTCTCATAGTCGTGTCTTTATCTTTATCTTTATCTCTTGATATTTGTTGCTCTCTTTTTTCATAAAGAAAATTTCTACCGAATTTAATATTTACTACATCTTGCTGGTTAAATAAAGGGGAATCCATAATTTGGTTAGTGATATTTGTTTCATATACCTTCTTTGTTATTATCTATTTACTCTAGATGTGTAATTTAATTTATCAAATCAATTCATTAGCGCACTAAATCTATCTTCTACTCTCAATATGTATTATAACCTAGTTTATCCTAATCATACATTATTCAACATTTTAATTAAAATCAAAATTTATTTAGATCTGACTAACAGAAAAGTAAAAAAATCGATTCAAGTAGGAAACCAAACAACTGAATTTTTGAGTTTTAATATCAATATATATATATATTACCTTATGAAAGTGCCTTATAAGAAAATGCAGAAGCTCCCAGAACCTCTGTTTTCAGTGATCTTCTCTTCAACTTTTCATGGATAATCCTAGCATCCATCAACAATCTATGGAAAAATTCTCCATTCTCACAACGTTCGTAATGTTGATTCAACTCAACAACAAATCAAGAAGCCATATGTTGATTTGTTCAAACCTAGCAAATCCTCTGTTTCAATGAACCCATAATCTATCAAAGAAACAAATAGTCACTTCTATGTACAATATCAGAGGAGGTCAAGAAGCATCTGCTTGAACAATCCAAAATAACGCTTATTGGTAAATTCAGCAACGTGATTCCAAAAAAAAGCAAAGCTGGATAATTTTTTGGATTCTTTGAAATTTAAAGGTATCTCCAGTTATGAAGTATGAGATTCTCATCATATCTTTCTTGAGTTTAACTTGAAGGAAGATATACGCACCATTTGGTCGAAGAACATCTGGAGATTTGATGATTCGTGATGAGAATCATAAGATGGAATCCAGATTTAAACAAGAAATATGAAAACCCAATGGTTCTTACTTGAGTTCGCTTTGAAAATTTGTCAGAATGCTTATATGACACAAAATTAGTCTATGATCTTGCTGGTGCTATAGGAAAAACTAACAGAGTTGTTGTGCCTGAGAAAAACAGAGCACATACCAACGCTTGCTACGCTCAGATTGAGATTGATATCTCAAAGAAACTGAAGTGAAAAATGTGGATTGGTTTTGGGCTGAATGATGAATGTTGGATCTCTATCAGTTACAAAAAATGTTCCATCCTATTGTGATACCTGTTATCACATAGGTCAAAAACATTCCGAGTGCAAGAAATCCCCAAAGAATGAGGATAAAAAATGTAAAGAATATAATGAGAATGATAAAGATGATTCTGGGATACAGTCTAAAGAAGCTTTGAGCAATAACGATTCAAGAACAACTCAAACTACAATCAAATTTACAGGAGAAAACTCAAGTCTATCGTCACACAAAGAGATCAAGATTCTGAAAAAATGAAAGCAACAATCAACTGATTCAAGATCAGAACATACAAAACCATCCTTTACATAAACAATTCTTTCAAAAATTGAAGCAGATTAACATAGTGGAGGAACCTCTTGACTCTCGAAATTACTCTTCTTCAAAAGACAGTAATGAAATCATTGAAGCCTTGGACAAGTTGGAACATGAGTGTACTCAATACAACCTTCAGGGAAATGACGTTACAACCACTCATGATCCTGAAAAAATAAGGAAGCTGTTTGTCACTCCTACCTTCTCTCCTGATCAAAGTTTTAACGAGATTATTAACACCAAGCTGAAATCTGCAAAAAGAAGAAGATCAACAAGTAAGCTAACAATTAAGTCCCTATATTCAGGGGACAAATTACAAAAATCTTACTAAGATAAGGATCAGAATGATTAGTTGGAACACAAGGGGTGTTAACAACAAACCAACCTTGAGAAGGTTAAAATCTATGATCAGAACTGAAAGTATTAGGATTCTTGCGATACAGGAGCCTATGGCTAAGTTTGAAAAAATGGAAGAGATTGCTAAGTCTCTTGGATTCAAAGAGTACACTACTAATATATCTAATAAGTTATGGGTCTTCTGGATGGATAAAATCAATGTGAACATCATTCAAACATGAATAAATCCATGCATATGGAAGTTGACTATCCTGGTATTGAGGAAAGATTTTACCTAACTTCTATACATGCTAAGTGTCAGCGTCTCCAAAGATTAGAGCTTTGGAATAGTTTAATGAATGTTGCTGATTCTAGCAAGGCTTGGATGTGTACTGGTGATTACAATGTCATCTCTACTCACGATGAGCAGCTGGGATGCACCTTTAACTGCCAGACAAGTATGGACAATTTCAATGACACAATCAGAGCTTGTAACCTTCATGATGATGGGTATGATGGGTCTAAGTTCACCTGGTCCAGAAGCACTAAATGGAGGAGGCTCGACCATGCTCTTATCAATGACAAATGGTTGAATATCTTCAAAGAAACATAGGTTTTCCACTTGGTCAAAACTTGTTCTGATCATGCCCTTTACTTATAACTGCTACACTTTCTAACACTTCTATTTCTATTCATAAAAGGAAAAGTTTTAAATTTTTAAACATGTGGTCTAATGATGAATCTTTCCAAAGTGTTTTTGAGCAGGATTGGAAGCTACGTATAAGAGGAAAGCCTAGTCATATTTTCTGGTACAAGTTGAGGAGGCTTAAGAATTGTCTCAAGGATTGGAATGCTAAGCAGTTTGGCAATATTTTTGATAATGTCAAAGCTACTGAAGAGAACGTTAGGAGGATAGAAATCTTGCATTACATCACCAACAACCAGAATTCTAAAGCCAGTCTATCTAAAGCCAACATCCTTCACATACAAGACCTTAGAAATGAACAGACCTTCTGCAACAATAATGCTTCAACAGTTGGTTAAAAGATGGTGATGGCAGTTCCAAATTATTCTATGCTCATGTTGCTAAAAAGAGAAGGAAAAATGAAATCATAACCATAAAGGAGGATGATACCTGGATAATGAACCATAAAGACATTGGGAATTCTGCTGCAAATTATTTTAAGAATATCCTCGCTTTCTTTCCTTATATCAACATAAAGGAATAGAAAAATATGCTTCAGGACAGCCTCTTTGATTGCATCCCTTTCCTGGTTACTAAAGAAGTCAATGAAGCTTTACTTAAGAGTACAAATGAAAAATGAAATATAGAGAATTATCAGCAATATGAAGAATGATAGTGCCCCAGTCATAGATGGGTTTAACATTTTCTTTTTCAAAGTGTGTTGGAATACTATTAAAACTGACATGTGAAAATCTCTTAATGCTTTCCTAAATGGTAGCTATATTCCCACTCGTTTATTTTCCACGAGAATTTTTTTAATTCCTAAAAGTACTAATCCTATTTCGTGGAACAATTACAGACCTATAGGGTTGTGTACTATGATGAACATAATTCTTTCTACTCTTATAAATCAAAGGCTATCTAATATCTTGCCCAAAATTGTTTCTAATGTGCAGAGTGCTTTCGTGAAGGGGAGGTTGTATCATGACAACATATTGATTGCAAATGAGCTTCTTCATGACATCAATAAAAAGCCTAAAGCTTGAAACATCATGATCCAGCTAGACATGTCGAAGGCGTTTGACAGAATCTCTCATGCCTACATTTTCAAAGTGTTGTTCTCGTTTGGTTTCTCTGCTGAGTTCATAAGTCTTATTAAGAAAATGATCAGCAATGTGCACATTTCTTTGCTTATTAATGGAGAAGCCTATGACTATTTCCATATGAGGAGAGACTTAAGGCAAGGAGATCCACTTTCTCCAAGCCTTTTTATCCTCGGGGCAGAGGTTCGGACCAGAGGAATATATAACCGACCAGACTGATGGGTTCACACATGTCGTGCGACAAGGAAGGGTATCTGTCGCAAACCTTCAAGCGACAAAGCAACCCAAATTTTCATATTTATTACGATTTTAAAAAAATTATAAGGGGATAATAAATACAAAGAAAGAAAACAAAAATAGAACTAGATAATTATATTTAATTCTCTAAAAAGATAATTAATTCTATTTAATTCTCTAAAAAATAATTAAATAAGTTTGAAAATTAAAAAACGATAAAATAAATATTGGATAATAAATAACCAATAAAATTTAATAAATATACAATAATATATTGGATAATAAATAACCAATAAAATTTAATAAATATACAATAATTTTGAGAAAGAATAATTTATTCGTATACTTTTTCAACTTATTAAATGTTAAAATTAATTAAAATTTCAAAATAATTTTTTATATTATACTAGTAGTTTATTTTTATATATTACATATTTTAATATTTTATAATATTATGGTAAAATTAATTAAAATCGCAAAGTTAAATAACGGGTTATAACTAACATTAAAATATAGTAATAAATTTTATATTATATTATTAATATTTAAAATCAATTTTTTATTATATCAGTGATTTATTTTTTTTATATGATATTAGATATTTTAATATTTTTATTATTATAATAAAATTAATTAAAATTTCAAAAATAAATAAGGATTATAATTTACTTTAAAATATAGTAATTAAAATCTCAAAATTAAATATCGGATTATAAGATCCATTCATCTCCAAAACTCAAAGTCAACATTAATTAAAATATCATACTATCATGAAAATAGAAACAAAAATACAAAGTGTTATTTCCACTAGATATAAATGCTCATTGTCCTGGAGTCTTCTAAAAAAGCAGCACAATTCCTTGTCTTCCATGTTATTTTATTGGTTGTAAGATGTGGTAAAAAAATTGGGATTTAAGCTAAGATTTGGTTATGCTTTTAGTGTTGGGGTTAAAATGTTAGTGGTCAAGTGTTAGATTGGTGTTAGGGTTTTAGATTATGGTCAGTTTTTGTGACAATGGTAATTTCGTAAATACTTGGTAAGGAAATGTTAGTTTTGGGTTTGTAAATTTTAGCTTAAAAACAGAGTGTAGAGTGAGAGATCCAACAAAATGAGTTTAATTTATAGTTTAACCCATTTTCAAATCGAACTATAGTTTTTATTTAAAAAACAATTGATTCTGGATAGTGTCTTGCAATTGTGCTTTTTTAAATATAGCAACAGGTTCCAAAATATTATCTCGCAACCGGTTATTTTATAAATAAACAAATTGCAGCTTGATTGCGAAAAGACTATCTCGAAATCAGTTGGGTTTTAGAAAATTTCAAAATAACGAATGATTCTGAGATGATGTCTCTCGAGCGAACTTACTTTTTATTATAAACATAAGTAATTTTAAGGTATCATTTTAGAAATGTTTGTTTCTCATATACAACAATGAAACAAGTTTTGTAGTTATGTTAACAAGTTACTACAAATAATATTTTATCCATAAGTATTTAAAAGTCTAAAACTTTTTCGAAAACAAGTATGTTAGAGGATCACATTTATTTATTCACCGCATGTGCATTACAAGAAAGTTGAGCCTACTGAATGGTCAACACGTGTCGGTATCGATTTGGATACGTGTTAATGATCGGTTTGTACAGTGTAGAAAACGTCGGACTATTCATCGATTGTATTATGCTTGCAAGAGGTCTAAGAAATATATGATTAGAAATCTTACATTATATCAAGAGAAATTCGGTGGACATAAAAAAATACGGCTTCCCTTCTAACTTGGAGGTTATTCAGTGGACGGGGACCTAATGTCTTTGTAAATTGAATGTAGAAAATTAAAAATAACTAACAAAAATTTAGTGAAGCAATCATCTTTAAATAGTGTATTCATTCAAAATATTTTATCCGAGTTAATGAAAGTTAATCCTTATAATGTGTCAAACGTTTATAACATATATAATGTTAGGAAAAAACATTGTATGTTGAAAAAATACGGTTAGTCAGAATTTTAATTTTTGTTGCGTAAGATGAAGGAAAAAACTCCATTTAATGGCATAGAATAGAAAATGATGGGTCTCAATAAATTACCAATTTATTTTTTAAACACCCGACATCAATATTTTAAGGACAATTCCTAAAGTCCTTATTATGAATATTTCATACAAGACAACAATCTAAAAGATATATTGTTCAAAATTGTTGGTGTTACATCAACACATTCTAGAGGTTATAAAAATGTTGAAGATTAGATGTGAGTTATGATTCGTTTGTGATTTTTCATGAAGGAAAACGGTTGCGCATTACCTGATAATTTTATAAATCATATAGAGATGACATTAATATAAGGAATTAAAAATATATTTTAAAAAACGACACACATGTTATGAATATAACACATAAGTCAAAATATCCAAGAAAATACTATAAACCTATTTATGAACATATATGTATTTAAAAACATTCTTCATTCTAGGGAGAAATTTAGTATTTGGAAACCATAACCTAGTTGAATTCAAACATATCACAAATAAAAAAATACTATATAGCGTACTTTAGGGCCTTGATTACGCTCAAACATCTTGGCTAAATCCTTACAATAAAAAAATTATTTATGCTTACATTAACCAGTTCAATTATTTTGATAACAATATAACCAGCCAGTAAGCCATACCTTTCATATTTTTATTCTTTTATTATAATACCTATTTATTTGAATTAACGTTTAGTTTATTTAACAGTAGGGTTGAATGTGAACATTCAAGCCAAAACCGTTCATCGAGACGATTTAGCTTAACTATAAATTATCTTGGGGAAATATATTTTTTGGATATTAAGCACATGAAGATACAAGCATCGTACTAAAAAAAGTAAGCTTTAGATTTTCATATGATTCTTAGATATTTAAATATGTTAGACGTTTTATCTTTGATATTAAGTTAATATATTACAAAAGGCTAAAGACGTAGGAACCAACAAACCAGATGTGAATATGTTATTAAAATAATGTATAGTTTTTCCTGCGCCTGCGAGATTGGTATCATGGTACACGATCACAGTAACTGTTTTATAAGTATGCTCGAAAAAGGTAGAATTTTGTTGCACATGACCAATATAACGAAGATGATTTTGTTGATAACGAAATATTGAAGATTGGTTCTTTGATATGTGATTACGACTGAGAGTATAGGCCTATAGCATAATTCGTGAAGTATTTACGACATAAACTCAAGCAATTCTTCTTATTTAAATGATGAAGATAAAAGGTCAGGATAAGAAACGAGCTAAAAGTAATTCAACCAAATAGAATAAATCAATTTTTCAAATATGTAATTGGGTTAGGTTATAATGCAAACAACCAGTCTTAGTCTTATTTCCTTGAAAAGAATACCGTTAGAAAATTGGCTAGTAAAACAAAAGTTATACCATCTATAAAAAGATTAACCTCCCAACATTTCTAAACGTCTTAAGATACCAAAATCTAGTGGGAGTCATAAACAAAAGTTACTATTTTTATAATATCCCCGTACTTGCATAAGTATATGAGATAACATGCGTGACATCAAATAGATATTATAGTCTTAAGAGGGTTTCCCCACATGGTCGAGGACACGCTGATTACCGAAGGGGAAGAAGCTCGGAGAGAAAATCTCCAAGGGAGAAGGGTTACCATGCTCAAGTTAATGAGCGGGGTTATGGCCAAACGAAGTTTCCTGCTGGAAAAGAAGACGTAGGCCCGCAAAATTCGGAGTGGCAGCATCAATATACTCTACCTTCCGAGGAGGGATTGTATTTTCCGAGCAATGAAAACTTGAGATCCAATGTTTATCGGACGGGTCACAATTGGAGAGCTTCTCATTTGTCCCCGGACATTTTAGTGGGCAACCTCCCAAATAATTTCGATATCTCGAAGTTAGAAAAGTTCGATGGGACACAAGACCCTGATAATAACATCGAACAATTCAAAAACTTCATGATTAATTTCGACGACGATGATAAATTGTTGTGTAGAACGTTTTCTCAAACCTTCAAGGGGGTGGCTTCCAAATGGTATAATAGGCTTCCGCAGGGCTCAATAAAGAATTTCGACATGTTCTGGAATATCTTCAGACAACACTTTGTGTGGAGCAAAAAGTTCATAGCTAACGGAGACACGATAATCTATTGTAGACAAAAGGTTGGGGAGAGATTGAAGAATTACACCAATCGATTTGTCAAAACGAAAACATACATGGAGTATTGTAAAGACTCAGTGGCACTTGCAGCTTTCAGGATGGGCCTACTCCCCTGACTATTAAAGGATACGGTGGCGGAGAGTCAAGCCATGACCTTCAGAGCATTGTTGGATCAGGTTGAGAAGCGGATTCTGGTGGAGGAAACTCAAGCATCTGAGAAAGGATCCGGTGATCAATTGGATCAGAACCAGTTTCAGCGATCTGAGCCAAGTAGCCAAGGGCCTCGCGCCAATGTTCAAGCCAAAAGTACGGGTCAATATCCGCAGAGGCAGAAAACTAACCCGCAGTATTATGACAATCAGCAAAATTACAATCAAGGGGCCCGACCAATGTCGAATAAGTGGGTTCGACCGGACTATTTTGCGGAGTTAACGGAAAATGTTGCTGCTATATTTGATAAGGCGAGATCCACAGTACCATTCAGGAAACCTTTTCCTATTCAGACTCCGAGGGAAAGTAGGAGCGTTAACAAGTATTGTAAGTATCACGAAGATATCGGGCACGACACCAAGGACTGCATAGCCTTGAAAAAAGAAGTGCAAGCTTTGATAAAAAAATGGAATGTTGTTAGAGTTTGTCAAAAAGCACTCTCAGAAAAATGTTGTGGTAAAGACTGTTCCAAAGAAAACTGATACAACCATGGTAATTTCCGAGGAGGTTGATGTTTTTGATATTGAACAAGAGTATCTGGATCCCAAGGAGGGTAGAAACAATGCGAATATGGTGGAAGAGGTTATTCCGAGGAGGAGAGTGAACAACCTCTGTGCTTTCTTTGAGTCGCTAGCAATCTTTGGAGGGGATACCATCGCAGGGAATTCCAATAGCTCGCGGAAGAGGCACATGGTCAACCTGACCACCCAGATTGAAGCAAGGGTGTCAGCACAAATGCACCGATTTCCCTCCCCCTCATATGTTTTGATGACGATGATATGCGAAATGTCACAGGTCCGCACGAGGATGCGGTGGTGATTGCCGCAGGTATCGCTGAAGATCAAGTTCAGAAGATACTTGTTGATACAGAAAGTTCAGCGAACATCTTGCTTATGAGCACGTACAAGAGGATTTCTAACCCCACCAGTTATACGGCGTTCAGACAGAACCATAGTGGGCTTTACCGGTGCCACAGCAGTAGTGGTTGGAGAATTTCAGTGGGTGGTCGAGTTAGGCCGTAGGCCATTCAAGAAGGAGGTGGAAGTATTGTTCATTGTTGTTGATGCACTAACCTCGTATAACGCTATTTTGGGTCGCTCTTGGTTGTCCCAAATGCATGGTGTAATCTCGACGGTGCATCAGTGTCTAAAATATATGGTGGGGAACAACATTGGGACAATCGGAAGCAGCCAGAAAATAGCCAGCGAATGTTACCAGATAGCTTTATCCTCGAAGGGAGTTCGGGGAGAAACGTCAGATAAACCATAGCAATTAAAGGGGTCTTTCTCGGAAATCATCCCATGTGATGATCCGAGGGAGACCCCGGATTTCTAGTCCTAGAAGAGGATTCCGAGGCACATGAATTCGAGAACGGCAAATCTTTGAAGATTGGAGTAAAACTTTCTTTTGAGTTCAGAGAAAGATTAATTGCCTTTTTGTCTAACAAACTCGATATGTTTGCTTGGTGTGCACAAGACGTCACGGGAGTACCATCGGAGATAATGTGCCATAAAATTGCGGCACGACTTGATGTTAGACCCATTGTCCAGAAGAGGAGACCAGTTTCTCCGGAAAAGGCTACAACTATTCTCTTGGAAGTAGAGAGGCTGTTAAGCATAGGCCATATCCGTGAGTCACATTATCCCGTATGGGCCTCGAATCCGGTCTTGGTCAGGAAAAAGAATGGCAAGTGGAGAATGTGCGTCGACTTCACAGACTTAAACAAAGCTTGTCCCAAGGATCCATTTCCGGTGCCCTGCATTGATCAGTTAGTGGATTCGACCTCGGGCAATCGATTGTTGTCTTTCATATATGCGTATTCTGGGTATAATCAAATCCGACTGGATACTCACGATGAAGAAAGCACTTCATTTATTATCGGGAGAGGGTTATATTGCTACAAGGTTATGCCATTTGGTCTTTGAGTTCGAGGAAGTCACATATGAACATGTTCGAAGAGAGGCGAATGTTGTCCCAGATTCTTTGGCCACAGCCTCACGAATGGAGGGATACCCATGGGTCTTGATTCAGGAACATCCTTCGATCGTGGTCGATGCGGAGTATACAATGAATATTCACGAGGTGAACAATGTGATCAAAGATGATTTGAGGTCAGCCATTATTGACTTCTTGGAAAATGATACTTTACATGTTGGAAAGTATGAGGCTAGGAAAATCAGGTTCAAGTCTCACGGTTATATCATGTTGGGAGGTGTTTTGTATAAGAAATCTTTGAGCAGACCATTACTGAGATGTCTGAACAGGGATGAATCACAATTTGTCCAATCTGAATTGCACGATGGGGAAGGTTCTTCCCATTCTGGATATAAGGTGTTAATTCAACGGGTGTTTTTAGTTGGTTATTATTGGCCGACTATTGCTTCAGATGCAAAAGATTTGGTCAAACAATGTGATACGTGTCAGCGCTATACAAACATAATCCACAAGCCTAGGGTATTATTGGAGAGTATTTCTGAGGCGGTCCCATTTGACAGGTGGGGCATTGATTCAGTGGGGCCTCTACCAATGGCATCTGGAGGAAGACAGACTATAATAGTAGCGGTGGATTATTTATCTAAGTGGGTGGAAGTAGACCCCCTCGCAGGGACAAAAGCAAAAGATGTAATTAAATTTGTCATGTCCAATATTTGCTGTCGCTTTGGGGTACCATTACAAGTCACAACGGATAACGGGCCTCGGTTTGATAACAAGGAGTTTAAAAGTTTTTGCCTTTCCAGGGGCAAACGACAATGTTTTTCTGCCCCATTTCATCCCCAAGCTAACGGACAAGTGGAAGTGACCAGTCGAACGATTCTCGATGGTTTGAAAAAGAATTTGGAAGGAAAGGCAGGGAAATGGCCTGATTATTTACAAGAAGTATTGTGGACCTATAGGACAACACCTCGAAATACCACTGCTGCATCTCCATTTTCTTTAGTATATGGCATGGATGCCATAGTCTCCTTGGAGATTGTTTTCCCTTCATATCGTGTGGCAACCTATACAGCAGACGTGAATGATCAGAGCATAGCCCTGGAGTTAGATTTGGTTGAAGAAAAAAGACAGCGCGCACAGTTGAAATCTTTACATTACTAAACTCTTATGAGGAGTCGATATGCATCTAAAGTAAAGCACGGAGATTTTAAGGTGGGGGACAAAGTACTACGAAAAGTCTTTCTACACACTAAAGGAAAGAGTCTTGGTAAATTGGGACCAAATTGGGAGGGCCCTTATGAAGTAACCGAGAAAGTAAAACAGGGCACGTATCGATTAAAAGACAAGGAAGGGTGATATCTCCGGCTTCCATGGAACAATGAACACTTAAAATTGTATCTTGAATGAGGAACTAGTTCGAGTGTAATAGTTGTCCTTTTTTGTATTTCAAAGTTCGAAAACATAGTGAGGGCATACTCTTTCCTACCATGATAGGCACAGGAAGGTTTTAACGAGGTGTCCCAATGAGCTGCTTAATAGAACGTAATTTTGCCTTACACTATTATTTGGGTCACAATAATTTGTGCCTCGAATTTTCTTTCCCTTACACTATTATTTGGGTCATAATAATTTGTGCCTCAAATTTTTCTTTGCCTTACACTATTATTTGGGTCACAATAATTTGTGCCTTGAATTTTTCTTTCCCTTACACTATTATTTGGGTCACAATAATTTGTGACTCGAATTTTTCTTTCCCTTACACTCTTATTTGGGTCATAATAATTTGTGCCTCGAATTTTTCTTTCCCTTAAACTATTATTTGGGTCACATTAATTTGTGCCTCGAATTTTTCTTTGCCCTACACTCTTATTTGGGTCACAATAATTTGTGCCTCAAATTTTTCTTTGCCTTACACTCTTATTTGGGTCACAATAATTTGTGCCTCGAATTTTTCTTTGCCTTACACTATTATTTGGGTCACAATAATTTGTGCCTCGAATTGTTTACCCTTCGAATTAGTTACTGAATCGATATTATGACACAAGTTGGCAAACACTTAGGATAAAATGATAAATAATTAGTTGCATGATTAAACATTCCCAGTTGAGGCATACACAAACATCCGAGGACTACATCTCCTCGCATAAAGTAAGATGGGAAACAAAAATTGCCTTATAAGGTCTTATACACAAAAACTACAACTTTTACTTATTACTGAGATCTATCTGGGGAATTACCTTCCTTAGAGTCTGATGACTCACTCTCACTAACAACAATATTAGGAGGATGAAGATCCGGGGACACGATTTTCCAAAATCTGCCTAGGTCGTATTCGGGGTGTTCGACATGAATTTGAGTTATTAGACCTGCTCGAACTGTTGCATCTCGATCGGCAAGATTGTTTGTGCACTTGGTCACATAGGCATTCACAGCCTTTTCCTTCTCTTCCTCCACCTGCCGAGGAAAATCTTTGATGCTCTTTACCAACCTTTCTCTATCTTTGTAAACCTTTTCATAATCATTAATACAGTTATTGAAGCCTTTGCGGGCTATTTCATGAGCCTTTTGATATTCGATAATGAGTTTTTTGGCCCTCCATCTTTTTTTGATAGAGGTCCCTTTCCTCCTGGCAGCACCTCTCAAGCATGATGACGTAATTTTCCGAGGCAGATAGTCTCTCATATAACGCATCTGCTTGGCTCTCCACAATAGCATATTGTTTTTTGGCTTCTTTAAGTTGTGAAGCCAGCAGGGAGGCTTTGAACTTATAATGGTTCTTTCGATTCTCTAAATGCTGCATTTTCTTTCCCCTAATGACAGAGGTGTGCAGCAGGGCCCGTAGACTTAGTGAAAATTCGTCATCATGCGGAATTTTGAAGGAACTGCTGGGAGAGCCTAGACCAACCACGTCAAAATACGATGATTCACCTTCGAGAATTCTAAGGTCAACAAGTTGGGGAGGTTTACTTCGAGGAATGGGCAGTGGAGCTAGTATTGAGGGCTCTTCAAGGGGAGCTGGATGTGAAGCATGGGTGCGAGGAGTGCTAGGCGTTAAGTTTGAGTTTTGTTTGGGGGAGTTATCTCCCACCTCATGCTCAGACTCACCCAATGCCCTTTGGTCTTCAATTTCCTGGACAGGTTCGGGGGCGTTGTTTTGGATTTTTCCGTCCTCAGACAGCTCTTGGATAGGCTCCAGGGTAGCCTTTTTCTCTTTCCCTTTGGCTTTCAAGCCTTTCTTCTTCCGAGGGTGGATGGATTTCCTGGGAGGAGAGTCAGGATTGGGAGTCACTCTGTTGGCCGAGGAGGTCGGCTCTAGGACGATGGCCACTTCCATTTGTGGCTATTGTTCCTTAGTAGGGAGTTCTTCCTCGGACCCATCCCGATGACTCTGTGCACGAGAACGCTTTGGAAGATAAATCACTATATCCTTCTTCGTCACTCGCTCTAGCACCTCATCTTGAGAAGGAGGGGTCATCAACTCTTTCAACCTCCAAAGTCTGCTCAAAGCCATATTGTTGTCCCTGAAACACAAGCGAAATCTATTTTCCCATTTCTCTTTGGTACACTCATTGAGCTTCGTAAAAATGGTAATGGAACTCTCTACATGATCAGCAAATGGTTTAGAGACGCCAATCATAGCTACAAAAATATCAAGTTAGAATATTATTATTCGAAGGGTTACCATAAGAAAATTAGTTCGAAAACTTACATTTGTTGGTCCATAGAAGAGATAATTTGTGAGGGTTCGAGGGGGTTGCTTGTGAGCCTGTTTCCTAATGACCTGAGAAGAAGATGAATTGTTGTCTCCATTTCTTGTCAGCTTCTAGCAAATCCTTTAACACTTTTTGCCTTCGGTTAAAGGTTAATGAGTAGAATGGGAAGAATGGGTTCCTAGCTAACCCAGATTATCCCACGAACTACTCCAAGGAAAATTCTTGGCCTGAAATTCTCGAGGCCATGATGCATGCCATCAATGTAAACCACATGTTGGGTTCAGCTTGAGAAGGGCAAAGGTCAATTTTAGTAAAATATTCAATGAAAAAGGGGTCTAAAGGAAATCTTAGCCCCCAATTCATGATTTCGGTATAAAAAATAAGCTCATGATCCCTCACTGATAATGGGTTCTCTCCCTCGGAGGGGAACCTGATGTTGATGTACGAAGGAATGCAACAACGAGTACAGAGTAACATTTCCTCCGGTGGAGAAAAATACTTGTATGATATGTTATGAAGAGCAACCGCATGTTTGTTCTCAATCCCTCGAATATTGTTGCCCATGATGGCATCGAGTTCTAAGGGCAGTGTTACATCTCCCTTTGACTTGGGGGCGATACAGTTCGCTTGCTCTTCGGATGTTGTTGGAAGAGGAGTAGGCATTTTGCTCGATGATTCTGCTGGGAGTTTGATGATTTTGTTTGGACTTGTGGCTTGAATTGCTTGAGTATGTGACTCAAGATTCTTCGGGGCGATAGGTTGTTTACTAAATGACTCTGCAGGGGTTTTGATGACGTTTTTCCGATCAGCAACCTGAATAGCTTGAACAGATGGCTCAAGATTGTCCGAGGCGATGGTTTTCCCTTTAGCAGCTAGGGCTTTGTTGCGCAACTCCCAAATTTCTGCCTCAGTAATTACAGTCTGTCCTGGAGAAAACCGGGGAGTTCCAGCCCCTGTTATGGATGGAGTGGCTGGAAGGCTTGACACAGGATCCCCGGTCTTCGGAAGAGAAGCATCCACTATCACAGTTCGAGGAGTTTCAGGGGTCTTTGGTGGCGCTACTTTAGAACGTTTGCGCTCCTACGAATGCTTATCTTTCTGGTGTCTCTTTCTCTTTCCCGAGGATTGTTTGTGGTTCTTTTCTTTCCCCATTTCTCCAAGGGTGGTCTGGTTGGTGATTTGGTTCTGTTGTGATATTTCGAGGGGAATGATGGCCGTCGAATTTGCAGGAGGGGGCCACGAACCGTAGAAGGTAGTCATAGCAGGTGGAGGTTGAGGCTCAGTGTATTCACCAGCAGCGACTCTCTCTTCGAAGGTTTTACTAATAAGGAGCCACTCTGGAATCCGGCGAGGTTTGTAAGCCAGCTTTCTCTCTCTATAAATTCTGGGTGGAAAGTTTGAGTTATTAATGAAGGAGGTAAGTATTTATAGAAGTCAATGGGCTTTTAGGGAAAGTCTGGCCTGGGGACATTTCCTATTGTTTGCCTAGGGGCATTATGGGTACACTAGGTGAAGAATTGTTGACAGAAAAGCGTGGGAGAAGATGCAGAGACATGATCCAATCTTAGGAATGTGAAACGATCTCTCCAAAGATACGCTGACAAGAAAGTACGACTGCTGATGTCATGCCTTTTTCAGCCAATCATTGCAGTGTCTTATCATTATATTATGGTGGTTGGGATATACTCGCACAACAAATTCCGACGGGCACCATTTCTACGCAATAGGCTTGTCCTTGCTAAGACATTGTAAGGATTGGGGGGCACACTGGTTAATATGAGATAAAAGAAGTCTATGGTCTAAGGGGTGTACTTGTTAAGAAGACGCTTTTTCGAGGATATATTTTTCGAAGAGATATGTAATATTTGAAGCATTGATCAAAGGCATTTTCGAGGAAGAAATTCTGCTGTTAGAGGGGAGTTCTCGGAGGAGAAGATGTTCGAGGGAGCTGTGAAGACTTCTTTACAGTCCCAGTAAAACTATTTTTACTAGGACTGGGGGGCTACTGATGAGGGAGAATAAAAGACAGGGAGAAAATTATAAAGAAAAAGTATGATAGGAGAAAATTGTAAAGAAGAAATTGTGTTATGGGAAAATTGCATAGGCTACTACAGAAGTAGTCATTATGAGAAGATAAAAAGAGATAGGGACCAAAAATGTAATAAACAGGAGTTAAAGCGTGTGGGACCCACAATTGTACTATAAAAGGACCACACACGCTTCACAGATCCCGAGATGAATAGAATATTACTTTCTCTCTCTACTTAACCTAATCTGTACTTTCTCTCTCTAAAAAGACTCCTAAACAAAGTACTATAGACTATTCTGACACTAAAAGATCTTCGTATCACAAAATCACCCCTGACCATTCTCAAAACTCGCTTGACATTATAATATAAGTGGTTTAGTACAAGGTTCATATGATAATACAAACGAACAAAAAACAAATCACTTAACATTCCACGAAGGCAAACGTAAGTTATATATTTTCTCCACGTTCATATTTAACAATCACCAAATTTATGTTTTCTTTCAACGAGATATTCATTCACCTCATCAAAATGTTATTTAGTGATTCCATCAGTTAAAGTAATGATAATATTTGAAATGTTGGTTGTCTTACGTTATATAAAAGGTAAAAATATGGATACGTTAGAACTGCTTTTGCGATACGTCTACTTATCTCAGACATATTTAAAGTTGCGCAAAATATGCACCATGACGCACGATTGAGATCATACATATTGTACAGTTTGTAGATCATGACATTAAAAAACGTGTCTTCGTTAGTAATGATTCTTTTGCTTCCTTAATAATTTTTATCAATCACACATCTTTAACTATAATCCACTACATATTTTATATATAAATTATGTTTCATTATAAATGTGCATAGTTTGTAGATATTGTAATTTATCTTTACTAAATTAGGTTAATTGTATGACCAATCAAAATGTTGCATGTGGCTATAATGTTTTATTGACGAGAAACAAATACCGACACGTGGCAGATATTTATCATACATATGTTTCCAACAATAATTGATTCGAAGATATCTTCTCAGAATTAATTGTTCTTATATAAAAATGCATATAATTCTGTTAAATTTTCTCATAATTAGGTGATAAACATTCTTTAAACCTTCTCGAAATTATGTGTCATCTATAAAATTCTAAAATAACAACTAACTCTGAGAAAATATCTCTAAATTTGGTTGTTATTTTCTTATTATAAAAAACAAATATATCCCATAATTAGGGTATTAGACCTTCTGTAAAATTTATCTAAACTTTTGTTTTAAAACTTAATGTAAATTAACAGCGGATTCCGTGATATCGTTTCACAATTAGCTGTTATTTTTTTAACTCACTTAAAGGTACTACAAATTTACCATCATTACCTAAAATATGATAATCATTTAGAATTAGTAAAAATAAGATAAACATTCAACATATAAAAACAACAACGTAAAGTAAAATAGTATATAGGTTTTTTTAAAACAACATCCAAGAACAACATTATATATAGTTTTCAAAAAACAACATTGTTCAAATTTATAGTTCAGTCTTGTAAGTACGAATCACTTATCGCTATCCTTAAATCTTGAAATTAAATATATTTTTATTTTCTTAATGAGTCATAGGAATCATATCTTCTCTGATAGGGAAATCCTCATATGGATCGACATTGGGTACAACTTGCCATAGTGTCCTAGTAATCCAACTTTAATAATCGGTGGTGGTAGTTGCAATACCACAACCTCCTCGCACCCTCTCTCATTGTTGTTTCTCCATCAATAGATATTCAAACCATTTTTTCTAAACTGAGTCATCCCAAATCATATACGCATTAGTTCTCCTCTCCTATCAAATATTTTTCTTAGACGCCAACGTACACGCTGGATGTGTCCAAAATTCCAAACCACTCGACCAGATATGTATGGTCTATGCTATTAGGTATATGATTTGATGTGTAAATAATCACACAACACATATAAAATATAAATTGTGTACGATTCGTATTTTTATTTTTAAAGTATACAAATAAAGATAAATAATTTACAATATACCAACTAGATCGGTAAGTGATCATGCATTAGTCAAAAATACTAAAGACTCTTTTCAAACTCATTTATTATGTTTGCATGCTTTGGTCTTGCCACATATGGATGTACATCATATTCGAATGAAACCTTCCCATATATGGTGGTTGGAAACGATTGAAGTGATTGTATATCCAATATTCCAAAACATGAAAAAACATTATTCATCATGCTTGCGCATGCAAAGATGTTGCACGTAACCCGTTACAAAATTCTGTTAGAATGTGCATTATTTAAGTATAACCACCCAGCCCTTTCAAATTCTAAATAACATACAACCAATCATCTTTTGTGTAAGTCTCATTTTTTTCCGAGAATATATAAGACCCAAATAGAAAAATAAGATAGACAAGTGCCCAACGATCAATATCAATGAACCTTATCTGCAGATCTCTATTATGAAAAAGTTATATCATCTTGTATAAAGAAAAATGAAAATTATTTAGCCAATATGTCATCTTTCTAAAAGTAATATTGTGAGAGGCATGTCCATTTGCCAATTCAAGGTGTTTCTAATAATGTATTAAATACTGTGTTTTTTATAATGGTTCATACTGAATTTTGGTTGGTTAACTTCCAAATGAAGACCATTGTTCTAAAGGAGAAAAAAAATGCAAAACTCATTCTATTACTTCCTAAAAAAGGAAAAATAATATGAATTAGTATAGTGGAACAATATAATCGAACCAAAATATTAGTAAAAAAGTATATATTTATTGTTATAACCGCACACTTTTGCATTTTTATCTATCTTGACAAAGGGTCATAACGCTCGAGAGGCTCATGCTCATGCATTTGCGGCTCAGACTTTTGCGCATGCAAACTTGATATTTTAAATAAACTTTTCCAACTTTTTAGTGCATCCTTATAAAAAAACATAGTGTGAAAGTTATTCTCAATAAAAAAACAACTTAATTCATCTTTAGTTTTTTTTTTCAAAATTACATGTAAGTTTGAGACACCATCTCAATATCACTTACATTATTTTATTTTTGTAAACCCATTTAGTTTAAAGATGGTTTATCATAATTACATGCGTTTCACAAACAACTACAGTTAATTCTAAGATGATGTCTCGGACTTATCTATAATTTTGTAAAAAAAATATATATTCTAAGATGGTGTTTCGGTATCTATACATGCAAAAATATAAAACCAGCTCACAACCATGGTACCCTAAGTGTGTATCCATGTTAAAATTAACTCAAAATCAAATTCTAAATTTTCATCACTATAAAATCAATTTCCCTAGAATAGATTAACATAATCCAAAACACAATTATTTCCCAGTCATATAATTAATATCATATATTTTTAGAGTTTTTAGATGGCTTTTACAAAACTAACATATACGATTTAAACAAACATAAAATATATAAAAAATAATATACAAATAATTACAAAATAAAATATACATAAAATATTTCATTCATTATTGGAAATCATCATAAAAATGGCAAGAATCGAAGTAGAAATGAATGATTTAGAAAGTTAGAGTTTTTAGAGGAATTAAAGTTCTTAATATGTGATGGAGGATTTAGTGTTTTGAGTTCTAAATTAAAGGTTAAAAATATATTTTATTTCATTATAAAAACAAAATATTTGATGAAGGGTTACATTTAGCTATGAGAGAAATAATAGTTCTCAAGATTATGGAGTAACATTAT
Organism: Limnanthes douglasii subsp. nivea; assembly: GCA_036936605.1. NCBI lineage: Eukaryota > Viridiplantae > Streptophyta > Magnoliopsida > Brassicales > Limnanthaceae > Limnanthes > Limnanthes douglasii. The sequence goes on from JAUPFV010000003.1 coordinate 55,704,747, forward strand.
TGATTATGATTTTTTTTTCCGAAGACAACAACTTTCAAACCAAGTAAAAATTGAATGATTGATCTTAGTGTGATGTTAGTATAATACCTTAGTAAGAGTATCAATTATGGATAGAAAAGTGTTCTATTAAGTGATTGATAATTTTATATTTTGTAATACATAGTACAATATAAGTATAACCATATAACATTAATTTTAGATATTTTAGAGCAACAATAATAAATTTTGAAGTATTTTGTGATTATGAATGTTATTAAGATTTGTTTCCTAGCCATAATAGATTAATAAATTTTATCTTTATCTTGCATGATCTTTATCTTGCATGTTAGAATCTGCATAGATTTAGATTCTACTAAACTTATACAAATGGTTTAAATATGAAAATAATAGGATTTTTAGATAAAAATATATGAATTGAAAATGTCTTATTGTATAAAGTTAGGTTTACATAACATTAAATTTAAAATTGATATTAGGTCTCGTGGTGAAATAACATTTAACTATAAACAACATCAAATAAATAAATTTGGTATCAAATGGTCCATAAATTAAAATACACTAAAATAACCAATTACATTAAAATAACCAATTGCATATGCGAGAATTTTCCAAACATATGGTAAAACTCTCTATGAGTAGAGGAGACTCCGTTATTTAAGAAAATTCAGATACAAGCTATAAAATTAGAAAAATATAAAGATCGTACATTATCGCACACAATTGTTATAGTAATGAAATTGAAACTAACAAACAAGTTTTTGGTGGCACTAATTGTAATAAATGAGAATTATTATGATAGACAACCTCAAATACCTCAGAAAACACCATGATAGTTGTTGGTACTACATAACTCATTTTCCAAATTGGTATAAGCCGGAAAGGGCATGTGTTTTTTATCAAGTATAACGAGTTCACATGCACACTATAATTCGTGTCTTTTTCTAATAATATAACCATAAGCTACAAGATCAACGCTTGCATTTATAGCATGATCATAATTTGTATCGATAATATCTAAGGTAAAAAATCTTCGGATTTTGAAGACCACGCATTCCATAAACTTTGCCCAAACAAAGTTCAAAATTTAGTTAACTTGAACCGATGTAGCGGTTTAGGCTCGCATGAGAACTATTCCCCTTATAAATATATATATGAAATATTTAAATTATAACATTAAATTTTGAATAAAATAATTAAGTTTGAAAATGAAAATCTCATTTACCGATTAGTTGTTATGTTGCCAAAATATTGATACTTGCTAGTGAAACGATTAATTATTTCTCTCAGTAAAGTGTTATATATTCATAACATAATTTATAGTCTTTATGAAAAAAAGAACACTTTATTCAATGTTGTTAGTTTTCTCTTATACACTTCCTATGTGTTTGCTTCAATAACGATGTTATAATATTTCATAAACTTTTCTGCATCATCTTATTTGAACATCAATGTCTTAATGTTTGCAAGAATTTTTTTTGTTTACATGTTATTTGTATAACATGTGGGTAGTGTCTACAAAAATACGTTCTCAACAACTTATATCAACACTAACTCTTGATCAATTATGATAATAGTCAGAAATATACAAATATTATCCATCATCCATCTTCTTAAAACACCAAAAACCCATTTACAGTGCACTTGTTTCTCCGAACTCATAAAGATAAAACCGATACAAAACACCAAAAACCCATGTATAGCTATATACAAATGTTGTTTCTTCACAACATTCGCACTATACTTAGGTTTATAAATGGTGTACCTCTCATATTATAATATATCATAGGACTTTTACCTCATTTACCAGAGTCATGAAATCCAATAATTTTTGATGAATCCTATATTGAGGACTTCAGAGTAAACTCATGCGTCCAAATCGGCTTTAGTATAATATTTGGGAATTATAAACAAATGTCTATAATCGACCATCATACTCGATAGTTTCTCTGGTTCCTATAAGATGCATAAATATATAAAACCAAAGTATAAACATATACAAGACATATGAAATTTCGCACCGATATAGCAAAAAACATGTTATATGTCGCACTATACACACAACAAGTTTCTAAAATATCACACGAACAGTCGAAAATGAAGTTAAATGTCGCATGAATTGTTGACAATGCAGTTAAATATCGTAGGAAATATTGACAATGTAGTTAAATATCGTACGAACTGACCATAATTATTTTATAATATCGCACCCATCGTGCGGCATATTCGTATCTTCGTCGTACGTTGGGTGCGAAAAACGGTATATTCATCATCTTTATCGCGTGAAACTTTAAATTACATATCTAAAAAACTAAATATACCTCTGTAGTTGAATCCTCATTCTTGATTGCTGTTTATCAACCTCCGATAAAAAATCTGGAATGTTACAACTAAAATCCATGTTTTCATATTTTAAATTCATGTTTTGATGAAATGTGGATATAAAATTTGTTTTAGTGATTTTAGTTTCATGTTTGAATGTCAAAATTTTAGTGATTTTAGGTGTTTCAGGGGTTTTATGGATGAGTGGCATAAAGGTAAATATCTAGTATAGTTTGAAATATTTTAAATTTTTGAACTTTCTAAAAAATAAATTTGGGACGAGAAATCCAATAAAATAAATATAAAATGTAACTTAACCCTTTATTTTTTTCAATTTCATTTGGTAATATTTTATAATATTTCACTATCTGCTAACAGAAATAATATCTTTTAAATGAGCACGAATTATGTGTAATAAAAGAGCACACTTTTATAATGCAACCTTAAATGTAAAAAGTGTAATCTACCAATAAGCACACGATATCAAACTTATCAACAAATAACCACCAAAGGTTTAGTAAAGTACGGATAACCGCATAATGATAAATGAGTATTTATAGATAACCATTTAGTAATAAATGAGTGGTCCGAAATACCCCTTAGTCGTTTTCTCTTTCATAAATGGTCTCAATTTATAGACCCTAAGAAATTCAAAAATACCACTGGTTTTTTTAAGACGAACACAACTAAATTTATAAAAAAATTATTTTTATTTTTTTATAAATAATAATAATAATTGAGTTATATGTGCAATTGGGATAGAAAATAAGTCTAGAAAATAAAACATGTTCCAGTTTTAAAACTACTTGTTGTTTAGTTCCTAAAAAACAAATGTGTTCCAGCCGTAAAATTACAAGTAATATGGTTCCTAAAGAAAATGTGTTCCAGTTGCAGAATTACGTACACATATGTTCAAGTTGCAAAATTATGTGCATATGTGTTGCGAAAATAAGAAGAAAATAGTTGCGAAAATATAACTTTAGTTGCTTAATTAGTCTGATTGTTTTAAAAAAAATATAGCTTGTTTTGTGAAAATAATTGTTAATTAGGTATGAAACAACTAATTATTTTGTAATTTTGAAAATATGGGTATTTTATGTTAATTTAAAAAAAACTGACATTAGACTGTATTCGGGTTGCAGTTGTACATGCAATTTGGTTGTGAAATTAGTCTGAAAAAAGTAAGTGTATTCTAGTTGCGAGATCACGTATAAATTTGTTGCTAAAAGAAAACTATATTCCAGTTACAGAATTACGTATAACTTGGTTGCAAAAATAAGAAAAAATAATATAACTATCTAAAAATATCACTCATAGATTTTATTTTGTTCGTCTTTAAAAAATCAAATACATGTGTTTTTATTTTATTTTTTCCAGTTAAAGTTTGACAGATATAGAGTTTTGAAAATTAAAATTATTAATTGTTGAAGGTTATACGTGTTTATGTATTCAAGAATATTGTCGAATAATTTATGGTGCAAAATCGAGATGATTATCAGTAATTTAATTTCTAATCGGTGGTTATCGATAACCTTCACAATATAAAACAAATTATAAAAATGTACAAATTTTAAAAAAATTATATAATTTTAATTTTTTAAAAAATATTAAAAATACACAATTATCATAATAAATATTACACGTGATGCATTCTATAGAAGATTAATTAATGTTTGTTATTTTTTTTTTGAAACATTCAATTGGTGAACTAATTATAGGTGTTTGAGGTTAAAGATAATATTTGTTGAATACTTATTAGCAATTATGTAATCAATTTATTTATAAATAAAGACATGTGGCTCTATCTTATTCTATTTTTGCTATATTGACACCGGTAGATCTCGTTCCATTTTGTTGGATATGATATTAATTTTGGACAAATTTTTTTTTTATTAAAAACATATCTATATATGAAAATTGATATGTCTTACACTATATTTTTTTTATTTTCTCCTCTATTACTTTCAAAACCTTTCAAATACTCTATCTTACAACATTCTGCTTTTTAAAATCCAACTTCACATAAAGATAGGTAAGACAAACAAAATTGTATAATTTGTTTTTGATTTTGTTATATAATTTCTTAGTATTTAGGTTTGAAAATTTGAATAAGAAAAAAAAATCCAATCTTTTTAATTGTTTGTTTGATTGTTTGTTGGTTGAATAGTGTGTAGAATCGGTATAGCTAAGTTTAGGATAAATTTTTTTCGTAGAATATGGTTCAGATTTGAGTGATTTAAGTTAGTAAGTTTCTTAGGTTTTTTTGTTCGACTCGCACACATCGTATGATGCACCTCATCTTCATCGTACACATCATACGATGATGATGAAGTTCATTGCAAAATTGCGTCCGATGAAGATGAAGTACATCTCACGATGTCTGTAATGAAGATGAAGTTCAACATATATTTCTTGGGATTTTTCGCACTTTCATTGCTACAATTGTGCAATTTGTACATGATATCGTATGTGTTTTGTTGCCTCGTTTCATATGTTGTAAGACACTAATACACTACATATACAATTTTAAAATATATAGTTTGTGTAACCTTTGGTTACTTTTAGTTTTGATTTTCTTACTTATAAACTCACTTTTGTGTTTAGAGATGGTTAGTCGTAATGTAACAAGTAGCGAGCACTCTCCGTCTCTCGTACGAATATCACAGAAGCTGGATTTACAATGTGATCCAACTTCTCATAGTGTGCAACATAATCGTCATTGAGAAGTTGTAAAGTCGCTCGTGAATGGCGAAGTTACTCATTCTCATCCTCCTACAGCCCGTATTAAAGCATATTTGAGCAGTGTTGGCCCATCCATAGTGTAGAATCCGGAGGAGGTATCGGCAAACACTAATCCTCATGTTCCTCGATTGTATATGGACTATAAAAATTACATAGCCTATAATGTCTTCACCGATGATGTAAGTTTCTTTAACATTTATGTTTAATTTATTCCACAACTTTTATTAATTTTTTTCTATGCATTTTGCAGCCTCGACCATTATTACATTATTACTCTATGTACGACACAGTTATGCGATATGATGTTCGCCGTCATACTAGAGTGCGAGATAAGGCTATGAGTACACCAATCAGACCTGTTATCGACTATTTCGCTTGTTGGTATACAAACATCCACTTGATTGAGAGATTTCTTGAGTGTTGGCATACAAAAATATCGTTTTTTCATTTTTCTTTTGGTGGGATGACATTGATGTGTCTTTCAATCTTGTTAAGCATGTTGGTGAGGATGAGAGGCTCCCAGTTTTTTGGGTTATGCTTGGAATTAGACCGTCCTACTTTGACAAAGAGACTAAGATTCCAAATATTAGGGATGGAAAATATTTTTGTATTTCGTGATTGCGAAATACATATTCTGCTAGTCGCTATCATGATTATGTTGTGACTGATGATCGTGTCAGTTATGCTACCCGAGGTTATATCTTCTATGTCTTAGGTAATACGTTATTGGCCAATAAAACTAGCAATATGGTTTGTCTCTATTACTTACAGTTTATTCAACATTAAACTATGATGGACAAGTATAATTGGGCTCAGATGGTTTTGCCCCAGTTATACCATGACCTTGAATAGAGTTTGCTCCATGTTAGTGGTAGTATATGTGGGTTTATCAAGATATTAGAGGCTTGCACTTTTTATCATTTTTCTCGAACAACGGTTCTGCTACACAATGAATATGCTATTATCTCACCGCATATGTGTCGATATGCACCATATCGTGTTTGCTTAAACCAAATTATTCAAGATGATATTCTACACATTATATCTATATTTCAAGAAACCGATGTAAGTTTTATTTATTTCTTAAAATCTCAATTTTATTTTGTATAATTTTTTTATTAGTTTAATATCTACTAACTTTTGAACGATGTTATAGGTTAACTTTTTATCCTATAGTTATCTACAATATGTGCGACTATTTTGTGAGATTAATTAGATAGATAATACATTAAAGTCATGGAATATAGTAAAACCATATTATATGTTGCGTGTGACACGCTAATTAGGGAATATTCAAACCGTATCAGGTCGTTTACGACCCTATTTTCCCAAAACAGGTAGATGTGTTGGACTTAAGTTTCCATGAGATGCATTAAGGTGGGATAATTGGGAAAATCATCCAATCCACCATGAAATTTCTTGATACAAGGGTTGGTTAGTTTTTACATACCCGTTTTACCATATCTGGGTTAAGATTAACATATGATACATAGAAACAACCCAGACTCAGTATTGCTCGATACATATGTTGGGGCGATCCTTCCCGCAAGTACCCAAGGTTACACAAATGAGGCTTTTGATCGAATACTCGATATGGAGCCACGTCATGATACGATGATGATGAAAGAGAAGTTAGAGGAATTAGAGGAAGGCTACCGTATGGCAAACTATTATCAAGGTCATGGATACATTGTTTTGTGGTTTGTTATGACTTGTAAGATACATGATGTTTATGATTTTTGTTTGTGACTTGTATGATATGTATGATATTTGATGTTTATGTTTTTGTCTGTAACTTGTATGGATTTTATGACATTCTTATGAATTTTATGATCTAGTTATGACATTCATGTTATTTTTATTATCTTGTATCTGTTTTATTAAATTTTGTGAACAAAATTGCAGTAAACTTTCATAAAAAGGCATAGTCTTTATGTAGCATATTCATTGTTCGGATAAAATTTTAGGGTCCTACTATAGTCTTCAATCACATATAATGTGCGAAGTAAACTCTAAAAATCACATTTAATTGTTCAAAGATTTTTAGGGATGAAATTTAACCTTCGATCGCACATACTACTAGATTGAATGCTAAATTTAGGCCTTAAAAAAATTATGTATAATGAAAGCGCATTAAATGTGTAATTTTTGAGTTGGATATTGCAATATCTTACAATTTTATTGTTCTTACAGATTTTCGGAACCTAAATTTAGCCTTCTATTGTGTCGTATATGCGACGTATGAGCCATATATCTTATATAATGTGCGATATGCTACTAGTATACAAAATTTAAGGGAAAATAAAGATACATTAACCATATTATTTGAGATAAGATTCAACATACGATGAAAATACATTATTAAACATAAATTAAATATTAAATTAAATTACACAAATAACATTTAACATCAAATTACATTAAACATTAAATATTATTAGTCAAATTCATATCCTCCGTTAAATTCAAGAGTTATGCAATTGGCTAACGCACCCCTTTGTTCAGCAAAGCGCTCTTCCACATAAGTTATATCTCTTGTAATGAAATCGGTAACTTTCAAATTAAACATGTTGAACTCCTCTTGACTCGCTCCATATGACATGTTGAACACCAAATTGTTGGCTTAGATTTCAAATACTTGTACATGATAAAAACTTATTCACGTCTACGTGGAGGCAGGAATGAAACTTATAGATGCTCGTACATGTAGTACATTGTATAGCCGAGTTCATAAAATAAGCATCAGTAGTCTTATCCAGCATCGTTCTCTTAACAAACTTGACGACTTGAAGCAAGTGGTTGTCTTGTTGAATGATTCATTCCAAATCTAAGATAGATCGTGTGTAGTTAAGTTATGTTATTTGATAGAGGATGAAATATGTTATGCTTGAGTAAGAATATATAAAAAAGTGAATTATGAGGAAGAAGGAAACTCTTTTGCAGGATATTTAGCGATAAAATATAAATTGATGTTAAATTAATGTAAATATAACGTAATTAAGTTTTAAATAACATGCAAAGTCAAATATTAAATAATTAAGTTCGAGAGTGTACTAACATATTACAACGATGCTTAAAAAAGTTTGAAAACAAAAAGTAACATAATCACACCTCATCTTTGGTCAGAACGGTTGATATTGTATTTTCGCCACACACCGATGTAATAATCGTCTTGATTTGGATAAATTTGTTGAATCTTTCGTAGTGCATAACCAACTAAGCATTGACTTATGCGGTATGGTACCGATTCTATACCTAATATAATGCCAATAACGCTCCATCTGGAAGCATTAAAATTAGATTTACATTACAATTTTTTAAATAATTAAATAATGTTATTGATATACTTACGTGTACAAAATGGATATCATGTACGAAAACAATTCCAGACTCTAAAAAATGTGCGAAACAAGGTGGACAATCGCAGAATGGTAGATATGTTACACATTGGCGGAGAGATAAATGGTATGCAACACATCGATATCAAGTGGCTATCATTAATCCAATGTCGGATAACATGAGCACTCTCCCACCTACAAAAGAGAATTAGTATTATTATTATAACATTGATTTTTTCACTCAAAAATTGTAACATTGAAAAGAAAATTCATACTTATAAATTGGTTGTTCTATTACCCAAATGTTTAATCTCGTCGATGAAGCGAGTAAGAATATTTTTTTTCCGAACTTTGTTATCCATGTCATAATATGATCTATAACATTTGGATAAAAGGCGAACGATTCACTCAAGCTATAAAATTCCATCAAATCATCTGCAACGCCTTCGAAAGGCATCATCTTTTTCGTGTATATGTCATTTGCATAGCATGTGAATTGCTTCCAAAAATAGGTCGTCAATAGCTAGTATACAACGATAACTCATGATCTGTCAAAATGACTCTATGAAATACACATTTATTATCCACCATCACTGTTCATAGTAAAATCAAAGCTAACGTGTAGGCTTACTTCTCTACACCTATAAACACGAAACTAATACAAAATGTAAGTTGTATTGAAGTTACACCAATAATCTTAAGCAATGGCATGTTGTACCTCGTCGTCTTGTAAATTCAATCCATGATAAATACATGTGGGAATGTACGCTACAAGTCAATGCTTGTAGGATGCGCAAAAACGAAATCGATAAGCACATAAGTTGCATCAATTTTACGATGCCACACATAATAACTGTGTTCTTTTAGATTCATTAACAAGTATTTTATTTGGGTTTGACCACCTTTTTCAACAAAATGATATTTTTTACGAAAGTTGTAGATCATACGCATGTTGAAAATATTTTATCGGTTATGCGTCTTCAAATCAACATACTTTTCCCTAGGACGTGAATCAAGTAACTAGTAAATTACATAATAATTCATCTTCAGCCGTTTTAAGTCTACAAGGATGCGAATGACCATCTATCCAGATGATTGCTTCGAGGTTGTGTTTCGTGTTTGTAATAGTCAATCGTCATTAACCAGCTAGTACATCAACTGGAAATGCTTTTAATTCAAATTGGCAATCACTTTTTTTATTCTTCTTGTATACGCAATTTTCCTTATAGTTTCTGAAAGCTTTCGACTTATAATTACCGTATATCTCGTATTTGTAGACCATCATAGGAGTTTCTTCCATTTACCAAATTCATAAAGGATAATAATGTTAATGAATCCTATTTAATTTTTCTTTCAAATTTAACATGCATCCAAATGAGGTTTAGTATAATACGTGTGAGTGATAAAAATGTGTGTGTGATTGACCATAATAATTGCTGGTTTTTCGGGTTCCTACAACATATAATCATACTTTTAGTTACACATATGTACAAATAATAAAACATATTTTTGCACCCAGGTTATGAAAATATAACATTCTGTCGTACCCAGTGGATGACAAACCAACACAGAATTACAGATTGAATGCAAGTAGATCTACACAAAATCCTAAACTGGGTGCAAATAAACCAACATGAAATTGCATGTTAGACGCGATATATTCAATGTTCATGATAGAAATCACGCAACTTAGACATTTACAGTTACGAAAACTAGAATGTTATCTCCATTTTATTTTCTTCGTTTTCATATAAGAAATTAAACATGTTGCAGCTAAGATCATAGTTATTAAAAGCGCAAATAGCGCGCATAATAGCGCATAACGTTGCGAGGCACACCCTTTGCACCTTGCAGCGCAATAAGTGTTGGGATTTTCCTATGTTGGAGTCCAATTATCATATGGGATAAGCCCAAATATGGGTAACATATAGGATTTTGTTTCTGTATAAATATAAATTTATACAATGTCTTTTGAGATGAGCATCATATTCTATAGTGCAGTTTTGAGAGAAAAACGATTGGAGGCGGAACTTTGTGCTTTCAATCGGACTGTCTCTCGTTGTCCGATCGGCTTCAATTTTGGTGAGAAGGCTCGTCTATTTGTCCTCTACAATTGACCAAAGGGTTTTTGATTTGGATTCTTATAAGTGTGTTTTTCGATCAGCTTCTTCTAACTGCGTTTTTGGGGATATTTCACTAAGGTTTCTGATTTTGGTTCATTATCTTGTGTATTGGGGTTGTGTATGAAGTTGTCATACTTTGTGTGGTGTATGCTCTAGTTTTATCTAGAGAATATTTTTGTAACCCGTCTTCTGATAGTGAATATTTGGTTGGACTCCGAAATCACTCCTGTGGTTTTTACTTCCTACACTGGAAAGGTTTTCCACGTAAAAAGTGTTTTGTGTTATTTGCGTTTATTTTATTCATACTTGGTATTTTGTTTGGGATCATTATCTCTAATCATATTTGATACAAGAAGGAAGATTTCTTTTGTGCTTCTATTTCCTCATAAAGTGGTATCGTAGAGACTCGTTGTGTACTTGTCTTGTATCAAATATGGAGGTGAATACAAGTAGAATGATGACGATGAATGGTTCGAATTATCATACATTTAAGATGGAATATCTTCTTTATGTTAAAGGTTTTCATTTACCAGTGTTCGGTGATGAAAAACCTAAAGATAAGTCTGATGCAGAATGGATAATTATTCATCGACATGTTTGTGGCTTTATTTAGCAATGGGTTGATGATAATGTGCTGAATCATGTTGTAGAAAAAACAAATGCAAGGAAATTGTGGAGTAAACTTGAGGAGTTATATGCTCGGAAGATAGGAAACAGTAAGTTACTTTTGTTCAAACAGTTGATGTATTTGAGGTATCAAGATGGATCATCTCTTACAGATCACTTGAATACCTTTCAAGGCTTGATTAATCAGTTGGCTACTATGGGTATTAAATTTGATGATGAGGCTTTGGTGTTATGGTTGCTTGGTTCGATGCCAGACTCGTGAGATATTTTCAGAATGTCTTTTCTAATTCAGCTCCTGAAGGTAAATCTCAATGGCCTTGGCTAAAAGTAATGTGCTGAATGAAGATATGAGAATAAAAATAGTTGGCTTCTCTTTACATTTTGAAACTCTAGTCTTTGAGAAACGTGGTAGAAATAAAAATCACGATTGGAAAACTAGAGGTAAAAGTAGAAGCAAGAGTCGGAACAAGTCTAATAAATCTGCAGATTGGGAGTGCTACTACTGTTATGAGATCGGGCACACTAAGAAATTTTGTCTTAATTTGAGAAAGAAGAATAATTTTGGGAAATCCAACAATGGTAAAGAAGAAGAGAACAAAGAGAAAAATATGATGAAAGTGGTGAGGAGAAACATGTTGCTGTGGTTTCAGAGAGCTACTTCGTTGTTATTGATGATGATATTGTGAATTCTGTGTCTGATGAAAGTGGTTTGGTAATTGACAGCGGAGTTACAATTCAAATCACTCGTAGAGAATTTTTCTCAACTTACACCTCTGGTGACTTTGGTTATGCAAAGATGGGAAATAATGATTCGTTTAAAGTGGTTAGTATTGGTGATGTTAATCTAGAAACAAGCATGGGTGTAAAATTGATTTTGAAGGGTGTTAAACATATACCCGGTCTTCGATTGAATTTGATTTCTACAGGGAAGCTAGATGATGAAGGCTATTGCAATAGTTTTGCGAATGGGCAGTGGAAACTTACTAAGGGCTCGTTGGTTGTGGAAAAATGACAAAAATATTTTGCCCTCTACATCATGTCTGCAAGGGTGCCTTCTAAGAAAATCAATGTTGTTAATGATGAAGAAATGGTTGATTTGTGGCATAAAAGACTGAGTCATATTAGCGAAAAAGGATCAGATATTTTAAGGAAGAAACAATACATCTGTGTGATATATAAAGCTCAGTTAAAGAAATGCGTACGTTATTTGGGTGGAAAACAGAATAAAGTGTTTTTCAAGAGCTCGGCTCCTTCAAGAAAACCAAGTTTGCTCTTCCTATGTGGGAGTCCAATTATCATATGGGTTAAGCCTAAATATGGGAAACACATAGGATTTTGTTTCTGTATAAATATAAATTTATACAATGTCTTTTGAGATGAGCATTATATTCTATAGTGCAGTTTTGAGAGAAAAACGATTGGAGGCGGAACTTTGTGCTTTCAATCGGACTGTCTCCCGTTGTCCGATCGGCTTCAATTTTGGTGAGAAGGCTCGTCTATTTGTCCTCTACAATTGACCAAAGGGTTTTTGATTTGGATTCTTATAAGTGTGTTTTTCGATCAGCTTCTTCTAACTGCGTTTTTGGGGATATTTCACTAAGGTTTCTGATTTCGGTTCATTATCTTGTGTATTGGGGTTGTGTATGAAGCTGTCATACTTTGTGTGGTGTATGCTCTAATTTTATCTAGAGAATAGTTTTGTAACCCGTCTTCTGATAGTGAATATTTGGCTGGACTCCGAAATCACTCCCGTGTTTTTACTTCCTACACTGGGAAGGTTTTCCACGTAAAAAGTGTTTTGTGTTATTTGCGTTTATTTTATTCATACTTGGTATTTTTTTCAGATCATTATCTCTAATCATATTTGATACAAGAATGAAGATTTCATTTGTGCTTCTATTTCCTGGGAAATGCGTTCCTTTCATATAGCCCACGCTAAGTGGGCTATTTGGGCTATAGCGCATCGCAAAAGCGATGTGTTAAAGTTGGTCCATTTTAGATATTTCGGCATGGCCCATAAATACATTAAAATTTGGAATATTTTTAGACCTTTCGTGAAACCCTAATCGAGACAAAACTTCTTCTCATTTCTCTTCAATGGATCTTCTCTTCAACAACGACATGTATTTTTCTTCTTAACGCTTCATCTTCGAAATTTATTTTTACTCTCTCTTCTTCTGTAACATTAACAAGACTTTCTCTTATCTTCTTCTCATTCAAGACAGATTCCTTCTTTGATTTTTTTTATTTTTTTTCTATACCAATTTTTAAAATTTTCGAAAATATACTATATTTTAAAATCTATAAAAATAACTGTACTCATATTTTCATACACTAGTTTTAAAATAACTGTAACTTATCCTCTACTTAGTTTTTAAATACTCTAAAATAACTGTAATTTATCCTCTACGGTTGTTAAAAAATACTATGTTTTTAAATACTCAAGTTTTAACTACACTGTTTTAAACTTCTATTTTTATTTCTTAATCTAGTAATATCGACTCAAGAGAGAGATATATGGTGGAATCATGGAACTTTGGTCAATCCTAATGATGCGAAGTTAGGTATAAAATGCAATTATTGTTCAAAAATTACCAAAGGAGGGATAACAAGACATAAACAACGTCTTCTTGGAGGATATAGCAATGCAACTAAGTGTAAAAAGGTTCCCGAATATGTTAGGCAAGAAATAAATGATCACTTCGTAAAGAGAGAAGCCCCTAAAAAATCATTGGAGTCTATTCCTCACTGCGATAACGTTGTTGATGAAGAAAGAGATTTAGCAAAGCATGATGAAGCCACCAAAACATCATCACAAATATGTCCTATGAATTTGTATTTTTAGAAAACAAGTGACAAAAACTACAATAATAGTACTAGTGAGGAAATCCCTAGTTTTAGTTGAAAAAAAAGATGTAGTGGTGCAAAAGTTTGCACACTGGATGTACGATGCCGGTATCACATTCAATGCTGTTCAGTATGATAGTTTTTCTCCAATGATTAAAGCAATTGGACAATATGGTCCATGCATGAAATCGCCAAGTTTTTATGCGGTATGAATACCATATTTGAAGAAATAAGTTGAGCACATTAAGCTAATTATGAAAGATAATGAGGTAGAAAAAACCAAGTATGATTGCTCATTGATGACGAATGGTTGGAAAGATAGAAAACGAAGAGCGTTGATCAATTTCTTAGTTAATATTCCACGAGGGAACATATTTATTGGAGCAGTGGATGCCTCATCTTATTCTCACACGGGATCGAAAAATGTTTTAATTGTTGGATGCATTTGTACGTGTTGGAGAAAACAATGTTGTTCAAGTTGTTATAGACATCGCGAGTAACAATGTTTTCGCAAGAAAATATCCTAATTTGTATTGGACCACATGTGATGCACACTATTTAGATTTGATGTTCGAAGACATATTCAAGTTGCCCGAATTAAAACGAACGCTTGAACGATCAATTCAAGTGAATGGTTATATTTATAATCATACAACTGTCTTGAATATGATGAGAGAATTCAAGGAGAATAATGAGATGGTTAGAACAACAAAAACATGTTTTGCTACTGCATTCTTAACTTTTAGAAGATATCATACTCAACAAGCGAATTAAGAAAAATGGTTACATCTTCACAATGGACAAACAATGAGTTTGCAAAAGAGTGTCAAGGTAGACATATACCAAGTATAATACTAATGCCTATATTTTGCAAGAATGTTTTTCATTCGGTGAAATTGGGCGGTCCACTAGTCGAGGTTCTTCGACTAGTAGATGAAGAGAAAACTTTTAATGGGTGATATTTATGAGGCTATCAGATAGGGCTAAAGAGAATATCGGTATTTCTTTTAATAAAAACGAGGATATGTATAAAGAAATTTATGAAAATCATCGATAAGAGGTGAAATTGTCAACTTCATCTACCTTTACATGCTGCAGATTATTTTTTAAAACCCTCAATTTTTTTATTCGGATACGAAAATTGAGGATGATGAAGAAGTCATGAAGGGTTTGTATGAATACACATTAGGTTGTGGCCAAATACTAAGATTCAAGATGCATTTCAAGTAGAACTTCCAAAATATAGAAAAGGTGAAAGAGTTTACGGAATGCCTATGGTCGTACGACAAAGAGCAAATTTATCACCAGGTTAAATTATATACTATTAGATTAATTTGTAATATAAGGCAAATATGATTTATTATTACCAGGGGTATGTTTACTATTGATTAATAGTTGAATGATGGGCAGCCCTTGGATCATTGGCACCCAATCTACGAAAGTTTGCTATTAAAATGTTGAGCCTTACATGTGGTTCTTCCGGTTGCCAACGTAATTGGAGTGTTTTGAACATGTAAGAACAATTTATTCGTTTATCATTCAATAATTTCACAATTGGTCTTAATATGTATCTCTTATTGTGTAGCTTCATTCCAAGAAACGGAACCAATTAGAGCAACGAAAACTTGACGACCTTGTATTTATTAAATATAATCGAGTTTTACGAAGAAGATATGACATGAGGGATACTATAGATTCGATTATATTGGATGAAGTTGTAGATTGATAGAAACGAGTGAATTGTTGGAAGAATGGAAGAATCAGATGAAGAATATAATACTCTTGTTCATGAATATGATAACTTGATTTGAAGTCAAATTGCAAGAGCTAGTGGGGTTAATGAACCTTATAATCCTCTAAGAAGTGCTACTTCTAGAGCTTCAAAAGAAGCTACTTCATTGAAGAAGAAATCAACATCTACATCTTTTTAAAATCTTATGGATGAAAATGATAATATTTTTGATGAAGAAGATGGTCAAGAAGATGAACGTGATTATTGATGAATCCGAATTCAGCATGCTTCCCGGACAGGGACAGATCAGTCCAAAGCCTCCAGACCAGACAGATCGGACAGGTCACATGGACCGGACAGATCACTTCGAACACTATGACCATAGGACCGTTCGAACTATGACAAAAGTACTAAAAAACCTAAACACTTCTTGACTAAGCTACTTGCTCTCCTCCTTAGAGCTCATGGGTCTTTGAATATGACCCGGGTCCATTAAACATGACCCGAAAGCCCATAAGGGCCCAAACATCACACTATAAATACCCAACCACCCGCATTAACTATGGGTAAGGAAAATTAACTGCTACCAAGCTGCTTGATTATCTCTCTACTCTCTAAAACATCTAAAACACCCACACACCACCACTTAAACACCCGCATACCACCATAAAACACCAACTGAAATTACCAGCCTACCCTCAGGCGATTATTATCCTCACCAAATTGGCGACCACAATGGGAGAACGAAGGTGCCTGAATTAAAACATTCAAAACCAGCTAAGAAAATCTGTCTGTATGAATCCGGACAATCCAGAAGTACCACCAGCTCTGCTCGAAGTGGTGGGAGAGAACTATGAGTACACTATCGAAGAGCGTGATAGGCTCAGGGGTGAAATAGAAGCTCTGAGGGCTGAAAAGGCCAAGATGGGCGTGAAAGAAAAATCCAAAGCCTCGGTTGCTCATCCCACTGACAACCCCAGAGAGCATGAGTCTTCAAAGACTCATGTGAGCACCAAAACGACTCATGCCAGTTCTAAAAAGTCTCACCGGACCAAGCCTGTGGAGAGTTCTGACTCGAGCTCAGAATCTTCAGGTAGCTCTTCGGACAGTGAGGGAAATGAAAAATCCTTGTCCTCTAGCAGCGATGAGGGTCGAACCAAGAAAAAACAAAAGCAGGTTAAGAAATATTCAAGAAAAAGAGACAGGCATGGAAGAATGAAAAGGCATATTGGCAAGGGATCATCTCACCGCCGGAGGCATGCGGACAAGATGCTGATGGATCCCTTTGCTTTCCACGATGAGCCAGGTATCTTTGCAACTCCCAATGAGGATACTGTGTTCAGTCGTGGAAGTAATTGGAGGCAATCTCCACTGTCTTCTAAAATTCTGTCCGGAAACCTCCCCAAGAGGTTTGACAGCACCAAAATAGAGAAGTATGATGGCAGGACTGATCCGGACAACCATCTGGAGCAATTCAAGAACTTCATGATGAACTTTGATGACGATGATAAACTACTTTGTAGGGAATTCTCCCAATTATTTACGGGGAATGCTCTGAAATGGTACAACAGCCTGCCTCAGGTTGTATTAAAGATTTCGATACGTTTTGGGTGGCCTTTCGAAGGCAGTTCGTAGGGAGTAAAGAGCTGAAGGGAAATGGAGACACCATAATCCATTGTGCCCAGGAGCTAAATGAGTCCTTGAAAGAATACATAAGCCGTTTTGTGAACACAAAGAATGGGCTGGCTGATTGCTTCGAACAGGTGGCAATAGCATCCCTAAGGCAAGGTTTGAATCCAGGCAATCTAGCTGATTCAGTAACCAGGAAGAAGGCCATGACCTGGGGAGGATTGTTGAATCAGGTTGGCAAACGGATAAACGTCGATGAAACAAAGAAAACCAGGGTGCACAGGCAAGTGAGGTCTACCCCGGTGACACCTAATCCCAATCAGAATCAGTCCGGGAACAAAGCAAGAGAAACCAGACAGGGGCACGGTAGGGCAAAAGCTCAGTCTCATCCAGCTGCTCCAGCTCAAAGTCAACAATCCATAAACAAGAGAGGGCCGTGGGTCCAACCGGAGTGGTTCGCAGAGTTAAAAGAAAGCGTGGCCACTATCTTCGATAAAATAAAGGATGAGGTGCATTACCGGAGACCGGCAACATTGCAGTCTCCCAGAGAGCATCGCAACAACTCTTTTTTCCAATATCACAATGATATTTGTCATACCACTGATGATTGTATAGCATTGAAGCAAGAAGTTCAAAACTTGATTGAAAGGGGGAAGTTGGGAGCTTACGTTAAAAGAAGAAGAGGCAACAGGCCTGACAACACTCACCGGGTTGGTCCGAGTAATGCTGCTCCGGAGGGAGCCATGGTAATAGTTGAAAGATTTGATTTGGAATCTGAATCCTTGGATCCTGATCCAACTCGGAACAGAGTGGGTGCTATAGAAGAATGTTCTAGGTCGGTCTCCGGGCTCATTAAGTTTTTCGAGTCGCTTACAATTTTCGGAGGGGACACTATGACAGCTCCTACTGCTTCTTCGAGGAAGAGGCATGTTCATACCTTGGCCTCTCAGCTGGAAGGAGGCATGACATCTTACCAGTCACCAAACTCATTTCCCTTCATTGTGTTTGATGAGGATGATTTAAGAAACATTGCTGGCCCTCATGAGGATGCTGTTGTCATAGGAGCATCTATAGGGGGCAATGACATACGACGAATCTTGGTGGATACTCGAAGCTCATCCAATATCATTTTCCTAACCAATTATAAGAAAATGAAAAATCCAGCTGTAATTCAGAATTCAGACAGGTCAATCGTGGGCTTCACAGGCAGCTCAGAAGATGTGATCGGGGAGTTCGAAAAAGAGGTGTTATTGGGCAAGGGCCCTTTCAAGAAAATGGTCAGAATACTCTTTATTGTGGTGGATTGTCCCACTTGCTATAATGTTATTCTAGGGAGGTCTTGGCTCTCTAGGATGCATGCAGTGGCTTCAAAAGTCCATCAGTGTTTGAAGTATGCTGTTCAGGGGCAGGTTGGAGTTGTCCGGAGTAGCCAAAAGATTGCAAGGGAATGTTATGCCACTGCCTTGGCTCCTCGAACGCTGGAGGCAGTCCGTATTGATGAACAATAGCAGTTTGAGGGCCTTTCTGGGGGTGAGGGTGAAATTGATGACCCCAGAGAGACCCCCGGAGTGTTGATACCGGTTGAAGAGGTGGAAACGCACTGGCTGGAAGATGGGAAAAGTGTCAAGATAGGGTCCAAGATGCCACCAATGTTGAAAAAGGAAATGTTGAAGTTTTTGAAAGACCATCAGCACGTTTTTGCTTGGTGCAATACTGATGTAACTGGGTTTCATCAGAAGTGATATCACACCACTTATCCGTCCGGAGAGATGTAGCTCCAGTAGTTCAAAAAAGAAGAGCTTTTTCCAAAGAAAAGGCTGATGTCATTGTGCAAGAGGTTGACAGACTCACAAAGATGGGGCACATTAAGGAATCTCAATACCCTTTGTGGACTGCCAATCCTGTCCTGGTGAAAAAGAAGAATGACAAGTGGCGCATGTGTATTGACTTCATAGACCTCAATAGAGCTTGCTCAAAAGACTTGTATCCGGTCCCCCGGATCGATCAGTTAGTAGACTCCACCTCTGGAAACAAGCTGCTTTCCTTTATGGATGCTTTCTCCGGATACAATCAGATTCAAGTGGATCCTAAGGATCAAGAGCATACCACATTTGTAACTGACAGAGGGCTTCATTGCTACAAGGTGATGCCATTTGGTTTGAAAAATGTTGGGGCTACTTATCAGAGATTAGTCAACAAGGCATTTGCGGATCAAATTGGAAGAAATATGGAGGTTTACATTGACGATATGATGGTGAAAAGTGTGGATGAGCAGTTACACTTGTCCGATCTCCAAGAAAATTTTGCCAACTTAGTGAAAGTGAATTTAAAGTTAAACCCTGAAAAGTGTGTCTTCGGAGTGCAGTCCGGGAAGTTTCTAGGCTATATCATAAGTGAGCATGGAATACAGCCCGATCCGGACCAGCTGAATGCTCTTTTCCAGATAGAACCTCCTCGAAAAGTCAAAGAAGTACAGCGGTCAACGGGGAGGTTAGCTGCCTTAAACAGATTTATCTCAAGGTCTTCGGACAGGTGTGCTCCTTTCTTTCAAACTTTGAAGGGTGCAAAGGGCTTTGATTGGACCCCGCAGTGTGATGAGGCTTTTGATGAGATCAAGAAACACTTGTCCTCCCCCAAAACTTTGTTCAAGCCAGTCGATGGGGAGACTCTCTTTGTATATTTGGCAGTTTCAAGTTGTGCCATCAGTGCTGTGTTGGTGAGAGAGGTTGGTGGACATCCCCATCCAATATACTACATCACTAAAAGCTTGATATATGCGGAGAAGCGTTACTTAAAACTTGAAAAGTTAGCATTGGCCTTGGTGATAGCAGCCAGGAAGATGATGCCTTATTTCCAGGCACATCCCATCATCGTCCGGACTTCTTTTCCCTTGAAGAATGTCCTTCAAAAAGCAGACATTTCGAGCAGAATGACTAAGTGGTCAGTAGAGTTGGGGGACTTTGACATAGACTTTGCTCCCCGAACAGCAGTCAAAGCCCAAGCTGTGGCTGATTTTCTGGTCGAATTCCACTCCGATAGGGATTCGGAGCAAGCTACTGATATAAAAGATAAAAAAGTATGGGTCGTCCGAACAGATGGTGGATCTAGCACAATGGGATGTGGTGCAGGAGTATGTTTAACTTCCCCGTATGGAGACAAAATGTACCAGGCTATTTGTTTTGCTTTCAGGGCATCTAATAACGAGTCCGAATACGAAGCAGCTATAGCTGAGTTAAAATTGGCCTACATTTGTGGGGCTAAGAGGGTCAAGCTGCTAAGCGACTCCCAACTGATTATCCACCATGCCCAAGGCCAATCAGAGGCTAAGAAAGAGCAACTCGTGAAATATTTACTCCTCCTAAAAAATGAAGCGCTTAAATTTAAAAGTGTTGTCTATGAACATATTCCCCGGGCAGAAAATGAACTAGCAGACTCACTGGCAACCATAGCATATACGGAGTCATACCCATGGATTCATGTGCTTGAAAGCTCCTCCATTCAACTTTGTAAGGGTAAAGAAGAGGAGATTTTTGAAATACAAGTGAAACAACCTCAAGACTGGAGGTTTCCTCTCATACAATATCTCTCCGATGGTGTTGTGCCTCCGGATAAGTCACAAGCCAGAACATTGAAACACAAGGCTCGTGGTTTCATCATATTGAGAGAAGTGTTATACAAGAAGTCTTACAGTAAACCTCTCCTGCGCTGTTTGGGGGATGAGGAGTCACAAATGGTCCTCTCTGAATTGCATGATGGTGAGGGGTCAGCCCATTGTGGGTTTAGGGATTTGACAAGAAGAGTTTTACTCTCCGGTTATTATTGGCCATCAATCATGAAATATGCTAAGGAGTTGGTGAGGAGGTGTGACCCATGCCAGAGGTACAACAATGAAATTCATGTACCAGCCATTCCTTTGGAATCAATTTCTGAGCCTATTCCTTTTGCTCGATGGGGATTGGACTTAGTGGGGCCTCTCCCTGTGGCGTCCGGAGGGCGCAAAAATATAATTGTGGCTATTGACTACTTTTCGAAGTGGATAGAAGCAGCCCCTCTAGCAGGGACAACATCAAAAGCTGTTATAAAATTCATTTTATCCAACATATGTTGCAGATTTGGTGTCCCACAGAAAATAACAACAGACAACGGGCCACAGTTCGACAATAGAGAAATGGAAAGCTTCTGTGCCTCAAGGGGTATACAGCATTGTTTTTCTTCACCTTTCCACCCACAAGCAAATGGGCAAGTTGAAGTGGCCAATAGAACTATCCTGTCCGGTTTAAAGAAGAATTTGGAAGGGGCTGCAGGAAAGTGGCCTAGTTATTTACAAGAGGTCTTATGGGCCTATCGGACAACACCTGGGGCTGCAACACAAGAGTCACATTTTGCCCTGGTCTATGGGATGGATGCAGTAGCCCCCATAGAAAAGACACTCCCTTCCTTTCGTGTTCACAACTTCTCCGAACATGCTAATGAAATGGAAATCAGAGGACAACTTGATTTGATAGAAGAAAGACGGGTTAAGGCTCACCTCAGAGTTACACACTATCAGGGCTTGATGAGGAGCAGGTTTGCTTCCAAAGTTAAAAGAAGGGATTTCCAACCAGGGGACAAAGTATTAAGGAAGGTCTTCTTACACACTAAAGAAAAGCTCTTCGGAAAGCTGGCCCCAACCTGGGAGGGTCCGTATATGGTTGTTGAAAGAATTAAGCCTGGAACTTATTGGTTGGAAGACAAAGATGGCAGAGTTTTAACTCATCCTTGGAATATTGAGCATCTCCGGATGTACTTGGAATAGCATTTGTGTAAATATTTACTTGTTTAAACTTCCATGTAAATATTTGGGGGCATACTCTTTCCTCCCCGGTGGCACGGAGAGGTTTTAATGAGGTGTGCGGGCTGTTAAATAAAATTTGATGCCTTCTTAAAAATTTTCTAAGTGTTTTTAAAGTTTTGTCCCTTGTCACACTATCCGGACTGAAATTTCTAAGGGCTATTTAAATTCTATCCGGAGAACTTAAACACTCTCACAATGCAATAACTAAAGGCTACTTAAACTCTAGCTATCAAAATTAAAATGAACCATGAAAAAAGATGATGGTTGCACAATACAGAGATATTCATTGAATGAAATAACTTAAACTTGCCTTGGCCTTCCAAGGAATTTTAAAGAGTCAAGATACAACACAAAAAATCTGTCCGGTCGAAGCACCGGACACCATTACAAAAAAGAGTGCCTTGGCCTTCCAAGGACTTTAGTCTGAATAAAAAATGAACAAGGTAAATCATAAGTTAAGGTTGAGCCTTTGAAGATGGCTCACCTTCATACACCTTCTTGCCTTTGAAGTCGCCCTTCCCTTCATCTACCTTCTTACCTTTGGGATCATCCTTCTCTTCATCTGGGCTCTCCCCGGTATGCTCTTCATCATCAGATGAGGACGCACTGGAGGCTCCTGCCTGATCCTCATCGGCTATTGTATGATATGGAAGGTCATCATCATCTACATAACGCCACAAGTCCCCTAGGTTCCTCTTCGGATATTTTTCATGAAAGAGTAGAACCATGTCGGACCTCACTTTCTCAATCAATAGCTCTTCCCTTTTAATCATTTGGTTGGCATAAGCATTGACCCTGGCTTGGATCGTAGCCTCTTGATCCCTTAGCAATGTATTTCTCTCTTCGGCAGCCTTGGACACTGCATTCTCAATGCCAATCTTATCAGTAGTGAGGTTGGTGATGATCTTGTCCTTTGCCTTAGTCTCTTCTCTTGAGGCATTAAGATCTTTCTCCACACCGGACAGCTTCTCCCGGAGGCCTTTGACAGTTTCCTCTAGAGTGGCAACTTTTGTGTTGCTTTCCTCTCGATTCTTCTTCAACTCCTCATTTGCTTCCTTTAGCATGTCAGCATTGGCAGTAGCAGTGCAGAGGTCTTCGGACAGCTTTTCTTTCTCAGACATAAGGTCTTTGATGGTGTCTGCTTGACTCCGAACTTGTCTCTCTAGTGTAAGTACCGGCTGCACATTGCTAAGCAATGAGTGGGCTATGTTGTCATTTTCACTAGAAACAATGAAAGTCTTACCATTGAAATTGACGGTGTTAGAGCTGCTCGGAGGAATGTAAGGTCCTGCGAAGTCGTCTCTTGGGAGGTTGAGGAAGTATTCGCCAAGGTCACTAAGATCGGTGATGTCTACTTCATCAATGTTAAGCTCTCCTCCCTCAACTTCATCAGTATGGAAGTCCCTTGGGATCTCTTCAGCGTGTGTTGGGTCAGAAGGGTCAGCCTGGGCAGAAGGCTCCGGATCCCGGAGAGCAAGCTCATCTCCCTTAGCAGTCTTTTTCTTCTTGGCTACCCGGTCTTCCCCTTCACTCCCCTGCTTGCGATTCCTCTTGGAAGCCCTTGGAGATTTTGGAAGTTCTGCTTCCTGCCTTACAGTCTCTTGCTCCACTACCTGCAAGAGAGCAGCATCAATTTGGCTCTGAGCCGGCCCCTCCGGGTCAGTTGGAGCATCCTTCTCAGCATCAGCAGGGTTAGCACTGCTCGCCACCTTTTTGCCCTTCTTCTTGCCCTTCATTTTGCTTGGGGTTTTGGCCCGGCCTGGCAAGAAGAGCGTCTCATCTGCTTCATGGGACCTCTTGAGCACTGTGTCCGGGGAGGGTTGAGTGGTGAGCTCCTCCCAGCTTAAATCTCTCCGATCCGTGGTGTTCCACATGTGATACCTTGCCAGATTTCCACTTGTGAATGCACTGTGAAATCGGTTCCCCCAGTTCTCTACGGCCCAGGCATTGATTTTGCTACAAGTGACATGTCCGGCCTTCAAGTAGTCCCCGAACTCTTTAGGAAGTTCTGTTAAAACAAAAAAGAGACCAGTTAATTTAAACCAACTTAAAAAATGAAGAAATGGACAAAAATTTGAAGTGTGAAACTTACGGTCACTCCTCCACCTGCTTCTGAGGAGGCTTGGGTTCTCTTCGGCCTTGATCTTCTTGCCGTTTTCCCAGGCGCCACTGACAAACAAAAACTGGCTCCTCCATTTGCTCTCAGACTCCAACAGATCATTGACAGCCTTGAAGTTGTCCCCCATATTGAAATGGTAGAAGGGGAATTGGTGATGTTTGCAAAGGTTGGCCACTGCTGCAAACTCTTCCATAGGGAGAGGGATCTCGGACAGCCTAGATGCCATGATACATGACATCAGAGTATACCATCCGTTGGGGCTCAGCTGGCTTGGGCAGAGCTTGACCATGTGAAAATATCTGACGATCTCTGGGTCCAGTGGGAATCTGAGTCCCCAGTTAAAGAGCTCTGTGAAGATGATCAACTCATTTAGCTTGCAATCCATATGGGTTTTAGGATCTATGGGAATCCTTATCTTCACGTTTTCTGGGATCCTCCATTTTGTGCGCATTCGACCTAGTTCGGCCGTGTGGATAAAAGCATACTTGGTCTTCTGTAAGGCCAATAGATATTTAAGTTCGACCCTGTGAAAACAGGGCCCTACCTTCCCTTCGAGACACTCCGGCAGATCCGGATGCCTCAAGTATAGTTTTTCTTTTCCCTTATCTTTTCTGGCAGCAGCAGTGTTACTAGTCTGGCCGGATGGCTCAGACTCAAAAGGGACTTCTTCAACTGAGTCCTCCATTCTTTCCTCCATGATCGTTGGAGGAATATCAGTGGCATTGGTCCGGGGAGGGCTCAAACTTGGCACAGCCTGGCTTCCGGACTGCTGGTTTTCAATGTCTTCTTGACCCCTAGTCTCAGGCTGGGGCTCTGAGGCAGAGGTCTCTCTTGGGAGTACTGGCTTGCTTGCCTCTTGACCGGATGGCCTTTCCCGGGGAGCTCTGCGGGGCACTCTGAACCCAGAGCTGCTATTTTTTGCCCCCGATTTTGAGGGAGTATTCTTGGAGGCCTGCCCCTTTACCAACCGGCTTGTCCTCTTAACCACCAACTTCTCCGGAGAGTGCTCTGTGTCTGATCCCATAGCGATAAAAGGAGAAGGTTTCCTAACACTTGTGACTGTAACTCCTGGCTCAACAGTAGGTACTGACTCCTGAACTGAGAAACCAGAGACTATAGGCGAGAGGGTGGATTGAAATAGTTTTTTTGGGCTTAGTACCTTTAGAGGAGGACGAGCCTCGATCTGACTCTGTAACGGAGGCGACTGGTCTGTCAACGGGTGATGAAGGTAGCCCTGCTGCTATTCGTCTCTCCTTCTCAACTTTTTGTGCTCTCTCCAACATAGAAAGGTTGAGCCACACACCTTTGATCAATGCAGTTCTTGCTGTAAACATAAACCACCAAGAAAATATTTGCTTTAGAGAGAGAAAGCTCTGAGCAAATTTGCAGAGTAAATGTGAGAGAGATAGTAAAACAGTGGAAAGTGAAGTTGAATTTATAGTAAATCTAGAAAAAAAAGGAGTTGATTCCTAGGAGAATTCGAAAAGTTTGGCAATGATTAAAAGATGGCGCTGATGTCACCATTTGTAATTAAAGAGGTTGCTTTTCGAAGAAGGTGGGTTCGAAATTCAAGGTAAAAAACGGCTGGAGCAACCAATCAGAAAACGACACGTGTTCCACAAACTCTGGCAAAAACCGTTTTGAATTCGTGAAGCTGTATCTGTCCGGGTAAACCCATAGACCTGTCCGAGTTGAAAACTACTTCTAGACATCAGACTGTTTTTCAGGTCTCTGACAAGAATACTTGCTCAAACACCTAAAAAAGGGGCTCCTGATGAGTCTGAATTCAGCATGCTCCCCGGACAGGGACAGATCAGTCCAAAGCCTCCGGACCAGACAGATCGGACAGGTCACATGGACCGAACAGATCACTTCGAACACTATGACCATAGGACCGTTCGAACTATGACAAAAGTACTAAAAAACCTAAACACTTCTTGACTAAGCTACTTGCTCTCCTCCTTAGAGCTCATGGGTCTTTGAATATGATCCGGGTCCATTAAACATGACCCGAAAGCCCATAAGGGCCCAAACATCACACTATAAATACCCAACCACCCGCATTAACTATGGGTAAGGAAAATTAACTGCTACCAAGCTGCTTGATTATCTCTCTACTCTCTAAAACATATAAAACACCCACACACCACCACTTAAACACCCGCATACCACCATAAAACACCAACTGAAATTACCAGCCTACCCTCAGACGATTATTATCCTCACCAATTATGATGGTTATAAATCGTTCAATGATGAAGATAATAATGAAATCTACGACGCTATCTTGGAGGATGAAATTTAAAATTGGTCAATTGCCTATGAATCTAAGAATTTTTAGATGTGTTTGATTTAATATTGATTTGAGTTATTTATTTGGACATGTCTATTTGGAAGGTTTATTTTTGAATATTTTGGGTTTTAATGTATTATTTATATTTATAATATTATATGTTTGTGCGCTATATTTACGAATAGTGCGTTAATCGCATCGCTATACGCTATTGCACCGTAGTCATTTATGGTTATGTTGTGCAAAACGCTATTAATAACTATTGCTGAAATCGTTGTTATCCATCCATAGTCGAAGAGGTTTTAGATGTTTAGATATTAAGGATTTGAATATATAAATATTTTGGATGTTTAGATATTAAGGATTTGAATATATAATTTTTTTTGGAAGTTTTAAGTTTTGTTTGAATGGTTTATATAATTATCTAAATTAATTTGTGGTATTTTTAGTTTTTTTAAATTTTAATAAAAAATAATAGATGAACAAAAACTGAGCGATGTCCAATCACGGCTTAGATATCATAGTGACTATCCTTATATTAAATAATTCCGTTGTGCAATGTATATATAAACCTATCCAAAGCAAGGTGAGCTTTATATTAAGTGGTGGCACCACCGGCGGTCCATAGATTCATTATGAAATAAGTTTGACTTATCTTTGCCATTTTCTCTTGCACTTTTAATTGGACCTTACCTGCTACTCAATTATACAAAAATAGCAGAGCTAGCAGAGCTGTGGTAGCACAGAACTGTGGTGATGTGAGCAAACAAAATGAGAATCTCATTTTGTGAAACACTTGACATTTCTTTTGTATAAATTATCCAATCTAATTTCTCAAGTATGACATTGACTGTATAAGGAAACCACACGTAAATATTCTATAATTTTGGATGACATTTGAAATTGAATAGACTTAAGCTTAAAACACATGAATAACTATTTAAGTTCGATATATTGTCTAATTAAATCATGTTTTTTTCAATGTATTTAGACTATTAGGTATATAATCAAGAGAACGAATAAATGATTGGAGCATGTACCGTGAACACACGACTAAAACATGATTACTTTTATTTCATTAATGCATTTATTCAATAAAAAATATAAATAAATAATAAAAGAAAATCTTTATTAATAATATTAGATAATAATAAAGAATTATATAAAAGAAACATACCGGTAAATATCCACCAAACTACCTAATTATCAACTAGTATCCAAAATAAGGAGAATGATAATTCGTATTTTCATTTAATAATTGGACAAAAATATCTCCGATTATATATATCCGTTGGTAGCTTCAACAGTGATATCTTGAGAGTTATCTGAAAAACTAACCTCATAGTTAGTTTGAAAAACTAATATTAGAATTGTTTGCAACTCTCTCGATTTTATGAGAGTGGTTATTGGTGAAATTTTAAATATCATCAATGAATCTAGTTTTGTTTATTTAAAAAAAACGATGGTACTTTCATTTATTTTTTCCGAACTCCGGTTTAAAAGATATGGGTTTTTTAAAAAGTAAAAGTAATAATTAAAATTTTTAGATACGTGGTTTTTGATGAAATATAATGGTAATTATGATATTAAAATAATATTAGATATTAAGTGGTAATTAGATAGTTGATATGGGTATTAAAATATAATAGAACAAAACTTTGTTACTTAGATGACAATTGAATAGTTGAGTGCGTACTTTAGATGAAATTTTCTTTTTATCTATAAGAGTATATTTGATTAAAAGAAAGATTTTTTTCTTTGAATTTTTTAATATTATGACGTAAACTCTAACGACTTTTAACTTTTTTTTTTATCTCAAGTTCCAACCTAAATCCATAAAAAGTAATGGATTTAGAGCTGGCTTTAGCCTAAACGATCTCTAACTTCCACAGTAACTATAACTAATCTTGCCCCTAAACCGGAAAAGTCCATCCTACTTTATTACTCCCTCCATCTCATAATGTTAGATGTTTTAGAAAAGATATTTTGTCTCATATAAATAGTCTTTTCTTTAAAACAGTATTAATTACACTTCTTACACTTTCCACCAATAAGATTTTTTATTGACGACACAAATTTTTCATCCCACCAATCAAATTTATTTCTGTTTATTTTTTTAAAAGAATTATTATTTTCTTTAATATTAGTGAAACAACATGAAGTGAGGAGTAGATTCAAACTTGTAATAATTCATTTAAAATGCAAAACAAATGCGTAATATTTAGTAGGTACATACACGTATGCATGAGTCAGAAAAAATTTAGATGCAACCTGCACAGTGCGATACATTTATAGTTTATGCAACGCGGATGACAAGAAGTGGAGCCTAAGCTATGTGGCATGCCCATTAGCTTATTGTATCAATGCCATACATCACTAGATAACTTTACATAGCTTAAAAACCCACTTACTCTGCTTCATTTTTCTATATTTCTCTCCATTCCCGCTAGTTTCCATTCTTTTATGTATCATATTTTCCCACGTTACTCAGCTGGTAAAAGAGTAAAAAAGTCGTGGCTCTATGCTAAAGAATTATAACGGGGAGTCCAGACCATATAAAATACCAATTTTTTTGAAGTTTCGATCGGTGGATAGTTCAGACATCTTAGTTATCTAGAGCATATCCCACAATTTACGATCCATAATGTCTGCAAAATGGTGGAGAGTTAAGGATGGTGAACCATAAGTGTGCCGAAAACCGGACCGGATTTTGATGGAGGTTCACAGAATCGAGATTATTAGAAAATAAATCAATAAAATTAGTTCCAAATCGAACCGATAAAACTAATAAGACGAGAACCGATAAGACTAATAAAACCATTGTACCGATATGAAATTGAATTGATAAAACCCATTGTAATATTTTATTTATTTATTTTATATTATATTGCCAAAATTATTAGATAATGATCGATTAAAAAAAATTCAAGTTTTGAAGTTTTATTTTTATATAATTTATTTAACTAAAATGTTTGAGAATTAAATTAAAATTGGATTTAAAAAAAAGATTACAGAGCGAACTGGACTGGACCGAACCGGATAGAAACCGGACCGAACACAACCCGGACAAAACTCAAACCAAACTGAAATCGGAATTGGAACTGGAACCGGATTGAACCGCCTTTTACCGACTCTAGTCCATTTCCGAAAACTAGAACCAAAATTATATCTGTTCAGTCTCAGTGCAAACTGTTAATCTTAGCATATTTGGATAAACTTTATTTATCTAATAACATATGATAGCTACTCTTAGAAGAACGTTGATAAGAACTGTATCTAATAGAATATTATCAGCGAGGGAAAATTTGAAAGACAAATGGTAGTATGTAACCTACAACATTCAACTTTAAGCAGTATTTGCATTCTCCTAAATCTTAATAACATAATACTTATGAATTCGAACACAAAATCGTATATACAGATATCCGCCTTATAATAAAGGGGAATGATTATCATAAAAATCAATTTTACTAAATGCAGTGGCCGAATTTGAGTGTATTTTTTCCCAAATCAACATACACCGTTTTGGCAAAGTGCTGGCGAGATATGTTGTTTGAAAACAAAAAGTGGGCTGGAATTAGCTTTTCTTTTACCCTCTCCATAATAGAAGTCACTTGAAATTATAATGATGTCGGAAGTAAAGAGGTATAAGAAAGTGAGTGAAGAGTGTGTGGGTGTGTCAGTGTGTGTCAAAGTGTTATATGACAATGTTCCCACATTTATGAAGCAATAGAGACCCGTCCCCCACAATCAACATTTCTTCTTGTCTAATAAAAAAGTTTGTGAATGGATCCATTGCTCTCTGACGAAACCACCACCCACCACTCTCACTCTCACTAAGTACTTGACTACATAAATAATAATACCTCATTTCTAATACTCTTTTAAGGTTCCAACCGGGGTTGGGGTTGGGGATGTATCTAAAGATTATAGCCTCTATTAAAATATACATTTAAAATAAAATAATAAACATGTAAAATTTACCTCCTTTGTTTGCCATCTCTATATATACTCATTTGGTAGTACTTGTATTCATTGTACTGCTCCATCACATTCTATTCAAGGGTAAGCTTTCCTGCACTTTTTTTATCAGAACAAAACCGTGTCGTTTAGATACTGCATAATGCTTTTCTACTACATTACCTGTCTCTCTTCATCACTTACCATCTTATCTTGTGCATCGGGCTTCTCTGTTCTTTGGTAGTTCATGAGGAGGTGATAAGTTCGTTCTTAAGTCAGTACCATCCAACAGCGGGATACAATTGAATGCTATATCCCGACACGACATACATTATTATTTTAGTCATATTGCATCTTATACACAAAAAAACTAACTTATATAAAATTTTCATCGTGTTAAACTTCTCTGTGCTAGCTCTCGAATTTCTATATAACTAAACAGGCACCACCCGAATTTAAGGCAAAACTTTTAAACATTGATAAAGAACACTTTCAAAGTCATGAGTTGTAATTTCTTTAGCTATTCTAATGGTCGAGTCCACCTTCTTAAGTATGTTTTAGTGGATAAAGCACCGTAGCTTTTGGGATATCTTTCTACAAATATCGGTATCTAAGATAAAATTGTAAAAGTTCCAGTTGTAAAGTTCTAAACTGTACAAAGAGATGCACACAGTAAAAAGTTCTATTTTTTATAGGTATATTATATAGACCACAATGTTATATATATTCTTAGGATTCGACACGACTTATAGCACTGGCCATGGCTGCTATAATATAGAAAGTACATGATGATGCTCTTACTTTTCAAAGTGCTCAAAAGTAGGTGTATTTTTAATGCCTGAAGATAGTGAAATTTTTAACTCAAACTTTCCAAAGTCAACTAGGAAACTAACCCATAACAGTAGAAATAATAACGGTGATAGAAATTCAAACTGAAATTTCAGTTCCTTATATGATATGTAAATATGGGCATCGAATTGTTCATACTTTTCTGCTCAATGAACATCTCCTATTCTTTTTCTCAACTTTTCCTTTATTTAAGTGCAGAAAATCATTTAACAGAAAAATTACTTCACACCAACATGCACTTCTAAGCAACTCTCTGCATCTAAGCTCATAATTAAGTACAGAAAACCATTGAGCAGGTAACAAAAAACTTGTACAAGAAAAACCGCATTACCAAGTACAGTCTAGTCAAATAGATTTGATACTTGCAATTGTGTGGAACAATATGATAATTTGGGAAATAGACGCTTTTCTTCCTAAAGTTTTATGGTTTTCAAGTAGTTGCAAAAAAGTTGATCATCAAATTATGCAATAGCTCGAAGAAAACTAATAACAAAGGGTAGCAAGAGTATTTCCTATACTTTTTTGTGCTCTGAAATTAAATACTAGAAGTTCTTCATAAAGTTTTCAAAGTACACGACCCTACCAAAGACTTGGTCATCCTGCTTACTTTATCTTTATTCCATTTCCATCACTTATAGTAATACGACCTCAAGATCCATTAATTTCTAGGTTCCTTCCTAAACTTACACATTAGGCCCAAAGATACCAAAATAGTCATGTATAAATATTTTCAACATCCAATTTGTAGTGACCATGGTGTATGAATATCTGTCAGAGCACATGAACAAGGCAATGATGCAGCGTGTATGGGAAGTAACACTAGTGGTGATCCTGGCATTATTTTCAAAGGCGGTTGGCACGAGAACTTACTGGAAGACTGGGACGTCGTCCGACAGCAATGCTAGTTATTGCTTGAGTTGGAGGTTAGCAGTGGAAGCCAATAATGTCAGGGCATGGCCCACTGTCCCAACTCAATGCCTCCGCTACATAGAAATGTACATGCTTGGTGGACAATATGAGAGGGACACTGAATTGATTGCAGGCCAGGTTTTAGGTTATGTGAATGAGATAGTTCTGTCTGATGATCAAATGGATGCCTGGATTTTGGATGTTGACGACACTTGCATTTCTAACGTCTTCTACTACAGATTTAAGAGATACGGGTATGTTTTTTTTCCGCTCCTTATTTTGCACCAAAATTTCCTAGTTTATGTTACACAACTGATCATTAAATACCCTTATTTAGATCTGTCGGGACATGTAATAGATTCTATTGGTGCTAGTTTTTTCACCACTGCTAATGCTTGAGGTTTACTAAAAAAATTGCTTCTGGACATGTAGGTGTGACCCATATGATCCAAGTGGTTTTAAGGCATGGGCAATGAAAGGAGGATGTCCAGGGATTCCCGGCATGCTTGATTTGTTCACCAAGTTGGTAGAAAGAGGTTTTAAAGTCTTTTTGATCACCGGTCGAGATGAAGAAACTCTTGGCAAGGTCACTATTAACAATTTACATAATCAGGGATTCACCGGATACGAACGCTTAATTATGAGGTACCGACTATATCTCACTCCTCCTATTGTATAATATATACTAATATCTATAAATAATAATTGGCAACCCAAGCACCATATTCACATCTCAGCATCAACCGAAAAGAAGCCAGAAACCCTTTTGTCCCAAGACAACCTATTACCACCGATCGAAAGAGACTATTTTTAGTCCAATCCTATCACTGGTGATGTCTAGACCCGATCAGTCTTGAGAGCAAATAGTTCAACCGAATATCTGGTGTCAGCCTAGAACTAATCAATCTCATAAAGAAGCTCTAATCCTCTCATATGAATATAACCCAGTTTAGTTCTATCATATCACTCTAATCCTATCAAGTGAACCAAACATGACCTAAGAAATTCATAGCAACACAAACTTAGAATAAAAACACTAAAAAGCATAGGGATGTAATGTCTATGCCATGGGTTTTGTGGCAGGACAACAGCTTACAAAGGACAAGGTGCAGTGATGTACAAGTCAGAAATGAGGAGACAGATAGTTGAAGACGGGTACAGAGTATGGGGAAATGTAGGAGATCAATGGAGTGATCTACAAGGACAATATGTAGGGAATCGAACATTTAAGCTTCCTAATCCAATGTATTTCGTTCCTTGAATTCAGATTCTCAAATCAAATGAAGATGATAATGTATGGTGAAAACAAAATCAGATTGAATTGAAAAACACATACCAGATACTGAATAGTGTTGATGTTTCGTGTTGTATCTTTTGCTGCTGTTATGAATTCGTAGCTATTTTGAGGTCATATATTTAGACATTTTCCGTTTATCGTTCTGCGACGGCCGCGATGACCTCTTTTGAGTTTAATTTTAGGGATGACGACCATTTGAGCTAAAAATAGGTTTGAGATGACCATTTGAGACCGTTAACCTAATGCCTAATGCCCCAAGCTGCCTCCTACCTTAGGAGAAGGGAGGGAGGTGTATTCCCCCTCTTTGGAAGCAACTGTGCCCACAGTTTTAACGATTTAAGAAATTTTTCAATCGAATTACCGAAGTACCGTATGTAAATTTTAACAGCATATTTTATATTGGGTCGAGTATCCGAAAGCAATACTGTTTATACATGTTCGAAAAAGAGCTATTTTAGTCGAGTATTTTAGATTTAAAATTCAATAATATTTTAAATACTTTGAGATGAAAAATATAATATATATTATATAATTTTTAAAATGTTCAAAACATATCATGAGTGATATAAGTTTTGTTTGTTTTAAAAAGATAAAACCAATGATATTTTCGATTTTTTTTTAATTACGTTTTAAAAGTATTTATAGTGTCACCGAAGATGTGAAACCTTCTTAAATTTATGGGAAATCTTCTTTGTTTTGTTAGATGCAACACCTATTTAAATTTTGTATTGTTGGATGCGAAATCATGTCAATTATGCTAAATACTATATGCGAAACTAGCCCACTATGGTAGATGCGGAACCATATAATGTGAAACCTGTTTAAATTTTGTACTGCTAGACCGCTACTATAATAGATGAGAAACGGGTATTATTTTTTTTACAAAAAAAATCAAAACATATGAGTGGTACTAGTTTTGTCCGTCTTAAAAAAAACAAAACTAATGGTATTTTCAGATATTTTTTTCGAGTTACGATTTAAAATATACGGACTTTTTTTTTTTAAAAATTTATAAATCAGCCAACTATGATAGATGTGAAACCTTATTTCTATTGTTACATGTGAATTTAGGCCCACTATATAAATGCCAAATGCAAAATCAGTCCACTATGATAGATGTGAAACCATATCATGCGAAACCTGTTTAAATTTTGTACAAGATGTAAAACTAGATAGATGAGAAACCTGTGTAATATATATATATATATATATATATATATATATATATATATATATATATATATATATATATATATATATTAAAAGAATTCAAAACATATTATAAGTACTACTAGTTTTGTCCGTCTTAAAAAAACAAAAGCAATGGTATTTTCGGATTGTTTTTTTGAGTTACAGTTTAAAATATATAAACATTTAAAATTTAAACTTAAAAAAATGAGTCTTTTTTTAACAAACAAGACCTTTTATTTGATGAAATGAAATACAATTTGAATTACAACAAAATTTAAGCATCTAAGAGTGACAAGCGCTAAAAAATTAAATCCACTTGATATTTGACAGCGCCAATCTGATTTACTTGGGCTAGGAGTAGAACAGTCCAACTTTATTATCATAGAACCGAATAACACCAGATTAATGAATAAACCGACTCTATCAACCCTAACAACTTTTGACTTAACACATCCTGTTATCATTCAATATCCACAGTATCGAACAAGAAGAAAACCTGCTCCACACGACCACCAAAACCCAATACAATCCTTCAAAAGAGAAACGTCGAGCCAAGCAAAACCACATGAGCTTTAAAAGCCCTAAGACAATTGAATCAATTCCAGCGCTCCATAAAAAAATGAAGTCGTGAAGCCTGAAAGTGGTCTCAATATCCAAAGAGACTGTAGAATAAAATAGCCACTCAATCGATAGATGGCCACTAGAGTTCCTAGAACTGGTTATCAACAAGCGATTTCCGTAAAAATTGCGACAAATTGAAGACGATCACTTCGATTTCATCAACCCCAAAGACTGTTTATCTGCAATCAGCTAACTTGATATCGGGTACTGCCTATTACGTTGATCATCAATGCCACCTTCTTTCTAACCAAATAAAATCGTTAAAGATTTAATAGCCAACTCAAATGAACAAATTCAGCTCTAAAAGATCAATTGAAGTCGGAAGTCAATCTCAGGTAAGGTTCAAACTCTTGATGGAAAACAAGTTTATTTACTCTTGCAATTGATTGATGAAAGAGCTAAAAATGCTTGGAATGATGTGTTGGAATATATTTATTTAATATATTTATAGACTAATAATAATTTGGACCGATATGCTAAATAAACATATTCGGTTATTGTCTTAAGGAAGTCCAAATTAAAAGTAGTCGAGTTAATTATTTAATTAACTAAATTGGTGTGGTAACCGGGTTGAATTTGGGCACTGTGATGAAGAGGGCCCAAATCTCAACACTTAAGCCTGAATTAATAAATCGGGGATATAAATTGAATTATCAATTTATTGGGTTATGGTCCCGGACACAAGGAAGTAACAAAGGATGGGCTTTACAATGTTGGGCTTCACATTGTAAAATCTATAAATAAGAGGCTAGGTTTAGGTATTTCATCACTCTAAACCCTAATCAGAAATACGGCCGCTTCCTTAGTGTCTGGAAACTTTTCCTTTTTCTCTAATCTGATTCTGCAGGTCTCTTAGTTTCATAAACGGAATCGCCGGAGAACGTGGAATCGCTAAAGAACGCAAAAGAACGCTAGAGAATACTAGATGGATAGCAGCAGGCAAACCCGTAAGTATTCTTGACCTTTTGTTTCTTCTATAGATGAATCTAACAAAAGGGTTTTATTATTTTTTCCGCGATTTGTTATATATTATTTGATGCGATTTCGGATAATATATAACAATTGGTATCAGAGCCAAATAAACCCTTTTTGGATTCAGTAGAATAATCAAATTGAGTAGTGATAGACAAAGATGCATATTTTTCTTAATCGTAAAGAATCCATGTCATTGGGATTATGTGTTAATTGAATTGGTAGGACATGGATTTAGGGATTGTATGAAAAGCATGTTATGTGATTTATTGTATTGAAACACATGTTTTATTATCAGGAAATTGCAATTTTTATAGTTTGGGGATTTTTTTTTCCGGGTAAAATTAGGGTTTATTGATGTCTGGAATTTTTATCCCAAAATTAGCATCAAATCAACCCTAAATAACGAATAAAATCAAAATTATTGGGACAGTGGCTCATCGACAGCTTAACCCCTGATGTTAACGCTGACCGAAGGCTGTCCGGCGATAAACACAGTAGCCCCAAAAGAATAGGGACAAAAAAAAAAACCCAAACGATAATAACAGCATATAAATACAGGCTGGACCCACCCAAAACAATTGGTGGGCCCGTTTAGGACCTGCAGCCTACTGCAAATTGCAGCAGGCAGGTAAGCTGCTGCAATTTGCAGCAGCGGTAGACTGCTGCGCCTGCTGCAAATTGCAGCAGGGCTTAATATTTGCAGCAGCCTGCTGCACGTGCAGGCTGCTGCAAATATTAAGTTAAATAATAAAAAAAGTTATTAATTTGAAAATATTTGAACAATATATTTCACAAAAATAATACTTTGATAATTTTTTTTATGTGTATTTGTGAATTAAATTGTATGTGTGTGAATGATTAAATGACGATGCATGACTAAGGTTTCGTAGCCGGTAGGTGAAATTAAGAAATTAATTTAATCGGCCCTCCGGAAGGTTAAAATTAATTTTCTTAAGGATCCTAGGCTTCGAAATGTTCAGGGATTAATTTAAATTCAAATATTATCGGCCCTCCGGAAGGTTCATGTTTGGGTTTAAATTAATCATGAACGGGAGAAAATAAAAGAAAATAGTTGTTGTGATGATTTTAATTTTAAAGTAAATGACATCGGCCCTCCGGAAGGTCTCATTGGTACTTAGAAAATTAAAATAATAATCATGCTATTTTTTTTTCTCAAACTCATAAAATTGCATGTTAGTATGATTTGCCCTCCGGTATCTATTATCAATGAATTTTATGTTTTACATGTATTTGTCATATTCATGCATATGTTTTCAGAAATATGTCAATATGCTAAATGTGTTTTGTGTTGATTGTTCTTATTATAGTATCCATGGGTTACAATTTTTTGGGAATCGTCCACCGACGTTGGATTGTTCGGACTTCCAATTGTGGAAGGAAGAAATGTTGCTGTTTTTATCTGTACATGATTACGACTATGCACTGATAACTCCCAAACCATCTCCCCTTAGTCCGGAAAGTACACCGGATGAAACTAAGGCTGATGAAAAGTGGGAAAGGTCAAATAAGTTATGCATGGCGCTCATGTTACAGGGTATACCAGTAGCATTGCGTGGGGCTGTCCCT
The DNA here is from genome assembly GCA_036936605.1 of Limnanthes douglasii subsp. nivea. Lineage (NCBI taxonomy): Eukaryota > Viridiplantae > Streptophyta > Magnoliopsida > Brassicales > Limnanthaceae > Limnanthes > Limnanthes douglasii. The sequence continues at coordinate 55,742,739 of JAUPFV010000003.1, forward strand.
AAAGGTGTTACCACTGCCTCGGTCTTTCTCACGGAGATTGAGAAAGCCTTTGCCAAAAATGAAAAGGTAGAGATGCAGCGTTTGCTCATCGAGCTAGCTACCAAAAAGTATAATGGCAAAGGTAAAATCCGGGAGCACATTCTGGGAATGTCGATGATTGGCCAAAAGTTAAAGGCAATCGGTTTAGACTTACCTGAGGAATGCATAGTGGGATTCACATTTCATTCGCTGCCAGACCGGTTTAAGTATTTCCAGTCCACATATAACTGCATGCGAGAAAAGTGGAATATCAATGAGTTGATTTCCCACGCTGCACAGGAGGAGGAAAGACTTAAAGGCACAGCGCCTGAGGCTAATGTGATTACATCACCTAATAAGGCAGGACCTAAGCGGAAAGCAGATGGCAAAGGACCAGGTCAAGGTCCGGTAAAGAAGAAAAAGCCTGAGGAATCGACTGTAGGTCGATGCTTTTTCTGCAAAGAGAAAGGACATCTGAAGAAGGATTGTGAGAAACGCCGGGCTTACATGATAAGCAAAGGTACTCCCACATCTTTGGTTGTTTCAGAAAGTAATATAGTTTCTGTGAAAAGGAATACTTGGTGGGTTGATTCGGCTGCAACAACTCATGTTTGTGTTTCTTTGCAGGGTACGTCAAAGAGCAGGATGCTAAGTGATGATGAAAGATCCATTTTCACAGCAAACGGGAGCTCATGTGATGTTTTAGCTATTTGTGATTTTTCTTTAAAACTTTCAACTGGACATGTATTATTTTTAGAGGATGTAATGTATGTTCCCACTTTTCGAAGGAACTTAATTTCTTTTCCAGTTTTAGACTTGCAAGGTTACTCTTGTCTGATGGGAAACAATTGTTTTACACTCTCTCTAAATAATATGATTGTTGGAAATGGAAATTTGATTAAAGAGGATAATTTGTATTTGTTGAATACTATTAATAATCACAATATTTCTATGAATACACAACGTACACCAAACAATATTACTAAATCTGAAAGATCTTCTAAACTGTGGCACAAGCGGTTAGGTCATATATCCAAAGTTAGGATGGACAAGCTTGTTGCTGAAGGTTTATTAGGCCCCCTTGATTACTCTGACTTCGGTATATGTGTCGAGTGTATCAAAGGAAAACAAACCAAAGTTAAAAGGAAAGGAGCATATAGAGCGAAAGAAGTCTTAGAGTTGATACATACCGACATCTGTGGACCGTTTCCACAGGAATCGTGGAACGGGCATCGGTACTTTATATCATTCATCGACGACTACTCTCGTTTTGGTTACCTGTATCTTCTTCATGAAAAGTCTGAGGCCTTGGACAAGTTCATAACTTTTAAGACCGAGGTTGAGAAACAACTTGGTAAAAGCATTAAGACCGTTAGATCTGACCGTGGTGGTGAATACTATGGTAGATATGACGGATCGGGTGAACAACGTCCAGGACCCTTTGCACAGTACCTAGAGAAGTATGGAATAGTCCCTCAATACACTATGCCCGGTTCACCTCTCATGAACGGTGTATCTGAGAGACAGAACCGAACACTAAAAGATATGGTTAGAAGCATGATAAGTCACTCATCTCTACCATTATCTCTCTGGGGGGAAGCCATCAAATGTGCCGCTTATATACTCAATCGAGTACCCACAAAGGCTACTGTTAGGACTCCATATGAGCTTTGGAACGGGCGTAAACCTAATTTAAAGTATCTGCATGTGTGGGGTTGTCCAGCTGAGGCGAGGCCTTACAAACCTCAAGAAAAGAAACTGGACCCAAAAACAGTTAGTTGTTTCTTCATAGGTTATTCCGAACATTCTAGAGGGTTTAAGTTTTATGATTCTCTCACTGGTATAATATTTGAGACAGGAACGGCCAAGTTTCTAGAGGATGTTGAGTTTGGGGGAAAGAATAAGGGAACATATGTTGATTTTGAGGAAGAATCCATAAAGATTCATGAAGGTTTTAATAGGGATATTGAGATATCTGAAGATTGGGCGGTAATGCCAATCATTTCGATCCCATTAAAACAAGGTAATCCTCAGATTAACACTGATGCTCCACTTGAGGGTTCTAACCAGGATACAGAGATTCAGGTAGAACAAGAGGAACCTCAAGATAATCTTCCACAAGGGAATCAAAATGACATCGTTCATAATGATCAAACTCTACCTCCTCAAGAAGTGCAACAAGAGGAAATAGTGCCATTAAGAAGGTCCACTAGAGAAAGGAAGAGTACTATAGGTCCAGAATTTATAGTATATCTTCAGGAGCATGATGAGTTATGTGCTGGAACTGTAGATGATCCCTCATCCTACAAACAGGCCATGGCAAGCTCTGAATCTCAAAAGTGGATTGACGCTATGAAAGAAGAGTATAAATCAATGCAGGATAATGCGATATGGGATCTTGTCCCATTACCTGAAGGGAAAAAGACAATTGGTTGTAAATGGGTTTACAAAACCAAACGCGATTCCCTGGGTAATGTGGAAAGACATAAAGCACGTCTTGTAGCGAAAGGTTATACTCAGCGTGAAGGGATTGATTTTAAAGAAACTTTCGCTCCAGTATCGACGAAGGATTCCTTTAGAACAATCATGGCATTAGTTGCACATTTTGACCTTGAGCTTCATCAGATGGATGTTAAGACCGCTTTTCTCAATGGTAATATTGAGGAAACGATCTACATGATGCAACCAGAACACTTTGTAGAAAGTAACTCAAAAGATCTGGTTTGCAGACTTAAGAAATCCATTTATGGGCTTAAACAAGCTTCTCGTCAATGGTATCACAAATTCCTTGAGGTGATAGTCGGTTATGACTTTGAGATCAACTCGGTTGAGGATTGTGTTTATCACAAGTTCAGTGGGAGTAATTTCATATTTCTTATATTATATGTGGATGACATATTGCTTGCCTCGAACAATAAGGAATTGTTACACACTACAAAAAGATTTCTATCAGACAAGTTTGATATGAAGGATCTTGGTGATGCCAGTTTTGTGTTAGGAATCCAGATACATCGAGATCGTTCTCGTGGTATTCTTGGATTATCACAAAAAGCATACATTAAAAGTGTGTTACAACGTTACGGATTGGCAGATTGCAAACCCCTAAGTACCCCTATAGCAAAGGGTGACAGACTTAGTCTGAGTCAATGTCCTAAGACAAAACTTGAGATTGAGGAAATGAAAACGGTCCCTTATGCTTCTGCAGTTGGGAGTTTAATGTATGCTCAAGTTTGTACTAGGCCGGACATTTCCTTTGCTGTAAACATGTTGGGGAGATATGTTAGTAACCCAGGAATGGATCACTGGAAAGCAGTTAAAAGAGTACTCCGATATCTGCAAGGAACAAAGGGGCACATGTTGACATATAGGAAGTCGGATAAACTGGAGATCATCGGGTATTCCGACTCGGATTTTGGTGGATGCGCAGACACATTAAAAAGCACGTCAGGCAACATATTCTTATTGGCTGGAGGTGCAATATCCTGGAAAAGTGTAAAGCAAACACTTATTGCATCGTCCACCATGGCAGCAGAATTTGTTGCATGCTTTGAGGCATCAAACCAGGCACTATGGCTGCGGAATTTTGTTACTGGATTACACATTGTACAAGGGATAGAAGGCCCTATGAGGTTATATTGCGATAACAATTCCGCAGTGCAGTACTCTAACAGCAACAGGAGCGCGTCTAAATCCAAACACATAGACATAAAGTTTCTGTCTGTTAAAGAAAGAGTACAGATGGGTCAGATAAGTATAGAGCACATTGGAACAAACTCCATGATAGCAGATCCCCTAACAAAGGCGGTTTTGCCTAAGGTTTTCCAGGGACACACCATCAGTATGGGTGTAGTTGATTTAGAGGATTGTTAGTTTCAGTGGGAGAGTTTGTAATAGGATCTGATGTTATATTTTGCAGTATTGTGCACATTAAAGTTTATTGCAATATATATATGCTTGGAAATATTTATTGATATTTGTACTGTATTGGATCTCCAAAAGTAGGAACCATTTAAGAATAGATATGTACGATTACAAGCCATATTACTCTTAGACCACCCTCCATAATTGGCCCAAGTAATTGATTGATTATGGTAATGTGATTACTGTTGCATCCTATTGTTCACATTACGAGAAAGAGGTCTTTAGTCCTTTATTATTATCAATCATGTACGGGGTTGTACCGTTTGCCCATTGACAATGAATATAGGGATCCCATTAAAGTTGAATATGTATTCTTGAGTAGCATATGACGGTCCAAGTGGGAGATTGTTGGAATATATTTATTTAATATATTTATAGACTAATAATAATTTGGACCGATATGCTAAATAAACATATTCGGTTATTGTCTTAAGGAAGTCCAAATTAAAAGTAGTCGAGTTAATTATTTAATTAACTAAATTGGACCTATGGGTAAAAAGGCGTTATGGGCTCAAGTGTGGTAACCGGGTTGAATTTGGGCACTGTGATGAAGAGGGCCCAAATCTCAACACTTAAGCCTGAATTAATAAATCAGGGATATAAATTGAATTATCAATTTATTGGGTTATGGTCCCGGACACAAGGAAGTAACAAAGGATGGACTTTACAATGTTGGGCTTCACATTGTAAAATCTATAAATAAGAGGCTAGGTTTAGGTATTTCATCACTCTAAACCCTAATCAGAAATACGGCCGCTTCCTTAGTGTCTGGAAACTTTTCCTTTTTCTCTAATCTGATTATGCAGGTCTCTTAGTTTCATAAACGGAATCGCCGGAGAACGTGGAATCGCTAAAGAACGCAAAAGAACGCTAGAGAATACTAGATGGATAGCAGCAGGCAAACCCGTAAGTATTCTTGACCTTTTGTTTCTTCTATAGATGAATCTAACAAAAGGGTTTTATTATTTTTTCCGCGATTTGTTATATATTATTTGATGCGATTTCGGATAATATATAACATGATGCAGATTGGAATCCATCCCTCACCCATAGAACTCTATCATGAGTATCAACTGGGATAGATCCCTTTGGATTCTTTGAAATTGACATACAACAAGCTAATTCTAGGAAAAAACACGCCTAATTGAAGAATTGGCAATCAATTTCAGGTAACTCATCGTCACTAAATCAAGCTCCAATATAAAAGATTCAACCATTATCGAAGATTAAACTAATCAATTTAATGGTTAATGCACGAATACTCCAAGATTGCGGAGATGCACCACGAGAGTACCATATTTTGAGCAACTTTAAATATTTCGATTAAGTCAATAGAAAGATGGAGCTCAATGAAATAGGTATGGAAATGGGATGATTACCTCCAAAATACAAAGAGCTGAACTCTTGGAAAAGAATTCCAGAGATAAACGTACATGATCAATCGAGTCCATCTCTAAAACCAAGGGGCTTGAAAGAAGAATCTCTGGTTTGCAATCTACAAAGTTATTAAAAAGAAAGAGGAGTTAATGGTAATTGCTTGTCACGTAATCTGTAGCTACCAAAAGATCGAAATCACAAGTAATATATCAAATGAAATCACAAACAACTCTCAGATTATAGTTGCAAACAACTCTCAGATTATAGAGTCACAAACAACTCTCATGTATGTTTTTCAAACAACTCTCAAGTATGTTTTTCCAACAACCCTCAGGTTAGTACTCGTGCTGACATTGCAAATTGCGTTACACATCAATGAAATGAGAGTTGTTTGCATGTCTTTCCCATGAGTCATTACAAGCGAGGAAATGCAAATTGTTGTATATTACTCCCTTGATAGTTGTTTGAAAATAGATTAAGAGAGTTTTTTTTTTAACTGTGAACCATAGTTTTTAATGGCGCGCGGCGCTCCGTGGCGCTAAGTGGATCCAAAGATGCGGCGACGCTGCGAGGGTCGCGGCGCCCGCCTTTCAATTCATTGAAATATTATTTAAATAATAATAAATATAACAACAATAATAATTTAAAAATATAAAATTCAATAAAATCTCAAAATTCAAATATTTAAATAATCAAAATATAACTAAACTTCAAAAATCTATAGAGTATGGATGAACTAACCTTTGAAATTCAGTAATAGAGAAAAAATATCATTGAACTTCTTAAATTTTTTAAATAAACCATGGAACTAAATAGACTATATATAGAGAAAATAATATTTAAATAAAATATATCAATAATCTACAAAATTATATACATCAAATAAATTAGATACTAAAAAATAATTTATATATTATATTTTTTTTTTCTAAACCCATCTTTGAATAACATAATCTTTTTGAATAAATATTATTCGTTTAGGATATATGTGGATGTAAATATATAAAATTACGTAAAAATATCTTTCCTAACAATGCTTTTTCTAAACTATTCTATTGGTATTTAATTGAAAATATATGTTTAAAATATAAATTTTTGTTTTATATAATAAAACGTTGAATATAAAAAAATAAATATATATGCGAACGAATTATCCATATTTAAAATATTAAAATTAGGGATATAAAATAAATATTATTAGTACACAAATACAATCTAATTAATTGAGGTTTTGTGAGAGTGATATTAAAGACTTAATAAAGTTAGAAAACTATGAAGTAAACAATCTACACGAGTCACATGGTGTATTTGCTTTTAACAAAGTCATAATTAATGACTCTGACAAATCGTGGATAATAGCTAGCAGGAGACAGTGAACACGACTCTAACCGACAGTGAATAAAAAAAACAGTGGATAATAGCTAGTAGAAGACAGTGAACTAGCTAGTAGAAGACAGTGAACGTTAGACGCAGTACACTTAATTAATACTTTAATCTTAAAGTAAATGTCACATCATCTTTACATAAATGAAAAAAGGAAGGAAATTGTTAAGTCGAAAAGGCGACGCCTTTTCTCGCCTCACTCCAGGTCGCCTCCTTTCCATGGCGCCGCTGTGGCGGACGCCTTACTATTCGGAACGCCTCGCCTCGGCATGAGGCGTTGCATCCTCTCCTAGCGGCGCCGCGGCGGCGCCTTTCACAACTATGCTGTGAACTGAGAGTTGTTTGCAAAATATCAATGCTTCATAAACTGTTTACACTGATCAAAATTTTATACAAAAAAGGAAATTACATAGCCATAACAGGCTTCATGCACTAAACACTTCCAAAAAATGGCCTTTACACCGTCCGTCATTATCTTCACCAGCTTTGATCAAAATGGAACGTGTCTTGCTCAACCGAGAACATCTTTATAATCAATTGAATGTTCGCATAAAACTTCATCTTCGATAACTGCCCCTGTCGGAGGTCGAATGTCGCCTTCAAAAGCGTGTAAAATAGTGTGTTTCTCATAGCTTCGATGTGGGTAGAAGTAATATTGTTCTTTCTCGACAGTTTGACAAGGCTCAACAATACAGACATGTAGAAGCTTGGTTTCATGATCATATTTCCTGCAAAAATATAAATCAGCAACTGTATATAACAAACAACTCCTATAAGGGAACAACAACACAACTACCTTATAGTTGCAAACAACTCTCATGATTATAAAGTTAAAACAACTCTCAGATAATGTAGTTGCAAGCAACTCTCAGATTATAAACAAACAACATTCATACGGGAACAACAACAAAACTACCTTATAGCTGCAAACAACTCTCAGATTATAATTACAAACAACTCTCAGATATGTTTTTCAAACAGGTCTCACTTTATAGTTGCAAACAACTCTTTGATTATAGTTGCAAAAAAATCTCAAATTATAAAGTCACAAACAACTCTCAGATTATTGTTGCAAAAACCTCTCAGATTATAGAGTCACAAATAACTCTCACGTATGTTTTTCAAACAACTCTGAGTATATTTTTCCAACAACTCTCAGGTTAGTACTGGTACTGACATTCCGATTTGATAATAGAGTTGCAAACAACTCTCTGATTATAGAGTTGCAAAAACTCTCAAATAATAGAGTTGAAAATAACTCACAGTATAGAGTTTCAAACAACTCTCAAATTATAGTTGCAAACCACTCTCAGAAAAAAAGAGTTGCAAACAACTCTCATATTATAGTTGCAAACAACTCTTACATATGTTTTTTAAAGAAGTCTCAGTTTATAATTGCAAACAACTCTCAGATATGTTTCCAAACAACTCTCAGATTATAGTTGCAAACAACTCTCAATTTATAGAGTCACAAACAACTCTCAGATTATAGTTGCAAACAACTCTCAGATTATAAAGTCACAAACAACTCTCAAGTATGTTTTTCCAGCAACTCTTAAGTTAGTACTGATGCTGACATTGCGAATTGCTTTAAACATCGATGAAATGGGAGTTGTTTGCATGTCCTTCCCGTGACTTTTTACAACTGAGGGAATGCGAATTGTTGTATATTACTCCCCTGATAGTTGTTTGAAAATAGATTAAGAGAGTTTTTTGTAACTGTGAACTAAGAGTTGTTTGCACAATATCAATGCTTCATAAACTTTTTACACTGATCAAAAGTTTATACAAAAAGAGATATTACATAGCTATAACAGACACTAAACACTTACAAAAAATACCCTTTACATCGTCTGTCGTTATCTTCACCAGCTTTGACCCAAAACGGATTGCGTCTTGCTTGACCGAGAACATCTCTATAATGAACTAAATGTTCGCATAAAACTTCCTCTTCGTTAACTTCCCTTGTCGGAGGTCGAATGTCGCCTTAAGAAACGTGTAGAAGGGTGTGTTTCTTGTAGCTTCGACGTGGGTAGAAGTAATATTATTCTTTCTTAGCAGTTTCACAAGGCTCAACAATCCGGACCTGTAGAATCTTGGTTTCATGGCCATATTTCTTGCAAAAACATAAATCAGCAACTGTATATAACATACAACTCTCGTAAGGGAACAACAACACAACTACCTCATAGTTACAAACAACTCACAGATTATAGAGTTGCAAACAAGTCTCAGATTATAGAGTCACAAACAACTCTCAGATAATAAACAAACAACTTCCATAAGGGAACAACAACAAAACTACCTTATAGCTGCAAACAACTCTCAGATATGTTTTTCAAACAAGTCTCAGTTTATAATTGCAAACAACTCTCTGATATGTTTCCAAACAACTCTCAAATTATAGTTGCAAACAACTCTCAAATTATAAAGTCACAAACAACTCTTATATTATAGGTGCAAACAACTCTCAGATTTGTGTAATTGTTAATGAGTGACCGTATTTGAAACAAAAAGTAGTAGATTTGGGTGGCACGTGTGACCATCAAGTTAATTGACACGCTCCAATGTTCCATAATGCAACAATTGAAAAAAAAACAAGGACTCGTTTTGGAGACAAAAGAATATTAATGGCGCATCCGTTTTGAAAAAAAAAAACCCCATAATAGCACGAATGCAATAGGTGTCAAACACCGGAGACTTAATATAAGTTTTAGCCACATATAACCGAACTACTGCAATTTATTTGAAAAATTTCTACTCATAAATTTACCAAATCAAAGTTAATTTCTATGAATAAAATTTTAAAAAAAGTCTGATGTTATAAAAAATAAATAGCCTTGATTAATATATTACTATTGGTTAGCCGTACAAGCATTTATTATTAAATGCTATTTTTATATTTTAAAATAATAGTGATATAAAAAAACAACAAATTTATAAATTATTATCGCTAAAGAAGACTGCGCTCTCTCCTTCAAACACTAGGCAGAAGTTTCGCAAATTCCCTTAATGTTTTGGCTAAAGACAACAATTTAATTTTGGACCGAAACTGACTTTTTCTATAAGCGGGGATAAGTAATCAAAGTAATCAAGGCCATCATACTACTCTGTGCCACAGATGTGAATACTAAAAAGTTCAAAAAACTGAACCTTTTGTAATACTCAATTTCTTATATTTAAAAATATTTAAAACATGTCCCAAAACTAGTAAATCAAATGTTCATATCCTCAGCCACAGTATACAATATTAAGTGCAAACTATGTACATCTAAAATGAGAAATAACAAGTCACTGAAAAAAGGTGACACCTTTAAAAAGGCAAGAATGTCGTTCAACCGGAACCATTCAAACTACTTAACCGAATTTCGCACCAAAAGCGCTTCTGCTCATCACCAGATACCACCTTCCTTCTTACCAAAACTCAAAAACATTTCATTTTTCTTTTCAGATCACTAAATTTTCAATTACTGTTGCTTTAGATTTTCATAAAGGACCTAAACATGAATGACTCCGAGGTTTCCCAGCAGATACAGCAGATGGTTCGGTTTATCCGTCAGGAAGCCGAAGAAAAAGCCAATGAAATTTCTATTTCTGCAGAGGAGGTACAAAGACCTATCAATGTCCATTGTCATTTGTCATTACATAAGAAGCACCCTCGATTCATTATGTTTATTTGCAGGAGTTCAACATTGAGAAATTGCAAATGGTTGAAAATGAGAAGAGAAAAGTTAAACAAGAGTACGAGCGTAAGGCTAAACAGGTTGAGGTTCGTAAGAAAATGTGAGTCATTTACTAAATTTTTTATATGGATAGTTCCGAAACGTCGAATGATCCTGTGTAGAAATATGGATGATCTTACTTTGTTTAATGGTTTGTGTAGCGAGTACTCAACGCAACTGAATGCGTCCAGAATCAAATATCTTCAAGCCCAAGATGATGTGGTTACCTCAATGAAAGAGGCTGCTGCTCAAGATCTTCTCCGGCTTTCCGAAGACAAAAAAGGTTATAGGAAGCTTACTAAAGCTTTAATCATTCAGGTACTTGTTTTCATGTCGGGTTTTGATCTTTTAGATAGGTTTAAACACATTATTGGTCATTTGACTATAACGATTTCTTTCCTACAGTATTTTGACTTCAAACGTCTCGCGAAGATATAGTCCTTTAATCTGAAAATGTCCGGTGAACATCCTCGAATATCACGATTTGACAAATTTAGTCATTCATTCTTCATAGTCGAAAGACTTTCACAGGACATTTTGAAGTGAAAGGGCTATATGAAAAAAATCGTCATGTCGATAGACTTTCAAAAGAACGATTTGAAATCAAATGACTATATGAAAGAAATCGTCGTAGGATTTCAACGTTTTAGAATTTAGTGTCAATTGTACTATGTCGATTTATCAGTTTTCGACCAATTGGTCTCACGATTTAGAACATAATTGGTCACTAATCTTTGGCCGTATGGACCAAATGGCCACATACTGTCAAGTCCAGAGGAGGCAATATGGAATGTTTTAGACTCGAAGGACTAATATCTAGAAAGTGGATAGATCATAAGATGATATAGTACGTTTTAAAATCGATGAACTAAATGTCCAAAACGTGGATAGTGTTAGAGATCGAAAACCCTCGTGTTGAAATTTAGGCAATGTTGTTGCCAAACTATTCACTTATAAAGAAACCTTTTCTGAAACTGTGATTGTAGCTGAAAATGAAACTGTGTTTCAGAAAAGTTAGAAGGTGCATTATTTTCTATTGTTTTTAAGCTATAACCGAACAACATATATGTCGATAGATAAATGTATACGTCAAATAAGCTGATAACACCAAACAAGGCTAAGATCTCTTTCTTTGGTTAGAGTCTACTAAGGCTGAAGGAACCATCAGTATTGCTGAGATGCAGAGAAATCGACCGCAAAATTGTTGAGTCTGTTCTTGAAGAGGCTAAGCGTGAATATGCAGATAAAGTTAAGACTCAGCTCCCTAGAGTTACCATCGATAGTCAAGTCCATTTACCACCACCACCAAAAGACGTGAATTCGCACGAGCCTTACTGGTAATATCTTGTCTCTTTAAAACTATGCTTTTGCCTATGTCATAAACTGAAAACATTATATTCTATGAACTTACTTTTTATTATCTCGGTTGATTGTACAAAAGTTCGGGTGGAATTGTGATGGCTTCGCAAGATGGGAAGATAGTGATCGAGAATACTTTAGATGCACGATTGGAAGTTACGTTCATAAAGAAGTTACCCGAGGTTTGTTTAGACTTTTGTTTTTCAGCTGTTTCTGTTTGCGGGTTTGGATAATATTAGCTTATTGTTACTGCAGATTCGGAAACGTCTTGTAGGAATTCAAGGAAATAAAAGAGCATGATTGGTTTGGGTTGCAGCAATGGCATTGATACTAATACTACTATATAGTTTTTGCTTCTTTATATCAATAAGCAGTCTTCCTCCTCTTATAATCTTACTATTAAAGATATGTGATTCATAGCACAGTACACTATCGATGCTGTTTAATTTTGGAAGCTTTTTTGTTTCCATTTCGTTGAGCATTTCTTGGGACAATTGACATGGTTCAAGCTTGAGTTGTTGATTATTCCTCGTCAAACGTTCATTATGTAAGCCTATGAACTTGAAGAGTTTCTTGATAATGTTTTCTTAACACAAAATACGATTTATTTGTTTCGAGTTATAATGGTTCGTTTCTTAATTTATAATTTTCTGCTATGATGAAAAGTTTCAAAAGAAATTCACTGAATAAACGTTTATTTTACATGTAAAGGTCCTCCTATGTTGATGAAAAATGAACCATATGAAACATATAAAACGAAACGATAAAACAAGAACAAATCAATCAGGTAACTGCGAATCGTGTGTATACGGTCTGCTATAATACTATACTAAATGATTCTATAAACTAAAATAGCATTGTCACGGTGAACACAAAAGCTTCAAAAATTAGAAAAAGTAAATGGAAAAAAATGATTTTAATAAATGTGTAATAATATGTTTTATTTTTTTATTGACCCAGAAGGCGAGGTTGTATTTGGTATTATAGAGAAGGCATAAGTTGTCTTTTCGGGTTGTTGTCCAAAATTGTTGCTGTCATATTTGCGAATTCCATCGACTCTTTGAAAGAATCAAATTCACCTTAAATTGTCTTACTATTATTTTATATGTACGTGCCAAGTCAAGAACAAGAACAATAGTGGTGACTTGTGCAGATATATGCCAACTTGTGCTAATCATGTCATCAAACATTTATATAATCCTGCATTTTATCTAATTAACTACACCCAAGTTGTATTAACAGTTAAGCTTGGAACGAGTAAACTTGGTAACCTCGTCATCAATTTGAATTTTGGCAACAAAACAGTTAAAATATTAAATGACCGGGATTATTTATCCGGTCAAAATGTATTTTATAGTCTTAAAACAAGAAACTATTCTTTTCCCCAGCGACCAAGAACCGTACGGAACCGGTCAGTTTTATAAAATTTAACAAAGTTCATGTCAGTTCTCAGAGATTTATCTTTATGGTAGGTAATGCATCATCATTGAGTTGACAATATCATTGTTATTATAAAAATGAGCTTTGGCTTAGTAGCTCCTTACTCTGAATATTTCTAGTTGAATCATTGACAATGGCAACCAATCTAATTCTTGCTTGACTCCATCTTCTGTTATCATATATATATATATATATATATACACTCTCTTGCGTCTATCTCGGTTTATCGCCATTTCATCTTCTATCATGTTTGTTAAAGTTTCAACTTTTGCTTGTTGAACAATTCATTAGATTGATCAAATTCGTTTTAGTTTGATCTTACTTTGCGTCGATGGGGATAACTAGTGTTTTTCTACTCGGAACAATTCTTGTACTACACTCAAGCTTCTTTGTTTCCGGAATCACTTTTCCTACTGAAGGTAAAAAATTGATGATTTACTTGAGATTTGGATATTGAATGTTTTAATAAGAGACATCGATGCGGGATCTAATTTGGTTCCAAATATAATTGCACATGGCACACGGTATAGTATCGGCGCTGAAAGCAGTTCGTAAAAACCTGAAGGATCCAGAGAATAATTTGTATAACTGGAAAAAGACGGATCCATGCACGAACTGGACTGGCGTCTACTGCATCAGGGACCCTAGTGATGGCTATCTTCATGTCGCTGAACTGTAAGAAAATTAATTAATGTAATTTCTGATTAATGCAGTGATTAAATCAGGTTATTCTCTCTTGTTTATGTGTAGGCGGTTGTTGAATATGAACCTTACTGGAAAATTAGCTCCTGAGCTTGGCCAGTTCACCAATTTGACTATATTGTAAGATTCTGTCGAGCAGCTTGGTATTTTTCTTTTTAGTGCTTATGTTCTAAGCTTCTTCGCTGTTTTCTTCCTACAGGAACTTTCTGTGGAACAATCTTACTGGCAGCATCCCGAAATCGATTGGCAACTTAATTTCTCTCAAGTACCTGTGAGTAAACAGCTTTGTTTATCTAATCTTCAGTTGAGTTGTTCATTTGGCACGAAACCGCCTTTGATTAGAATAGGAACTTCATAAAAATACTTGATTTATTTTACAAACTTTGAAAGATAGACATCCCAGTTTCTTTGGATGTTGTATGATTGATGTCTTAACATTGATTGCCTCATGCGATTCGGTTAGCTTATATTTTTGGGGAGTTAGCCTCGACAACAATGAAAATAGCATAAGTCCATTATCTTGTATGATAGGGAAGTCCATCAACGAAAATGATCCCGTGGGAACTAAGGAGGGCTGTAAACAAGCCAAGACAAGCCTATATTTTTGAAGAGTTGGGCTCAACGTATGAAATCTTAACAAAGGATCTAAAGCAAAGCTTTCTGAGTATTTTTACAAACTCGGGCCGTGCTCGAGCTTATGTACCAAGCTTGACTTTGAGTTTATATCGAGCTTTTTTATCAAGTTTAAGTTGGAACTTTACCAAACATGATTTTGAGTTCTTAAGAAATAAACGAACACAAACTGAATTTTCATCGAGCTTGTTCAGGATTTTTTTATCAACAATAGACCTAACTCATCCAAAAAAGAGTTCTCGAGAGAAAAGGTGTTATTTATGCCTCTTATACAGTGGAAATAAGGATTACACCCTGGGATTATGTTTACTATTTTGAGATTCTTGTGTTGCAAGTAAACATGATAACTATTGCGATTCCTAGTGTTACAAGTTTCTTTGAATTCATCTTTACTTTGACAATGTACAAAACTGAAGCACAAACATTGTTTCGCAGGCTATTAAGTGGAAATCAGCTATCAGGAGGGTTGCCAGACGAGCTTGGTTATCTCTCTAATTTACTGATATTTCAAGTTGATGACAATCAAATATCAGGAAAAATACCTACCTCTTTTCAAAATCTAGTTAGTCTCAGGCACTTGTGAGTCTGAAATTTCTGCTGTTCTTTTCATTTTTTTAAATATAATCGTCATTGTTAGTTGATTGTATTCCACGCATACTTCCATTTGCAGTCATATGAACAATAATTCACTCACGGGACAGATTCCACCGGAGATTTCAAAATTGTCCAAACTTATTCACTTGTAAGCTCCTTATCAATTTTCTAATTTTATACTCGGGATTCCATTTCAACGAAAAAACACAAATATTTGCAGCTTAGTGGACAACAATAAGTTAACGGGATATCTTCCACCTGAACTTTCTAAGATGGCCAGCTTGAAAATTCTGTAAGTTGTTTCGCCAAAAAAGGCTTTGTCATTTAGTTTCAGTCTTGAAGTACATTTGCGTCAACGCCTTCACTTATTTCTTGCTTTTGGGCAGACAACTTGATAACAACAATTTTGGTGGGACTATGATTCCATCATCTTACGGAAACATATCCACGCTGTTGAAAATGTATAGTATCACATAGCCTTTACTTACATTACACTCAAGCTCATAAAACAAAATTGGTTTTTATCTACTGTACTTGTATAACGCGAATATTCTCCGAGGCTCATTCACTATATATATGGACAGGTCACTTAGAAACTGCAGCCTGACAGGAGCTGTCCCAGATTTTAGCGGTGCATCTTTCTTTTACTACTTGTAAGTAAATATTAGCATTTAAACAACTAAAACTAGCTCATGTTCTTGTTTTAACATTTTGCTTCTGTGGATTTGGCAGAGATCTTAGTTCCAACAAGCTGATAGGAATCATACCCACCAATAAACTGTCCGACAATGTCACAACCATGTAAGGGCACCTTGTTTTCGTTTACGTGCTCTATGTTTTATAGTGATGTTTTGAATCTAATCGATGCGTTTCGAAATTTTCAGTGACCTATCAAAGAATCAGCTAACCGGAGCTATCCCTTCAAATTTTACAAGCCTGCCTCGTCTCCAGAGACTGTAATAACAATTTTATTCAGTACTACATGCTATATAATATACTTTAACAAACTGTCTGGATCAGGAAAATTCGTGGAAAATAAGTGTTTTCAGAGTTTTCTTTTTCTTTTTCTTTTCATGTTTTGTTGTAAGTAGTGATATGAGATTCAAAATGTGCAGTAAATAGAGAAGCCTGTCTATAATTACAGGTCACTTGAGAACAATTTGTTAAGCGGCGAGGTTCCGTCCAATTGGAAAAACTTGACCTATGACCCAGCTGCAAGACTTTCCTTGTAAGAAAAGAAACATTTCCTTTCCTTTTGTTGGAACTGATGCTAACATTTTTCATATTTCCTGTTAAATCACTCTTTTATCTTGCAGGGACTTCCAGAATAATTTGCTTACAAATACTTCAAGCAGTCTAACTCTTCCACCAAACGTCACTCTCAAGTGAGCAATAATTTCTGAACCATTCAAAATCAATACATCTAAAGACATTCTGTAGCTTTTCAATGACTGAAAAAATATTTCAGGCTCCAAGGAAATCCTGTTTGCCAAAGAGCAAATGAACTAAATATAGTCGAGTTCTGTGGATTAGCGACACCAAGTGGCGAAGCTCCAGGGAGCTCAACCAACTCGACCGGTGCATGCAATCGTCAACAGTGTCCAGCCAGTTTCAATTTTGAATACATACCTGAATTCAACACTTCTTGTTTCTGTGCTGCACCTATTGGAATTGGGTTACGTTTGAGAAGTCCTACTTTTTTGGATTTCAGACCTTATGTCAATTCATATATGTTGTACATAACCTCAAATGTCGGGTTACAGCGTTATCAATTATACATCCCTGAATTTGAATGGCAAGAAGGTCCAAGACTGCGGCTGCATTTAAAAATATTTCCTCAGGTAGACAACGGCACGTTCAACTCGAGCGAGCTCTATCGAATTATAGACTTCATTGCTACCTTTTCAATTCCTTCAAGTGATGTCTTTGGTCCCTATGAGGTTATAGACTTTACTTTACTTGGACCTTACAAGAATGGTACGTACCGATAAACTACATTGATTATTTTTTCAAGAATTTAATTCTACAAATGATTGATTATTTGTATTGTGGCAGTTGTCATCAAGCCTCAGGAATCTGGAATGAGCAAAGGTGCGGTTATCGGAATCGTGTTAGGAACTATTGCTGTCTTTCTGTTGATATGTGCCATTGCAATTCTTATATTTAAAGACAAACAAAGAAGAACTAAAAAGAAAGCCACTAATAAAGAACAATGTAAGTTCGTTTTTCTTTGCTATTTAAGCAGCTGGTATATGCTCCAAACTTATTATAAGACATAGTTTAAACCACAGAGACTAATGTTTCCCATCTGTAGTTTCAAGAAGTCCAATTAACACTGGAAATGTTAAAGGATTCAGTTTTACGGAACTTGAAGCAGCAACTAGCAAATTCAGCGACACTACTCAGATCGGGCGAGGAGGTTATGGAAAGGTTTATAAAGGCATTTTAGAGGATGGAAAAACGGTTGTGGCAATCAAACGTGCACAACAAGGATCACTGCAGGGTCCTAAAGAGTTCTACACTGAGATAGAGTTGTTATCACGATTGCATCACCGCAACCTTGTTTCCTTGATCGGGTATTGTGATGAGGAAGACGAGCAGGTTCGTTTATATTATACTTTGTAACCTTGCTCAGATCTTATTAATTGGCATACACGCGTGAGATTAAACTATTTTCTTTTATTATTTGCAGATGCTAGTGTATGAGTTCATGCCTAATGGTTCTCTTCACGATCTCCTTTCTGGTAAGTTTTTCAAATATTACATATGTATTAGTTAAGTAAATGTATATTATCTTAACAAGAATTTCGAGATTCGACATGCAGCTAGATTAAGAACTAGATTCGGTTTCACAATGAGATTGCGGATTGCACTGGGTTCGGCTATGGGTATCGTGTATCTTCATCGAGAAGCTGACCCGCCTATAATTCACCGTGACATCAAGCCAAACAACATATTGATGGATGCTAAGTTTAATCCAAAAGTTTCAGATTTTGGAATTTCAAAGCTTGCAGCAGTACCAGATGATAACGGGGATAGAGCTCCATTGTCGACAGTCGTTAGGGGCACGCCCGTAAGTTGTAATAGTTTATATGATAAGATTGCCCACAAAAAGTATCATGAAACTTAATTGTTTGTATGTGGTACAGGGCTATGTTGATCCAGAATATTTCATGACTCACAGACTAACCGAGAAGAGTGATGTCTACAGCCTCGGGGTTGTATTTCTAGAGCTTTTGACAGGACTGCAGCCTACCTTCAATGGCAGAAACATTGTCCGAGAGGTAATATGTCTAAAAAGCATCTCAAGCGACGAGGGTTGCCCTCGCGATAAACAATGAATTATATGTGCGTTATTTTCTGTTACTATATAATGGCTTATATTGTGTTTCCATTGAATAGGTTAGCAAAGTTTGGAAATCAGGAAACATGAACTCGATCATAGACAAGAGCATGGGCCTATACAAAATCGAATGCGTAAAGAAGTTTATGGAGTTAGCACTCAAGTGCTGTGAAGATATATCGGAGAAAAGACCATCAATGTCGGAGGTGGTGAGAGAGCTAGAGGATATTTATGCGTCTCTGCCTGAATCCGACAAGGCCAAAGATCTTCCATCTCAGGAATTTGATACTTCGTACTTAGGAACATCGGGGCTTGGCGCATCCTCGGTCAGGAGTTCAAATGTGTTTACTACTGATGATGTTACAGGAAGCCAACTTGTGAGTGGTGTCATTCCCTCAATCAGGCCACGCTGATGTTGTGCTTCTGTTATGTGTGTCTTTTGAAACTTCCGTTCTATAATCATATCAATTACTACACTAGTGCTGAATCCTTAATTTGTTGTACTTTAAGCCAGAGGCATGTATATTGATACAATTTCTAATTGAGTGTTTTATATATATATATTTATGACTTTGTATATATACTTTGCTTTCTTATCATTCTAGTAAGATATTATCTTTTTCTAAAAGCCTCTCTTGTCTATCAATGTTTTGAATTTATAAGAAACATCGATGAACATCTTAACCTGTGAACATCTCAATGATAAAGTAAAGAATGAAAAAGGAAAGCCCAGTGTTTTAGAGTACGTTAAAGAAGAAAAAAAGCTGGAGAGACATAAACGAAGAAGACTATTAGATGACCTGAGCCATGACCTATTAAGTGTGTGTAACGGGCCACAATGTTGGAATGAGCTTTATTATTACTGACCCAAATAGTGGTTGATTTGTTACGTTTTATAACAAATGTGTAACTAACTAAATAGGATAGTATATTATATATCTCGGATAGTGTAAACATACATATGTGTAATTAACTAAATAATATAGTATATATATCTCATGAATATAGTGTAAATATACATACAAAAAATACATAATATAAGTTATACAACATTTTTCTTCTTCAAGTTTTCATACTGTTTTATCTTTTATTTTCAATTTGGTATCAGAGCCAAAATGAAAAATGCTAATTCTTCTTCTTATGTTTCAGATACAACCGTGTTTGATTGTTCTTTATTTGAAATTTTCACAAATAACAAGAATCAAATTGTGCAAGTTAGTAATTCTAACAACAATATAAGCTAGACTCAACAAATTACCTATGGTGGAAGGCAATGATCATCCTTGTTATCAAGAAAACAAGTTGTTTGGTCATATCTCTGGAGAAACTCCATGTCCATCAAAGATTTTATCTGACTCAACTGGCAACCTAGTTGAAAATGCAGCTCACGAAGACTGACATTCCATGATCAATTACTGTTAGTATGGTTGTTCACAACCATTGCTCCTGAAATAGCAGCACATCTCTTAGAACATGAGTCTTCAGAGAAACTCTGGGATGTTGTAATAGCGCTACCAGACTCTCAAATAAGAGCTAGGATTTATTATATCGAAGGTGAATTCCAGAGAACAAGAAGAGGTGCTTCCAAAATGAGTGAATATCTAGCCAAAATGAGAGCCATTGCTGATAACTTGGTTATTGCTGGCTCACCTCTGTATAGTTGATCTAATATCTCAGGTATTAGCTGGTTTGAACTCAGACTACACACTTCTTATAGTTAGTCTTGCTGATAAAGAGGATCCAAGCTGGGAAATTCATCAGTCATCTCTCTTAACGTTTTAGAGCAGACTATAGAAACTCTCAAACAAAGAAGGAGATGTTGCTAAGTTAATTCTAGCATATATTGTCAATAATAAGAACAACAAGCCTGATAAACAACAGCCTAATAATACTCAAGGACCAAGAGGAAATAAAGTTTATTGCAGGGGCAAGGCAGAAACTATAGAGGAATATCAAATAATAAAAACTATAGATGAATAATGAGTTATAACTATAGGGGAAAAGGAGGCAAACGTTCTCCAAACAAGCCAACTTGTCAGTTTTGTGGCAAGTATGGTCATGCTGTGTTGTTATGTTATATCAGTGATTATCCTAATGTTTTATTCTCAATTACCTGCAGAAAATCAACAGCTTAGGTCAGATCCAGATGCATATCTTTCTATACATGACTCAAGAAATGAGAGTGGATGATATGTAGACTCATAGGCAAACCATTATGTCACTCACAGTCTAGTCTTCTAAGTCGGAGGGTGGATTACTCAGATATTGCTTCTGTTCAGGTTGGAAATTGACATAAATGTTTTATCAGACATGTTTGTAATTCTGTAATTCCTACTTGTTCTAACAAAACTTTAAACTTAAACGATGTGCTTCATGTTCCAACAGTAAATAAGAACTTGTATCTATCTCTAAGCTTATTTAACAAAATCAAGTATCTATTGAATTCTATAAATATTTTTTATTGGTGAAGAATATGGCTACAGGGGAAGGTCCTCCTAACAGAGAAAGCTGAGAAAGGTTTGTACTGCATCAACAAGGCTGTGAATAGATTTCCCAAAGCCTTAAGTTCTGAGTTAGCGATAGGGTCTAGTTTTAGGCTGACTGTACCTCAAACATGACACCTTAGACTGGGTCATCCTTCTTATTCTGTGTTGTCTAAAGTTATGAAATCATGTAATATTTTATTTACTCTAAAGTAACTTTTATTTTGTGACTCTTGTCTACTAGGTAAGTCTCACAGAATGCCTTTTCCCACTTCAAATTTTTATGCATCAAACATGTTAGACCTTATTTATTTGAACCTGTGGATCAACCCCTATTAAAACTAAAAATGATTGTATGTATTACATTCTGTTTCTAGATTATCATAACACGTTTGTTTTGGTATATTCTCTAAAAAAAAATAGTGAAACAATATCTGTCTTTCGAGAATTTAAAAACTAATGGAAAAACAATTTGAAAGAAAAATGAAAGTCTTACAAACAGATGAAGAAGGTGAATACTGAGCCTTCTTTCTCTTTACTAGAAGCTGCGGAATTGAGCTAAGGATATTTTTTCCCTATACTTCTGCCTAGAATGGTAGGGAAAAAAGAAATAGGCACATTGTTGAGATTGGCCTCACTCTCTTGTCTCAGTCTCAACTGCCTTTATCTTACTGATCAGATGTCTTAAGCATTTCTGTATATCTCATCAACAGACTACCTACTTATGTCCTAGAAATCCAGTCACCATATGAGCTAGTATATCACAGAAGACCTGACTATTCTATTCTCAAAGTTTTTGGCTCAACTTTTTATCCTCACATTAGACCTTATCAAAACCATAACCGAGTTTCCACTCAATCAAATGTGTGTTCATGGGGTATTTTTCCACTTAAAAGGGATACAAATGTATCACTCTTATAGGAAAACTTATCATTTCAAGATATGTTGTCTTCAATAAAGAAGAGTTACCTTGTGGTAACATATTTTCCACACATTCAAACCTAAGCCTCCCGTCTCTTTATCTAGTTCAAACTAGTTTAACACCTTTCCTAATTCATTCGGGTTTAATCATTATATAGCCAATGCAATACAGTGCAGACCTACAATTGTTGCTACAACTGAAAGAGGTACTTTACATGAATCTCGTCATTCATCTTAGCATCATTTGTCACCCATATCTTCTAATCCACCTATTCTTGTATCTCATCATCCAGACTTGTCACACACAACTCGAACACCTTTGATATCTCAAAACAACTCAAACACTAGTTCATAACAAAATTATTTTCAACTAGAAAGTATATCTCCTCCAACCCAAAATATTGGCCATAACCTAAACCTTGCACCTCTTATTCCTACTTTGACAAAAAAATAAGAGTGTAATGTCTTCTACCATAAACATACATCATATGGTTACCAGAGCCAAGGATGATATATTGAAACAAAAACACATCTATACCAGTTTGGTTGACACAAGTTCGGAATCACCTACAGATCCAACATGTTTTAAACAAGCTATGTCTAATCCACACTAGGTTAAGATAATGCTTGATGAGGCTCAAGCTCTAAAATCTAATTGTACATGGTCCTTAAATCCCTGGCTTCCTAACATGAATATTATGGGAAATAAATAGGTCTACATGCTGAAATATGGAGTTGATGGATCATTACAAATGTACAAGGAAAAACTTGTTTCTAAAGGCTTTTATCGATCCCCTGTAATTGATTTTGGTGAGACTTTTAGTCTTGTTGATCAAGTCATCCACCATCGGACTTGTTTTAAGCATTATTGTATCCAAGAATTCAAGTATACATCATCTTGACATATATAATGCATTTTAAAATGGAAATTTATAGAAGTTTATCTATATGTCTCAGCCACAGAGTTTTGAGGATCCTCTGGAACCTCATTATGTCTGCAGGTTACATAAAGCTTGCTATAGGCTTAAGCGGGCTCTACAAGCTTCTTTTTTTCTAACTATGGACCGCACGATGCTTTCATATTGAGCATATATGTTATAAGCACGCTATCCGCGTGAAAATGGCATTTTAAGCGCTCTCTTCACATCGTGTTTTTCGTCTGGACTTGTTTACAGCCCGCATAACTTCAATCTTCAAGTATAAAAGTTCTACTCATTTTACACATCTTGTAACTGCATTCTTATGTCAAGTTTAGATGTAAGCGTATATTTTTGTCTCTCCAAATAGTTATGGACCAACTGAATATTCATACTAGTATGATATTTTCTGCTTTGAAACCGACAGTCAGCATGGTCTTAATTTTTTTTACTTCATAAATAATACATGCAATTGAAGAAATTTACATACTTATATATCCATGATCTTTTACAAGTTTAATTTTTTTTATGGAGATCATGGTAGACAGAGGTTTAGGAAAGCCAAATTTTAGACTACAATTAAGATCTTGCAATTATTAAAAACTTCAAATGCAAAAAAAAATCTATAAAAAATATGTATTTTGGATTATGGAGTAATTTTACATCCGCGTGTAGCATATGTGATTTTATTATGGGAACAACTTCAAGAAATTACAATAACATTAAATACAAGCTTACTCACTTGTTACGTGTAGACTAAAAATGACTAGTGCAGTTCTTCTAAGACTTAAGGACAAAACATTTGAGTAAGCCGAGACTTATGGGCAGAAATTTTTAAAACTCTAAGTGGAAAGAGCTCAGTTGAGACTTAGGTTCAGAGACGTCTTCTAAACCTAAGAAGCTCTATCAAGATTGTTGACTAGTATCTTCTTAAACCGAAAATACAGTATCATAACCCGATGGACTTAGGTGTTGGGACATATGTTTCCAAGGTTTCTGAAGATATATATATTCTTAGATGGATTGGAATTACTATTATGCTGAAGAATCTTAAATGATCAGGCAATGATCAAGTTAACGTTGGTATAAATATGCTTGGAGAATGATCAAGTAGTATAAGGTACAAGTGATGTCAAGTGTCAGGGTTGGTGGTACCACTACATGCTTGTATGTACAAATCGTAAGGGCATTAGGGTAGCTCCACCATTACCATTCGACTACTTGTGTAATAAGTTGTACGGTGATATTATGAGCATGGTGTATCGTCCCATTCATCTTTTGTTTAATAAATAGTAGAAGAAAGGTACTGAGTTGTTGCGTACACATGTCGGCTGCTAAAGAGATAAAGAAAGAGATAATATAGAGTTTTATTGGTTTTAGAAAGAGAAGAAATATATGAAATAAATACTAAGATTCATAGTTCCTTCTACAAGGTGAAGTAGCTTTGTGATATAATACCAATGATTGTATTAGTTTTACTTGAGATAATTTCATTGTAATCTTATTGTAGATAAAATCAGTGTTTGTTATCCATGTACATAGAATTCATTCACAATCCAAACCACGTTAAATCATGTGTGTGTTCTTGGTTTATATTGTGTCTTGCTTGTTAACTTTTAGTAGGAATTTCGATAGCTAAAATTCTACTTCTTTCACTTTTCACGTGTATGAAATAAATCACATATGGGTTGTGTTTCGTCTACCGACAAAGTCATACCAGCTTAAGCCTAAAGATTTCGCCAAGTCCAAAGGCTTGATATCATGATCACCACTAGGTCTCAACCAAATATATTCTTATGTTTTGTGTGTCATTTCCCCTAACAATTGGTGTGGTGAATATGGATAATATGTACAATATTATCTTATATGTGATAAACACAAGATAGAAGTATGAAGTATGTTTTAGATATCAAGTGTAGAGATTTAAATCTCACTACTTGAAGTTCAACCCGGATAAATTCAATGAATAAAATTATTTTAACCTTTGGAGAATTAAAATTCAATATTTCATAGTAAAAAATTGGTTGTTTGTTTGCATTTATGAGAGATTTGAATGAGATGTTGATGTCAAAGTATTGTCCAATGCCAATTTTTATGATCTTAAGTTTGGGGATGAGTTACTGTTATAGATGTAACGTAGGGATATGGAATCTGTTGGAATAAATTTACATGAACAATTCGATGTCGAACAGATTATATCTCAAGAAACAGTTATATACACTGAATATAATTGAATAATTTCAATATAATTATTCTTTATTTGAATGCAATTGGATTCAAGGCATAAGATGAGCATCAAATAATAATCATCTTCACATGACTCAATTCGCTACAGTATCATGATTTATGAAAAATATTCCATTACAATGGCCAAATTAAAGAGTGATCTAAACTAAAAATATCGTCAGAGGAAAATCGGTTTTAATAGTGACTGAGATGGTCTTGGACTGAGTGTGAGAAGAAGTCCTAAAAAGAGAGATTCAATAAATAATATGGAATAATCTCGGTTTAAATCAAGGAGATTTGTTAGTGGTTTTAAGGTTAAATGTTGGTTATGCAAAAAAAGTCATATCAGTAAAAACTACCCAACAAAAAGAGGAAGATAGATAGTTATCTAAAGGATGAAACCAGAGATGCTTAATGGTCTAGGATGATTATGAATGAAGTGTATTTTAATGGCTTTTACTAGAAGGTACAGTAATAAGTAGGTCTTAGAATCAAAAGTTTATTACATATGACTTCCAACAAATATTGGTTTGAAAACTTGAGATTGTTTTATAGTGGAAATGCCATACTAGGAAATGATAAACCTTGTGCTATGAAGTAATTGAGGAACATTCAACTCAAATTTTCCATAGGACTTGAGAGAGTAATAAAAAATGTGGGGTATGTTCTCGCAATTAAATATAACCTTCTTTTTATCCGCATGTTAGTGATGAATGATTTACATATAAGGGTGGATATGGTAAACTTAGGATTCTGTAGGGCTCAGTGGTTGTTATGAAAGATTATAGAACTACTGATGTGTTAGCTCTTAAATGATATACAGTGTACGAGGGTGTGTCTAGTGTAGATAAATATTTAACCAAATTGTGGCATCTGATTTTAGGGCATGTGTGTGAGAAATGCAATACTAAGCTTAGCAAACAAAGCTCGTTAGATGGTAACACAATTCAGAAGTTAAAACTTCTATTAAAGTTGTATGTTGGGTAAAACCGAACGGGTTAGGTTTCTGTTGAGAACCCATAATTTGGTTTTATATTTCAATCTTATTTCTTTCAAATATAACTATTTGAAAAGGGTCATCGCATTCTGATGTAGCGAAGACTGCGGACATGTTGGTTTTTTGCTTAGATATTGTAATTGGGTCAAACAGGTACTCAAATCGAAGCTTTCGACGAGCCTGTTAGATTTCAAAAATGTGACTTTTTCATAAAGTTTGATACCCAGATTCGACCCATAAAGCCTTCCAAATCTGTTTTTATATTTACGCGTTATTTATTTAATTATTATTTTTATTTTATTCTAATATTTTATTTTAAGACATTTATGTAATTTTCCTATTTTGGGATTAAGGTTTTGGTTAGGTGCTATATAAAGCATCATATACCTTATTTTGTTGTCAGACTTTAATTAATTAAATTTTAAGAATTATTTCTCTGAGTCTCTTTATTTCTCTAACCTATAGTTAGGGTTTTATCGTTGTTAATCTTCCGCCACACTATCACATTCGTACGAAAAAACTAAAAAATATATGAAGGCTAAAGAGTGATGGTCAAAAAAATCTGACAAACTTTAGGCATGATTTTGTTGACCCTTACTTTACCTTTAACAAAAAATTTAAGTTTTCTTTTGCGGACGTAGATATTATTATATATGACATAAATTTTGAGTGAAGAATAATATTTATATGTACAACATTTATCATATTGATCACTTTTTAAAAGTTGTTTATGTTCGTAATTTTAAAAACATGTGGTTTCACAAGTCTGTATAACGGAATGTTTTGCAATTTTAGTAACATATTGTCCATTTCAGTCAGCATATTTTTGGACATCGTAATGGATTATGCATGCCCCAAAAACAAAAAAGTTGAACTTGTTATTTTTTATTTACATTTTATATAAGCATATTAACTTATTTTTTGTATATAAAAAAATTTTAGTTAGTTGCAAAACATAGTATAGGGGATATTATTTTACGCAATATTGTATATTCATAATTTAAAAGACCTTATTATACTTATATAAATTTGAGAACATGTCATATATTAGAGAGTTTAATTAATTTCGATAGACTTACAACAACACATATCGAGAATAAAAAACATATATTATTTTACATTATTTTCAAATCATTGTTTGATTTTCAGTCATGATATATTGTCCATAGCAAACATTTGAAGTTAATAAGCCATATGATTAAGCAATATGACAACTACGAGACAGCGATTAAGTTTGGTAAAATATATATGAAGCTGACAAACAAAAATATCAAAATTATTTTTGGGATCAAATATTGAAAAATATATATTATTTACTGAAGATACTATTAAAGACGGGATGATGGAGGACATTTGAGAATATTTCGCACATACTTTTCGGACATTTGAGATAACAACAAATAAATTAAAGGTAAGAATTTCAACTAATGTTTCTTAATGTACTATGTGTTTGTGTCTCACAAATATGTCCCCACTTATATAGTTTACAAGTTTATTTATCATTATGTTTTGCAATGTACTTATATAGTTTACAAGTTTATTTATCATTATGTTTTGCAATGTACGATGTCATAATGTTTCATAATTGTGTGCACACCTACGTTTCATAGGTTATGCATACATGATTTGTAACATTATGTTTTTATGTTTCACAATTACTAAAACATATATCACTTAAGTTAATGACTATATATTTGTTAAACATTCAATTATAAGAGAAAAAATAACATAAGAAGCAATTACACACGATATAGTTGTTATCTTTATATTATATAGTTATTTAGCGTTAATTATATTTACTTTTGGTGATGCAATGACTACAATACTAGTTCATTATGTCGAATACTTTGACAAAATTAACCCTATAATTGGGCTGAAGCGACAATGGATAGACTAATAAATTTTATGAATAAGTGTTTACCTAAATATCCTTTCAAAACCGTAGGTTGTGTTGCAAATGCATTGGTTAGTAATTCACCATTTTTACTATAAAACCGGTATTTTATAAAAATTTAATTTTGTAAGTGATTCCTTAAAATATTTGGTGCATTAAATTCATCTAAACACACAATAATAACAATGAAACCGACTTCACACTTTTTGAAGTGGTTGCACTAGAAAAAAAAATATTGATGATAGTTTAATTGCTTCATTAAAAATTATTAAAATGTTGATACGGTGTGTTCGAAGCCTTGTTTTGCTTGTTATGTACCTTTAATCTTGCAAATATTTGATAATAACATGTTTCACAAATTTATTTCCTCTAATTACAAAAATTATTTCAAACATTGTTTCGCAAGATATTTAACTCTAATTTTGTAAATGTTTGCTAATAATATGCTTCACAAATCAGGTTCATCTAATTATGCATATTGTTCAGAAGAATTATTTTGTAAGATATTTACATTTAACATCAGAAATGTTTAATAGTATCAATTTTTTGCATCCTCGGTTATCTCTGATTCCACAAATGTTTGAGAATGCAAATTTTAGCAAGCATGTTTTATCCTATTTTATATGTCTACATTCTCCAAGTTGTATATAAATCATATGTTTGTATTATTTAATCAAACATTTTACTTTCACATTTTTTGTAGACCTTTTGTTTTAAACTATACCGCAAGAAATAAATTTAGAACATAGAAAGAAGATCATGAGAATTGAGAAGCATGAGGTGAAGAGGAACTAATATAAGAAGATGGTCAAGCGTCTAAAGAAGAAAAAACTCAAAGAATGAAGATGGTTAAGATTCTAATGGTAAATTGAAAACGGTAGGTTCACGATCGTTCCACTAAATACCTCACTAAATACCTCAACAGATAAGGTTACTTTGATGGATATTGTGAACAACTCAAAGCTCATCATAAAAACAAACATTTAGTAGTTGATAATGAAAATATTTTGAAATATGTTGTTGAACTTAAAAACTAATCTAAATATGAAAACCTATTAGAAAACCTAAATCAAAATTGTAATTGGAAAATTTATTTCTTTATTTGTACGAAAACCAAGAGCTTCTTACAAAACCACAAAAGATATATATATATATATATATATATATATATATATATATATATATATATATATATATATATATATATATATATATATATATATATATATATATATATATATATATGCCAATCGGAGAAAATTTTAATACTATAGGTGAGGAACATACTTAATGAGATTTACAAAATGTACATTATAGAAATGAGTTTCAATCATGTTTCATAAATGGTCATTTAGAAAATTATCACAAGTCAGGTTTAGGCATGTTTTACTATGTTTTGTAAAATTATAATTAACAGTTTTTTATTTTTTTTTGTAAGGACTGATAGATTTTCGTACATTTTGCAAGTCAAATTTAGTGAGATTTCAAAAATGATCATTTAACAAGGTTTTACAAGTCATATTTAGGCCTTTTTCCCTTATGTTTTGAAAAACATTAATTCACAATTCTTTTTTTTTTGCAAGAAACCAATAACTTGTTGACTGACAATAAAAGAAGACGAAGAACCGAATGAAAGTGAGTCGTAAGTTTTAGGGTAAGGTCTTGACCATCGATGAGGTACATAGTTAATGAAGATTTGACGAAGGTATATTTCGCAAGTGAATTTTAGATAAGTTTTACAAATAGTCATTTAATAAGGCTTCGCAAGTCAGGTTTATGCATGTTTTCTTATGGTCTAGACCTTATTCCCAACTAACGAATCAATGGCAAACACAAATCTTGTTTACAAAACTACAAAAAAGAATTAGAGTACAACCAATTGAAGTATTTTTCTCGGTTATTGTTGAATAAATATTCAAATGCATCACCGGATGAATCTGACAACAAAACTATGTATCATGAAGCTTAGAGGGTAGAGCAATTGTGAGGTCCCTAAAAATACTCTTATTTATCAAGATATGGTGGTCTCTTAGCTTTTCTCATATGTTGAAACATATTTTACTGCTGAAAATTAAGTTTAAGATGTGGAATAATCTATTTAAATTCTAAACTTTGGTATGGGAAGTTATTTATCTTTAATGCTGAAGTGTCTTTCTAGATAACTTATCATTGATAGTCATTAGTAAATAATATTTTTTCACTCTCAAACAATCAATTTATTAATTAAATTATGAATATTTTTTTAGACATGTATCCTAACTCTTATTTTATACTCATTCCACGAGTCGAATTTGGTTAGATTTTGCATGTCGTGGTTAGGAATATTTTATAACGCATGATATATGAAGGTTTTTTTAATTTGAATAGAGAAAACATTAACTAGTTATAATTAGTCAACATTTTAATATTACACTATGGAGCAGTTCAATGTTGTTGATACGTTAGCAACCATTCTAGACATCGATCGGAACAACGAATGGAAATATTATTAAAAAATTAAGGTTGAGAAACATATAGTACATGTTTTTTACTTGGAAAATTGGAAAATCGATAATGAAACAAAAACAGTTCAATCTGATATGGTGATTGTAAAATGAAATGATATTAACCATTAGACATTTATGGTGAGTGACGTTGAGAAAACAAAAGTACACCACCTCATCTTGATGGTTCCAATAGGAAAAAAACATCTAATGCAAATACTAGAATACATATGACGATATGGTAAGGTTTCTTAATTTTTACTCCCTTAACTTTTCACGTTTTACAAATTTGGTTTATCGCTTTTATTTTGCAAATCTTGGTTTAGGGATGTTTTGAAATATTAGTTATATCGTTTCAAAATATAATTAATTATATATTTTGTAACAAAATTTGAGCAGATTTTGCACGTCTTTGTTTAGACATGTTTCACAAGTTTAGCTTATGCATGTTTTGCAATTGCATCTAAGTTTTACAAGTTTTGTTTACTCATGTAAAGGAAAAACATACTCGATAAAAAAACTAATGTAATGAAAAACATGATGGGAATGTCGTTCTTAAAATGTGTCGCAATCAGAAAGTGGGATAATGGACTATGTAATAGTAAAGTGTCAGTTTGTAAAGGATTTCGTTTAACGCAATAAGCTTGTAATGGAGAGATTGAAATGGGGCGGCCTTTACAATAGTTCAGTTATTTCTAGGTTCCTTAAATGATATAAACATTATTTGGTACTAGTAAAATCAAATGTTTATATTATATAATGTTACACTTATTAATTCACGTGTCTCGATAAAACACTTTATATTTCATAAGAGTTCATATTTTGCAATTAATAAATGGGAAAATTTCAAAATTTCAGAATTTATATAGATAAAATTCACATTTTACAAGTAAAAAAATCACATTTCACAAATCAAAATTATTCACATTTCGCACGTAAAAATACTTCACATTTTACAAATACTTTAATGTAGGTTGATACCATGTTTTGCAAAATATTTTGATTTAATGTCAAAAATATAATTAAGACAAACTCAAACCAAAACACAAAAACCCAAAAGATGAAATTTAAAAAAACCTACAACTTAAATTCTAATTATTTGTGTCATACCTCCATTATATGTCATGGTGTCACGATTAACCTTCTGTATTCTAATACCATATTTCTAAAGACTTTAAATTGGACCTCATTAATAGTATCATAAAAACTATTATACATACTCTTTAACATCCTACCATAATTAGTAAGGCCGATTACACGATATATAAATAATAATTCTAACATAACATATCTTGCTTGTAGGTTTTTGAATGAGAAACAACAAGCCGATTGTCCTCATCCATACTATAAAGTTTATATTAATGTACATTATCAAAATCAACCAATCATTGATTATGTGGCATGCTGTTTTACACCGTAATAACCGTTATTCTCAAATAATTATCTTCAAGTTTATGACAATTCATGAAATAACTGTCTTAGATATAAATCCACTTTTGAATGTAAAATTTTATTTATAGTTGGGATAGTTTAGTGATAGGATATCGATATTACTCAATGAATGAATGATATGAGAAAAAATGGTATAAACTAATTTCTTTGTCGCCTGACAAAATCGCATTTCCAAGTGAATGGCTAATTTTTCTAGATGATGGAAAAATCAACTTCACAATGGATATTATACATATTTAATTACATGAAATTTTGTCGTCTAATTCCATATGTTTCACAATGCTAGTATTTTTATGTTTCTCAAATCTGGTAATTATTTCATAAGTCTTAATTGATTTCAAAGTTTGCATTCGTGTTTAAATAATGTTTCAAAAGATACAATTCCATCATAAGAGTGTCTCACAACTATAATATCAACGTGTTTTTCATATCACAATTAACAACATGTTTTGCAATGTTTGTAAGAGTCCTTTTTGAAATTATATTATAGTAATGTTTCGCAACTATTACATCAATATGCTTCACAGGTCTTGGTTAACTATAGGTTTGTTTAAGCTATTATGATCGTGTTTTGAAATTATAAGTACAACTTATTTTTTAAAACTTGGGTAAGTTCATGTTTCACAAGTCTAGTAACTACGTGTTTCATATATTATAATATAGTATCTAAAAAAATATAATGGTACATAACATATAACATTCGTAGTATAAAATTAACAAATACCAAATAAAAAATAAATATTAACAACGTACTAATGTATATCTGAAATGTCACAATGATTAATGAACATGACGTATAATTCATCATAATTTCCTTGAAATCCTCGAGGGGTCATAGAAATAGTTTGGTACGCAACTCTTAATTGTTGTGTCACTGGTTTTCACAGCCACCATAAATATACAATTCAATGTATACAAGCGCATAGTTAACAACTTTCACCCAGCCCATTTCTCATATCCATTTGGTATAATTGGGAGTGACTTGGTATACCCTTTCCGAAACTACAGTCCCTCTATGATCCTCTGGAAAAAGAAACATGTGCAACCCTTTTTTATATTTTGTCTTTTCACTTGTACATAGTTTTCATCGTCTTTCGTTTGATTTTTTGGAAGTTTGTTTGTCAAATAGCCTATTATAAATCCAATCTGGTTATATTTCCATTATACCATGTCATATTCTTAAAAATAAAACCGTTACATATGGCTAAATATTGTTATAACACAACTTGAGAACCTATTAAAATCAATGAATTATTAGTGCTATATTTTGTAACTTTATTTCTTTTATTTTAAAAATTATATTTGGCTAATGAACTTATTCTAGTTTTGCATATTAGTATCTTCAATTTGGATAATTATGTTTTACTAATAGAAGTATTTCATTTTTGCAAATTAATTTTATCTAAGTTCGTAAATTGGTATCTTTTAATTTCAAAATCATATTTCTTTTAGTTTCATAATTGCATTACATCTAATTTAAAAAATATGGTTATTCATATTCATAAATAGATTGTTTCTCAATTCGCAACCTCATTACCTTCATTTGGGAACTATATAAAAATAATTAATGCAACTTATGTTAGACTATTTACGTGGCTCAACATCATTTTCCATTTGCTTTTTGACATAAAGTCAGAATTGATGTGACACACATCACACTTCAATTGTTTTTCCCAGAGGGAACCCGCAACCGCTATTCAGAGTGCAATAAGTGCGCACGAGGTAAACCCTTAGTCTGACGCAATAGCCTGCAAACCAACACCAGAAGGTAAACCACACAAGGTGACAGGCTCAGCCGAGAAAGCGTATGTAGAGGGACTTAAACTCATGACCTTTGGTCACAAGCATGCCTTACTCAACCAACTCGGCTACCCATTGGGGGCCATCACACTTCGATATGGATGGCATATCACGAGTTTAATATATGCATACTATGATAAACAATAGTGAAATGGTCTATGATTGTATATCGAGCAACAAATGGTCTTCCTTAGTCATTCTGAATTTTTTTCCAAATGATGGTAAAATATTTGCTAGTACGCAAACACCTCGTACTCGCTTCTAATGTTCGAGACTCCTAAATGGTCGATAATCCTCTTAAATGGTGTTATATTCAAATAGGCTCGTACTCGCTTCAAATGTTCGAGACTCATATAGCTTAATTTGGTATAATAAACATATAGGCATATACATTTATTTTATAAAATAAATAAAATAAAAAATAAATATATTAGAATACATTTTGCAAGTTTAATATATCATATTTCATAATAAAATTTCGCAAGGATAAGTACTTTTGTGTTTCAAAAATTTAACACACCAAGTTTAATATACGATGTTTTGTAAATTATTTATTTATACCGTTTTATGCAACATAACATTCCACACGTCAAATATTTCAAGTTTTGAAAGTTTAACATACACTGTTTGCAACTTTACATTTCAGAGTAATATATAATGATATATTTCGTAGGTTTAATATATTATGTTTTAAACTTTAACTTTTATATACCAATATTTATATAATATAAAAATGATATTTTAGTTATAAAATAAAGAATATAATTAATATTAACTCGCATTTCCTTACTTAGTAGGTCGTATGTTTTTTCAAATTCAGAAGTAACTAAGAAATCTGATCATGAAAAGAAATTTGTTTTTTAGTGATAAATGAGATGTTTCCATTTCCGGATCGGGAAATTAATCCATTATTATTACTTGAAATGACGCGTGTACTCTACCATTTCAAGAGGTTCAGAAGAACTAGCTTCTTCAACTTGCGGCTTGATCAAGTTC
Organism: Limnanthes douglasii subsp. nivea; assembly: GCA_036936605.1. Taxonomy (NCBI): domain Eukaryota; kingdom Viridiplantae; phylum Streptophyta; class Magnoliopsida; order Brassicales; family Limnanthaceae; genus Limnanthes; species Limnanthes douglasii. The sequence goes on from JAUPFV010000003.1 coordinate 55,777,400, forward strand.
ATTTACTTGTTTTGTTTAGTACCAATCACTCAACCTGATATATAATATAAAAACTAAATTTTTACAACTAAATTAGCTTGAAAAACATAAATATAGTATTTCTCATGTTTGTGAAAGTTTGGATTTCACAAATCTTAGTTTCCATGTTTCGCGATCTCATGTTTCATAAGTATTATACATTGTGAGGCGCAACTTAATTAGGTTATGTTTTTGAAATTATATATATTATGTTTTGTAAAATTTATATATAATATTTCACATATATTTTTCAAATTACTTATTCCATATTTTGTAATGTTTAGATATAATATTTCATATTTTTTTTGAATTACTTATAAGAGTATTATTGTTAGGTTGTAAAATGATGAGAGTAATCATCTAACGGTAGTATTTTAACAAGATTTACCTCTTATACTATGAAAACAACAAATGGATCAAAATAAAACCAAATTGTCAGTGGTCTAATGGGTCAAGCAGAATTTGTCAGAGCTTTGGCGAATATGAATCAATTCACCAACTCTTCGGTGAATATTGCTTAAAATTCGTCGAGCGGGTGCGGTAAAATAGTGCATAAAATTTATGATATTTATATATTGTTTGTCATAAATTTTCAAAATCAAGACACTATTTTTCCAGACTATGGTGATCTCTATATATCTTTGTGAAACATGTACAAGTGTTACAAAACATAGTATGTAAGATTGTGATGGTTTCGCAAGTCAGGAATTAGCTATGTACGCAACTATAATAAACTATATCTAACAACCTAATTTATACCATGTGAGAAAATTTAATAAAACTTGATTTGTGAAACACGCGTAACAACTGACTTATGGACCATTTGCAAGCTTATTAATATAGACTACATTCTGCAAATGATTCTATAAACTATGTATACAAACTAAATTATATGATGTTTGACAATATGCGATATATTATGTATCGTAAATGGTTTTGTAAATACAAATTAATGAAACATTATGTATGTATTTGACAAATTTAATCATCTTTTGTGTCATTATCGTGACGAAGAATGATATAAATTATACATTTTTGGATCTGATTCCCGCATGATCCGATCGCCAAAATCAATTTTATATTGAATTATAAATTTATTTCTAAAATCATACAACATTAATCCACTTTAAAACTAACAAAAGAAACTCTAACTTTGATAATAAAATCTTTTAGCAAAAATTATTTAAAATAAATTACATTTAAGCTAAAAGTTTCAAGTGGACATTTAAAAATAAAATAAAATATAACAATAAATATATAAAAAATTATTATAAATAAAATTATTTTAGTTTATATAATAAATTTATGTAAAAAATATTTTGATTCAAAACAATAATTATATTCAATAATTTTAATATCAATATTTAGTAAGTTTATTTTGAAAAATCCTTTCAAAAATCAAACATGCAAAGTTTTCGATGGCCAAATAACAATAGCCTAAGATGATGATTATATTTTAAGTCTTATTAATAACTAAAAGAAATAGCTCTTTTCGTATTTTTCTGGCCTCAAGGTCACATTAATAAATAAAAATATAATTGGTACACCACATTAGGCTCCGTAATAGCGCATTTATTTTTTCCACAATTTTTGTTAAAATAAATCTTGGATTTATTAAAAAAATATCAGTTTTTAAAAAAATTATAAATAAACGGAACCAAGATTAAAACATTCTATATTTTATATTTAGTATAATAATTTGACTATTCAATGACCTCTAATATACGTCTTGGTTTACGGTTTTGTATGTGTTATTATCTTCATTTTTGTTGGTTATTTTAATTGTAAAAAAGATAGAACGCTTCAAAAAAAATATAGTCATAATAGAAATTCGTGTGAAAAAACTTACATACAACATAATATAATATTTATGTATTGTTTTATTAAATATGTTGTTTTCATTTTGTTTTGTTTATTATTATGAGAAACAATATGTAACTGAACGTGTAAAATAATTTTTTTTATAAAAAATAGTTCAATTCAACAAACGTGTGACATCACTATTTACAAAAAATATATGGAATTAAAGTTGTGAAAATATTGTAGTTGGACTTATAAATTAATTACTTATTAAATATGGACCAAATGAATCTGTGAAGACTAAGTTTTTTTTATATTCAATAAGCGGTCCATTTCTATTCATTTTTTTAAAAAAACGCAAATTTCAATTAAGTCCCATCAAGATGGCAGGTTTTCACGGTTGATGACTTTATATGCGCCGGTGTCGTTATATTTTTCGTATAATTAACTAAGTTAATACTCTCGATAGACCCATTGAGGCATGGATCATGAATGAGATCGCATTTCGACCAAAGAGAGTGGGGGATAACAACATGGAATGGAGATCTCATAATAAAGAACAATGTCGTAAAGGACAACGTCGTCGAAGGTAGAGGGCAAAGCCTCAGAGGAGAGCGTAGATGATAGTGTCTCGAAGTATCGATTGGAGCCCTACTAGTGAAAAACAAGTGCAGAATCGTGTGTTTGCTCTTCATTATTGGGAGGTTCCACTTCTTGATCTGGGGTTACATTTCTCAATCAAGGCTTTGCACTTTACCATCGAATTTTTACACTTACATTCGGGGTTTTGCAGTTCACAATCAACATTTTACACTTCATTATTGTGGGTTTGCACATCTCAATCATAGTTGTGTATATTTTAATCGAGAGGTTACACTTCTCAAAAGATGCTTTGCACTACACATTTGAGGCTTTTCAGTTCTTAATCGTGGGCTGCACGTCTTAATCGAGAGGTTACTGGAACCACCAATAATCAATTTTAAAGGATAAGTTTTTTACAACTGTCTCAAAGCATGACCTAGAATATAGTTTTTAATATAAAAAATAAAAAAGATGATGTTTGTATTCATACTTTGCTTAGGAAATATGAGGCGTTAGATTTAGGATCTAATGTTTTTCTTCAACAAGTAATAAAAATTATCACCTTATTCCTTTGATTTAACTTACTGATCTTTCTAAGGTCTAATCCAAGAGCTAAACATGTTAGATATAAGCGTGATCTTCAAACTAAGAGTAGATGATTCAAATTTTTTGTTATAGCGGTTTATTAGTGATGAAGCTTTGTTTGAAAAGATGTTCAACTTTAGGGTTCTTAAACCAACATCGTTTTGTTTAGAAAAATGAAGTAGAGTATTTGCTTATCGATTTCATTATTTTTGCAGTGATTCAGATTTGTTAATAGCAGCATCTATCCAAGAGATTCTCGATGGTGTCCTTCCAAGAGATTCTCGATGGTGTCCTTAACGATATAATTTGTTTCTACAAAAAAGTCAAATAACTAAAAGCACAATGTAAGTCAGGTTTGTATACCTGCTTAGAAAGAACGTTATGGACAAAGTAATAATTTGATGGCATTTAATATTGTAAGTTATTTAGTTATAATTGACTCAATGTTGACAGAGATTTGTGTATATGCTATATTATTTGTTAGAGCATCCCCAACAGATACTCTATTTTTTAGGTAAATATGGATTATATTGAAGTAATGTAAATTTATATATTAAGTTTTTGTTCCAATAGATAGTCTATAATTAAGGTAGTTACTGTTTCCTAAAATAATGGAAGAAAAATAAAAGGAATAACAAATAAATTTTACCTATTGGGTAACCGCTACTACAAATATACCTACCATAATTTACGCTAATAAATATAGAGAGTCTTTTAGAGTATCTGTTGGAAAGAAAAAAATCCTATATAATAGCTAAATTTACAATTAACCGTAAAATAGCGTATCTGTTGGGGATGCTCTTAATATATAAAGTGTTAAAGAAAAAGAATATGAAAATCTAATGTATGCATAATCTCTTTAAGATAACTATGAGAGTAAAAGCAATAGTTAATAGTAAATCTATTGGCATTGAACAGTAAATCGTCCCTCGACTGTCGCGTTTGGTGGCAGATAGTCCTTTGACTTTCAAATGTCCGTTGGCAGTCCCTGGACTATCGCGTTTGGATAAAGTTAGTCCACCAGATCCTTTAATCCATGAAAGGCTGCCACCTGTCACCATAGTACCCAGATTTTTGTATCACCACTAGTCCGTTGAGTTTAGGTCAAACCCAAAATGTAGAAAATTACAGAAAACTAAACTCAAGGGACTAGTGGTGATACAAAAATCTGGGGACTATGGTGACACGTGGCAGCCTCTCATGGATCATAGGATCTGGCGGACTAACTTTATCCAAACGCGATAGTCCAGGGACTGTTAACGGACATTTGAAAGTCAAGGGACTATTTGCCACCAAACGTGATAGTCGAGGGACAATGTACTGTTCAAAGCCTAAATCTATTAGTATTCAAGTCTTAAAGGGTCTAGATTACCCTTTAAAGTATAAGGTTTTGGTGGTAAAAATCTTTTTATTGGTTTGGTCTTAATCCTTTTTGTTTTCTTATTAAGAATTTTCTTTACTTTTTGTCATTCCTCTGTTTTACTAAAGGTTGGAGATACATGGAGGCTTCTAGTAATTATTTGCTTTGGTAAATCAACTGTCACTGTCAATACTGTCATTAGAGGTTTTCCCTTCTTTGCTGTTGAAAACTTTAGGAATCTCTTTTTTGCCATGTTATGGTAAAATGAAATATTAAAGAGACATCTTAAAGGATACTCCATCTTCTCAAGGAGTTCTCAACTTAACTTTATGGACCAGCTGACTTTCATCATTTCTTGAATGGATAATAATTGGATGAGAGAAATCTATTCATTCAGATTTGTTTCCATTTAATATTAGAGATTTGAATTTAGGAATCCATGTTCTATTATAAGTAGAGTGATTCTGTCTTAGTTTAGTTTAATATTAGAACATGAATTTATGAATCCATGTTCTAATATTGTCCATCTTTGATTGTCAAAACTTCTTGCAGTTTGATGAATTATATCCAAAATGTTGGCAGTCAATGAAATAAGAGGGATGGTCTTCATAGATTATTTATTTCCATAAAATATCATGGTCACCAAATTCAATCCAAACCTTATGAAAAAAGGTTTAGAAACATTCAACTCTAGCCATAATTTGCAGCAATTAAATTTGGCTATATTCATAATTGGAATCTCGGTAGATAACGGATTTCCTAGTGACTTAGGGATAATATGGATTATATAATGGTTATGCATAAACTCTGGTAAATTTGGGAAGGTTATCCAAATAGAAGTTATGGGCGATTCAGTTTTTTGGTTGAGCTCATGAGTCATTTTTAACAATCTCATGGAATCTTGGGCTATAGTCCAAACATTATGCTTCCCTAGTTTCCAAAGGTCATCTAAGAGGTCTAACGCTACAAGTACATGTCTTGAATACCAATTAGATAGGTTAAAAGAACCAAGTAAGTGAAAACGATTCCTAAAGTTTAGGATAATATTCATTAGAGGCATGCCAAAAGAGATGCTCCTTATTTATTTTAGTGACTTGTATTGCATTATGCAATCCATTGTTTTTAATCTTAACGTTATCATGGATAATTTTCTTTGGGCCAAAGCTATTTCCTCCATGGAAATTTTTATTTCCTACATCTTTTGAAATCTCTAAAACTAGTGAAATAGGATTTTACCATTTTACCCTTGTTTTGTATTCAAATTTAATGTTCGTGCCATTCATGAAATAGAATACCATAGTCAGTAAAAACATAAGATTAAATTAATTTTAATCCTACATATGGAAGATTGAACCCTAAAATTAACCCTAAAACCAAAAAAAACATCGCAACGAAGACGAAAATGTGTTCAACGGATTTCATTGGGGCCGACATTCAGGAAGTTATAGGTAGTGCGATTGCCATTCAGATTCTCAGCCGTGGGGTTTTGCCGCTTTGGGCTGGTGTTGTGATTACGGCGTCGGATTGGTGAGTTGGGCATGATCTGTTTCTAATTTTATTAAGTATCATTACAAAAGAATCGCCAGTAGTATCTTACGTACTGCATATCCAGCAATTGGAGAAATGCAGTTCATATTTGACTTGAGCTTGGTCTAGAGTAATAGTGCGTTTGATTTTTTTTTTTAAATTCACAATTTTTTTCTGATTACTTCTTGTTCAGTGATTCGCCTGCGATATTGACTTTCACTAAAATTCTCGTTCAGTGATTGCTTAGAGTACTTGTTTTGTAAGACCTCATTTTAGCTCTATAGACAAATTAGTATTGGAAGAATTAGGTTCAGTTAATTGGTATGGTAAAGCTTTATTATGGAAGCTCTGTTTGCAGTTCTGATTGCGACAATGGCTGTATCATTCGCTTGGATGTTTGGTGACACGAAGCCGAGTGGAAAAGAACTTTTGATAGGTAGGTAATAGTTTTGTAAAAGCAAATAGGTTCTACAAGGAAAAAAAATTCTGCCCGGAGCAGCTGATTCCGAGTGGGCCTCTCAGAATCAGCTGTTCCGGTTTAAAAAAAACAGCAACTGATTCCGAGTAGGCCACTCGGAATCAGCTGCTGTTTTTTATTCCGAGCAGCAGCTGATTCCGAGAGGCCCACTCGGAATCAGCTGCTCGGGGCTGAAAAAAATTCCGACACAGTTAAAGATACCAATTAGAAACCCTAAGCGATTCTAACAAACAAATTAAACCTCAATGAAAACCCTAACCGAATCTAACATAGAAATCAAACAAAACCATAATCAATTCTAACAAAGAAATCTAACAAAGAAATCGAATCTAACAAAGAAATTAGAGAAAGTTTACCTTCTCCAAAGGCTTCTCTCTTGGACGAAAATTGCTTGGTAAGTAGGTGGTGAAAAAGAAATGGGTAGAAAGAAGTGATAAGTTGCTGTAGAATGGGTAGAATAGTTTAGTTAGGGTTTTTTTCTTTTAATTGGTGAATGAATATGGATAATGGGTGAAAGTAAGTAGAATAATAGGTGAAGGTAAAATAAATAGGTAAAAGGGCAAATATGTATTTTCCTTTATGGAGGAAATAACAACATGGGAGATTTTTCAAAAGATGGAGGAAATAAAAATTTCCATGGAGGAAATAGCTTTGGCCTTTTCTTTGGTCTTGTTCTTTTAGCATTCACGTATGATTTGATATGACTGTAATTTTACATAGGCTGAGAGTTTGTTAGGTTTAGTGAATTTTGGTCATATAATGGATTATATTTTAAGGCTGGAAAATCCTTAACACCATAAGGTTCTGAGGTTCCTTGTGAGTTGGTAAAGATTGATAGCTTGTTTAAGGCTTTTGATTTTTGTTGAATCTGGGTTAATTGTTTAGATATTTGTTTTTGGAAATAGAGAAAATATTATCTTGGTTGGGGAGGAGGTTGTTGAATAATTTGTTAAATATGGTACATGTGATGGCGTTGGGTCAAGCTCAGTAGAGACAATGATCAGGGAAGAAGATGATTTTCTGTTTCGTGGGTTTTGTAAATCTTTGGTTTTGTAAATCTTTTTCTTGGATGTTCTTACAGACCATTTTGTTTTTATAAATATTGCAAAAACTGTCAGTTGAGAGAATTGTTGGCTTGAAGGAATGAAATGTAGTTTATATAGCGTCAAAATTTGTATCCTTTTGTCGATGTGGGAGAGATCGAAAGATTGAAGGTAGAAAAGGAAACCGTTCAGGCAAATCTTCGCTCCACCAAGTACTGAAACATTTAGGTTTTTGATTTTTTTGTGATTTTTTTTTCTATGCTTCTTTTGGTACGTATTTACACGAGCAAGAGGAGATGTTGTTTCTCCGATTCGCGTTTCTCTTTTTCTTTTATCACGTACATGGAACTTGAATCATCGCCTAGTTGCGGCAATCCTTCTTTGTTTAAGAATCGTCAGTGCTGGGATTTAGGGTTTTTAATGCTTCGTTGCACGAACTGAAGCGTCATATACACCTCCCAGTCCCACATTGACATTTGTTTTCCTAGATTAATCTATTGAAGCTGAACAAGAGATATCGATAAACTTTATTCAATCGATAGTGTCAGTGTATACTCTCGTTTGCTTGAGATCGGCTCTGGTTTTGGTAAAGTCCCGTGGAGACTTTTAGGCTACTGATTGGCTCTTCGCAAGTGTATACTCTCGTTTGCTTGAGATCGGCTCTGGTTTTGGTAAAGTCCCGTGGAGACTTTTAGGCTACTGATTGGCTCTTCGCAGACGAGTTGTATTGGAGCTATTATGATTTTGGTGGTTGCTGGTCCCTCCACTTTCACCAGTCGACAACTAGCTAAATCCTATACCTATGTCTTCCGCAGAAGGACAAGTTATCTTCAACCGTGTTTTCTCTGCTACACCAATGCACAGACCACAAAACCATAACCCTTACTCATGGTTTCATGATCACGAGAGGTCTCGATCTTGACAACCTTTTTGTCGGTTCCTTCATTGATGTTTGTTCCTCTCTCAGATTTCATGCTTACGCCTCTTCGGTTTTTGCGCACCAGAAAAAACCCAATACCTATCTCTTTAACACCATGATTAAGGCTCTCTGTATTGCGGACTCTGTTACAGCTGCTGTACTCGTCTTCAACGGTATTCAATTCGCGGGGTTGAGACCTGATACGTACTCGTTCCCTTTTGTGTTGAAAGTTGTCATGAGATTATCGGATACTAAATTGGGAATACAGGTCCACTGTCAAATGGTGGTCTCTGGGGTGGTATCTGATGTTCACGTGGTTACCGCCATTGTTCAAATGTACTCGAGTTTCTTTCAGGTTTACGAGGCGGAGAAGCTGTTTGATAAAATGCGTGAGAGATACTGTTCTCTGGAATGCCATGCTTGCCGGTTACGCTAAGGTTGGTAAGATGGACGAAGCTCTTGAGTTGTTAGATAGAATGGACCCATCTGTGAGGACTGTAGTCTTGGACTTGCGTGGTTGCTGGGTATGCTCAGATGGATTGTTCCCATTAAGCTATAGCGGTATTTCGAAGAATGTTGGTCGGTCTACGAATTTTTTCCTCCGTCCTCGGAAGCCTATTGTTTGACGGAGACTATAGACAGTGGAGATAGTGTTGAGGCTATGGAATTTGAAGTTAGTGTTGAGCCCACAGGTAGTAGATGGAAGCAAAGGACTTGCGAAGAGAAGACAGCTGCAGTTAATGATGAAATCCGAAGATTGAATCAGCTTCCTGCCAACAGTTCTTACGTCCTTCATCGTTCCAAGGTTCTCAGTAAAGTTCTACAGCTTTTATCAATTCAGAGAACCCAATTACAGGAACAGGAGCTGGATTCCCTCTTTGCTCGTCTTGCTTTGTGATTAAGTTTTACATATAGTCACCGGACAGCAAGAGACATCGATGGGGATTGGTGATTTCATTACCACTCAGAATGATCATTTGGCGGAGAACACACCCGGTCTCACATCCATCAAGTCCCTCTGCAGAACTTACACCGACAATAGCCAAAAGGCCATCGGCCAAATCAGCAACACTGTCAAACTCAGTGGCTATTCTTTAAACGAGAATACACCGATTCGTCATCCCTCTAAAGTCTTGGTCGTACGTCTTTTGATTTGAGCCTTGAGAAGCTGAACAACCACCTCTTCGACGAAGAAGCACGGGCCAAGATGTCCCTAGAAACCACTCAAATCGCTAAGAACACTGCCAGTTTTGCTTGCCAGAAGGGTGGAACTATTGTTTTGCTGTCTCTTGGCGACACTGATAAAAATAATGAAAAAGATGAGGAAATGAAAGTAGTGAAAGCTTAAGTAGACAGCTTGGAAAAAGGCAGTTCTAAATCTTAGGACATTATATATGAGCAGCAGCTAATGCATAAAGCAGATTTTATTACCACTCAGAGCGAATTCTTGTGGAAGAACACAATTGATCTCACATCGACCAAATTCCTCTGCCAAACTTCTATCTATAACAATGAAAACTTCGTTTGTAAAGTCAGCACCTGTTCTACAAAGAAGCAGGGGCTGATATCACCCGAAAAACAATTCAAATAGCTAAAACCACTGCTGTTTATGCATGCCAAGGCAGTCTGAAGATCATTCCTGGTACTGATCTATATAACTTGAGTTATATTTATTTTCATGAATTTAGTTCTCTAGTATTTGGTTAAGTTAGTTGTTGGTTTGTTTATTCCTTACTTCAAATAAGGTCTATAGAGGAATTATTGGTCATGACAATTGTTAACTGTATGATTCTGTCTCTATTCGTATGCCAATGAGGTCATTCGTAGACCTTCAAATGAGTAATAAACATACCAACCAGAGGACAGAACATGGTGTGAAAGGACAGATAATCTGTGACACAAGTGTTGAGGCGGAGAAGACGGATGTTGCTTCTGTTACACCGGCTTTACCAATGTTAAATCATGAGTTTGAAAGAAAAATTTGCGTCAAAGGTGCTGGCTTGCATGATGAAAAGGGTCTGACTCTTTCGACGATGCTTTTAGACAACTATCAAGTAGTAGATGCTTCGCTTGGAGTTGAGCCTGTTAGTCAAATAGAAGTAGTAAACGGTCCATCTACAGTTGAGCATGAATATATATTTAAATCATGCATGGATATCCAACCGTCCGTGAATGTGGAAACAAAGGAAGAAGCTCGAATTTTTTCAGTCCCTAGTGCCAAAATTGATTCCTCAGGTCATAATGTGTCAGAAGGGTTGTTGCATAACTTAACTGGAAATTTTTCTGCCACTCAAGGAGTGGGAGTAACTAATTCTCATAGCAGTAGACTATATGATAATGGTCTTACAAAGAACTATGATAATGGTCTTACAAAGAATAATGGTCTTACAAAGAACTATGATAAGGTTAGCACAGAAAATCAATGCAGCGAAGATGGTTCAGATAGTTTACGGCCCAACAAAGATGGCACTGTGAGTGTGGAAAATTTGAGGAAGGAACTTGATGTTGTTGAGAAAATTGATTATAGTACTGCAGATGATCTGAGAGCAAATTCAGCAAGCATGGGAATATCAAAGAAGATGCACCATCTCTATTAAGAGCTTTTAAACGGCCAAGAGGGGGCTGCTCGGAAGAACAAACTCCTGAATCAGAGACACTTAGAAGGGAAGTATACAGCTATCCGATAACGGAACATTGAACAGGTGAGAGTTGTACAAGCACTACAACCGAAGTGGCATTACCATAATCGGCACAAGGTCAGGCCCACGGGTTAGCCAATGTTGTACTAATTCAACATTGCTTTGCCAGTGCTTCCACCAGGGTTCGGTCCCTGCTCCGCAAAGCTAAGTTTTCTAATTTGCCGTCTTTTCACCTATGTAATCTAGAATCTTGATATGCATCATGACAGATATTATGAGTATACTTTGAGTGCAACTTGAATATTTAGCTTACAATGTTGTGAAGTGATAATGCTGTTAAAACTGCATGCTTTTAGAAGAAAAGCATGTATACTATATGTTGTTAAAACTGCATGATTTTAAAAATGTATTTAACGTCACTATTAAGATAGTGGTGTTACATTGTGTCAAAACGGTATAGTGTATTGCATCTGTGTTTGTATAATGTGTACTAAATGCATATGTATTAATAAGTACAAGTACATCAATACATACACTGTGCATATCATACAAATATTAAAAGTTGTTTAGCTTTTTAGCCTGCAGTAGCCCCCAGGTTCCGTTCTCTGATTCGAAGGATTTATTTTGCCATCGTTACTGTTTTCTTCGCGATAACGAATAATCAATCAATGTCTTTAGCTTCTAAATGTGTATTGGATTCGTGAAACGATCATGCTTGGAATTACAATCTGAACGTTGCTTGTCTAACAAACCAAACTCGGTACAACAGTTTTTGTGTGATTTCGAATTTCAATTTTGGAAAGCACGAGAGGGCTATAGTATGCATTCTTGAGCACCAGGCATGGAGTTCCTGTATAATGGTGTTGTTATATAGGGACATAATTTTCTTAAGCATTGTTCCTTCTTTATATGTATAATAAGAGTAGGAGAGTATGGGGCTAATGCATTTTCTTTCGACTCATAACGTTTCACTGATTTTCCTTAACTTTTCTCTGAACCATACAATATTTGGTTTTTGTTCATAGTTTCGTTCTTCTTTCCATCTACGCTAAATTTCATGCCTTGCAGGTTTACTTAGAATGTGTTCTTAGGAATGACCTTTTTCTACAGTAAGGCTATTTCATATGGTAGTGACAGTCTCAGTAGCCCCCGGGAGAAGCAATAATTTGTGCATCGAATTTTTCTTTACCTTAAACTATTATTTGGGTCACAATAATTTGTGCCTCGAATTTTTCTTTGTCTTAAATTATTATTTGGGTCACAATAATTTGTGCCTCGAATTTTTCTTTGCCTTAAACTATTATTTGGGTCACAATAATTTGTGCCTCGAATTTTTCTTTGTCTTAAATTATTATTTGGGTCACAATAATTTGTGCCTCGAATTTTTCTTTACCTTAAACTATTATTTGGGTCACAATATTTTGTGCCTCGAATTTTTCTTTCTTAAACTATTATTTGGGTCACAATAATTTGTGCCTCGAATAGTTTACCCTTCGAACTATTATTTGGGTCACAATAATTTGTGCCTCGAATTTTTCTGTCTTAAATTATTATATGGGTCACAATAATTTGTACCTCGAATTTTTCTTTGCCTTAAACTATTATTCGGGTCACAATATTTTGTGCCTCGAATTTTTCTTTCTTAAACTATTATTTGGGTCACAATAATTTGTGTCTCGAATTGTTTACCCTTCGAACTATTATTTGGGTCACAATAATTTGTGCCTCGAATTTTTCTTTTTTAAACTATTATTTGGGTCACAATAATTTGTGCCTCGAATTGTTTACCCTTCGAACTATTATTTGGGTCACAATAATTTGTGCCTCGAATTTTTCTTTCTTAAACTATTATTTGGGTCACAATAATTTGTGCCTCGAATTTTTTACCCTTCGAACTATTATTTGGGTCACAATAATTTGTGCCTCGAATTTTTATTTCTTAAACTATTATTTGGGTCACAATAATTTGTGCCTCGAATTGTTTACCCTTCGAACTATTATTTGGGTCACAATAATTTGTGCCTCAAATTTTTCTTTGAAGTATGAATGCTGACGTCATACCTTTCTCAGTCAATCCTTGCAATGTCTTATCATAGTATTATGGTGGTTGTGATATGCTGGCACAACGAATTCCGACGGGCAACATTACCAAAGCCTGAGCCAGTCCTAGCTAAGACATTGCAAGGATTGGGGGGCTACTGGTTAATATGAGATAAAAGAAGTCTATAGTCTAAGGGATGTACTTGTTAAGAAGACGCCTTTTTGAGGAGACGTTTTATCGAAGAGATATGTAGCACTTGTAGAAGAGTTCTCCGAGGAAAAGATGTTCGAGGGAGCAGTGGAGACTTCTTTACAGTCCCAGTAAAACTATTTTTGCTAGGACTGGGGGCTACTGATGAGGGAGAATAAAAGACATGGTTAAATTGTAAGGAAGAAATATAATAGGAGAAAATTGTAAGGAAGAAATATAATAGGAGAGAATTGTAAAGAAGAAGTATGATAGGAGAGAATTATAAAAAATAAATTGTATTAGGGGAAATTGTATAGACTACTAAAGAAGTAGCCATTATGAGAATATGAAAATATATATGGACCAAAAGTGTAATAAATGGGAATTAAAGCGTGTGGGACCCGCAATTGTACTATAAAAGGACCACACACGCTTCACAGATCCCAGAATATGACTTCCTCTCTCTACTTAACTTAATTCTCTTTTTCTCTCTCTAAAAAGACTCCTAAACAAAGGATTACGGCTTCTTTGACACTAAAAGATCTTCGTATCACAAAATCACCCCTGAGCATTCTTAAAACTCTTCATCAATAACCTTTAACCTTTTCTACATGATTCAATTTCGTTCAAATCTTGTTAATATTAAAATTAACTAAAAAAATTTAATGTTAAGAATTATTTGGTGGAAAAATGTTTAAAAGTTTACGCTAAACTATGGACTGTAGTTGATATTCTTCTAAAAACATAAAATATGTTTTTTCTCAAATATTAAAGTAATATATATATATATATATATATATATATATTGGTTTTACATTTACATTTTTGCTATTTTGAATTAAATAATATTAAAATAAAATTTAAAATAAAATATTTTATAAATCAAAATCTTGAACAAAAAAAATTCTTATAAAGTTTAAACTTGTTTATTCTGGTGATTTTATTTTCTTCGATGACGACTCAAATTTTTAACAAATTGTTGAAATTTATGTTAAATTTACTTATAGATGTGCTATATTTAGAATTTAAAATGGTTTTAGAGATCGGTCCAAAATTCGATTTTTTTTCATTTATGGTACACATTGGCCAGAAACCTAAACGAAAATCAAACCTCCATATAAAAAATATCAAAATTTCATGATAAATTATGATTTTTTAATGATTTTTTAAAGTAATCTACTAATAACCATCGGACATCAAAACAATTTATCAATAACAATCCAATGATTGATAAAGTATGGATAACCATCTAGTCTTAAATTAGTATACACATAATCACTTGCCCTTTTTTTAATAATAATATTTCCCGGCTATTTTTCTCGCTTTTGTTTTTTGTTTTTTTTAAAGATCACATCATTCAAATCATAGCTAAAAAAAGTTTGTTTTGTTTTTTAAAAATGAACAAAACTAGATCCATGAAAATTATTTTTATTTTTTAAATACAAATTTACGTGAAATTAGTTGCAAAAATATAAATTAAAATTGAGGTGAAAATATATGTACAATTGGATTGTAAAAATAAGAAGAAACTAGTTATAGAAATATGAACTTGGTTACTAAATAAGTCTGATGGTATCAAAACAAAATTTGAGTTACAAAAGTACATGTTAGACTGAGTTTAGATGATAACTGGCAACTAAATTCATATGGTATAATTTTAATTATTAATATTTAATTTGGAGTACTCTATGAGTTGAATTTTTAATTTATAACTTATAACTACGATTGTAAACAATGAGACAGCTATGTTTAATAAAAAATAAAAAAGAAAAAAATCTCGGTTTTATTTTAAATTTTCTCTTTCTAAAAAATCTCAACGAACGACACTTTCCTTTTTCTCTTTTCTCTTTTGTCTGGTTCTCCCCCAAAGATTCTAAGTTTCCACTACTATTCTATTCCATTCTCCTTCTTTTCTACGTCCAATTTCCTTCGTTGGTTTCTTCACAGTCGAATTTATTTCTTGTTCGGTATCTCTGACGATTTGTTTCATCTCTTCTGGTGGGTCACACTACAAATGGTTTATGGTAGTCTTAGGTTTCTTCACGATTTTTTTGTAGTGTGAGATATTTCGCTCAGTTATGAAGTATGTATGCTCTTCATTCTCGGTATGTATAAAAATAAAGTTGTAGCCCAAATAGATAGCCATGAAGGACAACATCTTGTCTCTGAAGGTGGTGCCCACCAGCTAGGCAATTCTCGAAACCGAGAACGGATGCATCGAACATGATCAGTAGAGGTAAAACAATTCCAAACATATCTCCCATCTTTTGTTTTTTTAATTATATTTTTGGTGAATATAATTGGATTTTTTCTCCATATAGGATACAACGCTTCTGTGATAAGACTTATTTAACTTAACCGTGCGATTTTAGAAATGATTGCTCCAACTTTGGAATGAGAGGATTGTATGTGCCTTTGTTTGCTTAGTCGAAAATTGTTGTTGGTTGGTAGCATGTGGCATATAACTAAACCCATTACTCCCTTGAAGCCATGTTCATACCAAGAGAAGATATCTATATTGACGAATAAGAATGTTAAGATTTGAGATTGGAGAGCTCCTTGCAGTCGCTGCCCTATACTAACCCTGCATCTGAGGCAAGTGTGACTTACACTATTGCCTCACCAGGCTCAATGATAAAGTATGAGGGGTCTCTATGGTAATAGAGGTTTTCTATGAGGTGCACATAATGATAGTTTAATAGTTAGTATGATAGCACGAATGAACCCAAAGTTTGAGCACTATCTTAGAAAGTCATTGAGAATTCTTGGCATAACAACCTAACGTCATCATCGAACATGACTATCATGTTTAAGAATTTCTCAATATGAATCTCTGGATCTCATGTTCCATAATATTTTTCCATATTAAGTGGATCTAATTATTACATCAAACTATCTGCGGTTATCTCTAATGCTAGTGACGATGACATCAAACGATACCTTAAAATCATGTTTTCCTTGCCTGAACTATTTGGTTATTCCAGGTCAAGTACGCCCGACGGACAAATATCCACACCAATAAAAAGTTTGAGTAGTTCCATAAGAACCCCAGTTGGACCTTTTCTACTCCGATATCTTTGTCGACTTCCGGTGAGGCATGGTTTTAATGATAGCGTACAAAATATCCGTTCGATGAACGAAGTAGATAATCTCTGGGATGATGGTTGTCACGATTATTTGTTGAGTCTTCCTCATATATTGCTAATGTGCATTTTATTTATAGTTATTTCTCTCGTGGGTGATGCTATTTTCGTTTGTAACTTAACGAGTGATCATTGTGTAACGAGCGTTGGTAATTATTTGATAACACTCGATTAGAGCAAAAGAAATATCGTAACCTTCCCCCAAATGGTACTTTTAATTAGGATAATTTATTTTTAATCATGTAACTATTCTATCAGAGATTCATGCGGTGCATCATGTCTGCACTGGTTTCTGAAAGTGGCAATGAATCGTTTGATAACAAAACATGCTCCAATCTAATTTTGAGGCATATTACATACATGTTGTTTGAGTTTGACGATAAATTCCACTATGGAAGCGGTGATTTTGTGGGATGTATCAGCAATGAGAGTGGGATATCGTATTATGGCATTCAATATTGGCTCACATTATAATCATTCATTGTTTTGTTTTTAATTTACGTTTAATAAAATATTTATAACAAACAAAAAGAGTTACAACCTCTTCACGTCACATATGAGTCTATTATGAATCATCTGAAGGTCTTACACACTTTTGAAGAATCCAAACCACGTGTGGGTTCAGTATTGGCTCACACTATAGTCATTCATCGTTCTATTTTTAATCTACATTTTAACAAAATAATTATAATAAACTAAAAGAGTTGTAGCCTATTCACGTCACATATGAGTCTATTAGACCGTACACACTTTGGAAGAATCTAAACTACGTGTCCGTTTAGTATTAGCTCACACTATGGTTCTTCGTTATTTTGTTTTCAATTTACGTTTTAATGGAATAGTAATAACAGACTAAAAGAGTTGTTGTCTCTTCACGTTACATATAAGTGGATTATGACTCCTCTGTAGGTCTTACATACTTTTGAAGAATCCAAACCACGTGTGCATCCAGTATTAACTCACACTTTAAACCTTTATCTTTTTGTTTTTAATTTACTCTTTAAAAATATTTATAACATACTAAAAGAGTTATAGCCTCTTCACGTTACTTATGAGTCAATTACGACTCATCTGAATGTCTTACACACTTTGGAAGATAAAAACCACATGTATGTTCAGTATTGGCTCAATATATTGTCCTTCATTGTTTTGTTTTTAATTTATATTTGATAAAATATTTATAAAAGACTAAAAGAGTTGTAGCCCCTTCACGTCACATATGAGTCGTTTACAACTCATCAGAAGGTCTTACACATTTTAGAATAATCCAAATCACTTGTGCGTTCAGTATTGGCTCACACTACAGTCTTTTATTATTTGGTTTTTAATTTATGTTTACTAAAATAGTTATTGATGAGGGAAGAATTTACATGATTCGCAAGTCATATTTTTGGAATATTTAACCAATATGTACTTTGTAATAAGAAGTAAATATGTTTTTATTTAGTAAGTTTATGGGATGAATTAGCCTCTAATGGACCAATTGTTTAAGTCCAATGGCTCAATAGGCCAAAAGCCCACAACAATTGCTATATAAGCTAACTGATCTTTTCTTATAGGGGAAGGAGGTCATTTTTGCTAGGGTTTAGTCAGGGTATTTTCTTGTGGATCTTTCTAACTTTTCCTT
Source organism: Limnanthes douglasii subsp. nivea (assembly GCA_036936605.1). Taxonomy (NCBI): domain Eukaryota; kingdom Viridiplantae; phylum Streptophyta; class Magnoliopsida; order Brassicales; family Limnanthaceae; genus Limnanthes; species Limnanthes douglasii. The sequence goes on from JAUPFV010000003.1 coordinate 55,795,351, forward strand.
TTTTATATATTTTTCAATTATATTTCCGTTATTGATATTTTTCATCATCAAATGGCGCATCGTTACCCGCATCATTATAGGGGAAGAAGATCATTTTATATATTTTTCAATCATCACTGGTACCCGGATAACATATCCAAAACCGTTACGAGCATCGTTTTTATCAATCGAATCCTAAAGGATTACCCTCTGACTCGCTGCTATGTACTCAAACTCTCCTTCGAGAGAGCCAAAGCTCCATCGGCCTCCTCGCCATGGCCATTGCCAACCACTACAACCTCTCCCTTTCGAACCCAAGCTTTAACGACGATCATTCTTGTTATTCTCTCTGAACAATTTTGGACACACCACTGCTCGCTATTCTCTCTTTGTTTATAATATTTCCTAATTCATCTAACAATTTTGCATGTTCTATTGTTTTGTTAATATCTTGATAGAATTTTGTATTACTGTTTGTGTTTTGTTTGTGTTTTGTTGTTGTCTTTTTTTTATGTTTGTGTTTTCTTTGTATTTTATAAATATGGATCCAGGTCGTTCACACATGATTCCCAGATCTAGAAATCCACTTCAAGACCAACTCTTGGACAGATTCATACCGAGTCGAGCTGCTATGAATTTCGATTACGCGCACTACATGGTGGTTTTACCTTGATGGTTGATTAGATTCCGCATTGTTGAACGTGGAAGATCAGGGAAAAGAGTTGTTCTGAAGAAGAAACCTTGTGATGCAATCTTCCTGAGTTGAAATACTACAATGACGGTTATGCAACCTTCTACTTCTTACAGCTTTTGGGTATTTCTCACTCTTCTCTCTAAACATCATATACCTTTCGGTGGTGCCTCTTTTTCGGTTTCTGCGTTTTATTTTTCTTGCTGCCTCCTCTCTCTTTCGTCTCCCCCTCTGTACGTAATCTGTTTCTTAATTCAATCCCTATTGATTTCTTGCTCGTTCTTGATTCGCTTTGGATTTTACTTCGACTTTCCATTTGTTTTGCTTTCTGGTAAGATTTTATGAGATGGGTTTTGTGTTTTATTTCAGTTTTCTATCATTTTGATCATCGCTTTCTATAATTGTAATTAGATAGCGACTTTTTTTTTATAGATTGCTGTACATTTAACAATCTGATTCGCTTTTAGTATCTTAGATTTCTTTTGTGCTGTATATTTCTTTCTCGTTCGTTTCACGTCTCTTCTTTCTCTGATTAGAAATGTTATTAATTCTTCATGGGTTTATCTTTTTCTTTTGCCATTGATTCATTTTCATGGGTTTGTAAAGAATTCTAACGATTTTCTATTGGAAAGATTATCACTGTACAGGTTCGGTGATGGAGTATAGTCTTGGAATTCTTCTTTATTACTATTTTTGATAGTGGCTCTTGTGATTTCACGTGTTCGTGTTTATCACATGGATGGTTTCGATCTTTTTGCTTCATTTTGATCTAAGAAATATTGCACTTATGCTATGAAGAAATATGATTTGTTCTCTGTGTCTACTTGTTTCTTATTGAGTGGAGAAAAGGAATTAAAATGTCAGAGGTTCTAGGAAGATAATATCTCATTCTTGTTATGCCGGTGTTTTAGTTGCAGAATCTCAACCGGGGATTCGAACCCTCGCCCACCGGGTAAAAGATAGTTTGGTATAACCATTGGGACATGTGTGCAGATGCAATTTTAATGGAGTATGTCAGGCAGCACGGAGAGGTAAACGAGCAGAAATATGGATACAGTACAGATATAAAGGAATTTAATGGATCTGCCATTGATATGCAGTTAGTTCCCGGTGTTTTTGAATGCTTCAAAATTGTTTTCAGTGGACAGCTGGAATGAGTTCGGTTTGTATTATTTACTATTATTATAAGTCGGTTTCAGGTTTTCCTCCATGCCACTTATGTAGGGGCTCTATTTAGGTTTGTTGAATATGTCATGTTGGTTTGCTGAATTTTGGCGTTATTCATTTCCATTTCAAATACATGTCGGTATTTATTCCTTTCAAATACCTGTCGTCAGCAATTAAGTTTTGTGTTTTACCATCGCATACGGACATTATATTGTGTCAGGACAAGATTTTTTGAGGAACTAATTGGAGACTGCTACCAAGATATGTTGCATTTTGTTTCAAGTAATGTTTGGTATTATTTTCTTCTACTTTTTCCCTTTATATTATTTTCTGGCTTTACCACTGTGTATGGATATTTCTTTCTGTTGCAGAACAAGTCGAATATGAAAATTTAATTGGTACTTGCGGATCAGGAAGTCTCTTGTTCAATTATCCTTTGGCTTTTCTACTGCTATTTGGGATCTTTTTTTTTCTCGTTACTCAGATTGGTTCTGTTTGTTCTTTGGACAAAGGTTGCTATACCTATATGGATGAAAATCATGGATGTTTCCACGATTTAAGCTCTCTCTACAAATTTGGTTTTGGGTATTATATCGAAATATCCATATTCTGTTGTGAGGTGAAGCGTATAAGAGATAATATTTGATGGATCTTTTGGAATGAGCTACGATCAATTTATGTGCCCTGCATATTTTTGTTTCTCTCTTGTGGTTGGTCACAAACTTATGGATCTTATTCCTCGACAGGACACGGGTCATTGGGAAACTTGATGTTTTCTGCAGTTGCCAAAGGCTTAACACCACTTTTTATTAGTATAATTATTGAGATAACTCTTTTGCTTGTCTTGTGGCGCATACCCTTTGTTATGTGGTCTAACATGTTTCTATGGATATGGGTATGATATTGTGGCGAAAAGTTAAAAGGCTAGTTTTTAATGATTTTATTCATTTGTAGGGACTTTGGGGTATGATACATTTGGCTTCGAAGTGTTGTACGCACTACTTATGTTTGGAATTTGCTTTTGTAGGACAATTTATGTTTGGAATTTTCTTTTGTAGGAAAATGCGTGTTAATAACGATATACGGGTTTGCTTGATTTCCAAATTTTGTTATCATCTTCTTTTAACTCAGATGTTCAGAGTTATATTTTCTCTTTATTTTGATAGATGGTCTTCTTCTGCAGTAGGATATGGCGTTGAGAATCTAATTGGCACTTTTCTGGCCGGTCAAAATCAGGCAGTCTCTTGTTTCAAATGATATCTATTTATTATTTTGAATTCTTTTAATAGCACTCTTGTTTCAAAATCAGGCGAAAATCTCGTCTCAGTAGACCATCTAAATGCATGGACTTTAAATTTACGACAGTCATAAATGGCTGAAATCTCTCTGCCTTTGACGAGACTTGGATAGTTCATCTTTGGCATTTCATTTTCTGGTACTAGTTTTTGTCTTTCTCGTTGATGTTGAAGTGATTTTAGTGACTCCTCTCCTATTTCAAAATAAAGAACTTATTTTTTCCCTTAATGAAAAAATGTTAGTGCGAATCTATAACTTATACTCAAATAAAGTTAAAACTTTCTCATAGTTTCGGAAAAGATGTGGTTTCCTATTGTATATGACAACTGTTTTGAGAGTCAAATCCTCTTGCCTCTTGACATATTTGCTTAATTGTTTGTGTATGCTTTGGTAAGAAAAAGTAAAATGGTCTTTATCTATGTAGAAAGTTATACCTTACTTGTGCTAATACTTGCTCGATCTTTTCTTGTCACAAGCTCATTGCCTTATGGTTTTAAGTCAGTCGTGGAAGGTTTACTTTATGTTTGCTATTTAAGTATCTCTCCTCTTACATAGCTTACAGTGTTTTGATGGTAGCATATGCACCTTGATGCCAGCAATTTAGTATGCTTTAAGCAGATAGCGGAAGCTCACATTGGCCAAACGCAGCAGGTCATGTAAGTTTGCTCAGCTTCCTTTATTTTGTTTACCCAGTACAATTTCTTGAAATAAATGACTTTTCAATATCAGCATACTCTTTGCATATGATCAACCTATGTCATAAAGAATACCATTTAAAGTAGCATGGTGAGAGAATAGGTATGTATTTTATAGTTAATATCATGAGTTGACTAAAGGAAATTATTACTTTATCTTGAATTTAAAATATAATATGATAGAGTACATAGAATACAAAATTAGCTTACTAATTCTTAATGGGGCATTCCGAGAATCGAACTCGGGACCTCTCGCACCCAAAGCGAGAATCATACCACTAGACCAAATGTCCAATTATTGGAACTTATTTGTGTTTGGTGGTAGTTTACATGCCTTTTTCTGATCTTGTTGCATAACTCTTTGCTGCTATGCTATCTCTTATGGTCTGTTACTAAAGATTCACACATGCCTTGTATCCATTTTTTTATTGACTGCCACAAATATAGTATTTTTATATGTTGAAATTCGTTATTATTTTAGATCTAAAGGATCTTCCAACAGTAGTTAGTCAACATTTGAAATTCATTATTATTTTGGATCTAAGGGATCTTCCAATTTTAATTGGTCAACACTTGAAATTCATTATTATTTTGGATCCGAGGGATCTTCCAACACTAGTTGGTCAACATTTGAAATTCATTATTATTTTGGATCTAAGGGATCTTCCAATTTTAATTGGTCAACATTATTATTTTGGATCCGAGGGATCTTCCAACACTAGTTGGTCAACACTTGAAATTCATTATTATTTTGGATCCGAGGGATCTTCCAACACTAGTTGGTCAACACTTAAAATTCATTATATTTTGGATCCGAAGGATCTTCCAACAGTAGTTGGTCAACAATTAAAATTCATTATTATTTTGGATGTAATAGATCTTCCAATTTTAATTGGTCAACATTCGAAGTTCATTATTTTGGATCAAAATGATCTTCCAACTATTAGTTGGTCAACATATGAGATTTCTTATTTTGGATCCGAAGGATCGTCCAACGTTAGTTGGTCAACACTCAAAATTTATTATTTTGGATCTGATGGATCAACTAACATTGTTGGTCTACATTTCCTACAGTTGTTGGTCTACATATGTTGGCCAAGACATTTTATGTTTTCACATGTAACATTTGAAGCAACGCCAAAATTACGCATCTCTCAGAATTCTTCGCAACGATTGGAGGGCTACAAATAAGGAACAAGTAAAATCTGAAGTAGTGACAAAACTAGTCCTTCCTTAGAATTCTTCGCAATGACTAGGGGGGCTACTGATGAGGGAAGAATTTACATAATTCGCAAGTCAGATTTTTGGAATATTTAACCAATATGTACTTTGTAATAAGAAGTAAATATTTTTTTTACTTAGTAAGTTTGTGGGATGAATTAGCCTCTAATGGACCAATTGTTTAAGTCCAATGGCTCAATAGGCCAAAAATCCCACAACAATTGCTATATAAGCTAACTGATCTTTTCTTATAGGGGAAGGAGATCATTTTTGCTAGGGTTTCAGTGAGGGTATTTTCTTGTGGATCTTTCTAACTTTTCCTTTTTTATATATTTTTCAATTATCTTTCCGTTATTGATATTTTTCATCATCAGTTATAACAAACTAAAAGAGTTGTAGGCTTTTCACTTCACATATGCGTCGATTGCGACGCATCTGAAGGTCTTACAAATTTTGGAAGATACCAAACTACGTGCGTGTTCAGTATATGCTTATATTATAGTCCTTCATTGCTTTGATTTTAATTTATATTTTAATGAAATAGTTATAATAGACTAAAAGAGTTGCAGCCTCTTCACGTCACATATGAGTCGATTTCGACTCATCTGAAGGTCTTACACACTTTGGAAGAATCCAAACCATGTGGGCATTGACTATTGGCTCATATTATAGTCCTTCATTGTTTTGTTTTTAATGTATGCTTAATGAAATAGTTATAACAAACTAAAAGAGTTGTAGCTTCTTCATGTCACATATGAGTCGATTACGACTCATTTGAGGTCTTACACACTTTGGAACAATCCAAACCACGTGTGCGTTCAATATTATCTCACATTATAGTCCTTTATCATTTTCTTTTTTAGTTTTCGTTTAATAAAATAATTATAATAAACTAAAAGATTTGTAGCATCTTCACGTCACATATGAGTCGATTATGGCTTATTATAAGGTCTTATAAACTTTAAAAGAATCCAAACCACATATGTGTTCAATATAATATTTATAACATACTAAAAGATTTGTAGCCTCTTCACGTCATATATGAATCGATTACCACTCATATGAAAGTCTTACGCACTTTGGAAGAATCCAAATCAAGTGTGCATTCGGTATTGGCTCATAATATAGTCCTTTATCATTTTGTTTTTTATTTATGCGTAATGAAATAATTATAACAGACTAAAAGAGCCACTGTCTCTTCAAATCACATGTGAGTCAATTACGAATCATCTGAAGGTCGTACACACTTTAGAAGAATCTAAACTACGTGTTCGTTCATATTAGCTCAGACTATAGTTCTTCATTATTTTGTTTTTAATATATGTTCTAATGAAATAGTAATAACAGACTAATTAAAAAGTTGAAGTATCTTCACATCACACATAAGTCGATTACGACTCATCCGAAGGTCTTACATACTTTTGAAGAATCCAAACCATGTGTGCATTTAGTATTAACTAACAGTATGAGCCAATATTGAATGCACACGTAGTTTGGATCCTTCCAGAGTGTGTAAGACCTACAGATGAGTTGTAATCGACTCATAGCTGACATGAAGAGGCTGAAACGTTTTTAGTCTGTTATAACAATTTCATTAAAACGTTAATTAAAAACAAAACGATGAAGGACTATAGTGTGAGCCAATATTAAACACAAACGTGGTTTGGATTCTTCTAAATTGTATAAGACCTTCAGATGAGTCGTAATTGACTCATATGTGACGTGAAGAGGCTGCAACTCTTTTAATATGTTATAATTATTTCATTAAACAAAAATTAGAAATAAAAATGATGAAAGATAATAGTTTGAACTAATATTGAACTCACACGTGGTTTGATTCTTCCAAAGTTTGTAACACCTTCAGATGATTGGTAATCAACTCATATGTGACGTGGAAAGACTACAACTCTGCTAGTCTGTTATCACTATTTCATTAAAGGTAAATTAAAAAAACGATGAAGGACGATAGTGTGAGCCAATATTGAAGACACACGTGTTTTGGATTCTTACAAATTGTGTAAGACCCTAAAATGAGTCGTAATCGAATCATGTGTGACGTGAAGAGGCTACAACTATTTTAGTATGTTCTAATTATTTTATTAATCGTAAATTAATAACAAGACAAAGAAGGACTATAGTGTGAACCAATATTGAACACCCATATGGTTTGGATTCTTCCAAAGTATGTAAGACTTTCGGATGAGTCGTAATCTACACATATATCACTTTCGGATGAGTCGTAATCTACACATATGTCACGTGAATAGGCTAACTGCTTTAGTATTGATAGGTTCAGATATAGTTGGAACTGGATCTTAGTGATCACCTGGTGAACTTGAAGGGGTAATTCAGGCAAAATAAACAGACTACAATGATTGAACAGTGAGCTAAAGTTGACAATGACTCAGTTGTGTTCCTAACAAGTTAGGTCTTGGGCTTATGGGCTCCTAGGACTGACCAAATTCCGAGATCCGACCCGAATGGCCGATGAGTCCTAAAACAAAAGTATAAATACCCCAACAAACCACATTAAATAGGTTAGAATTTTTCTAAGAAACATAAATACAAGCATACACCTCAATTATCTCTCTCTATCCAGAAATTTAATACTTAGTTTATATACACACTAAAAATACCCTCCGATCAGAAATTATCTTCACTAGATTGAGAGTGGAGGTACCTAAATAGCTCTATTTAAAATCTTAGTTAAAATTCATACTTCAGATACTATCGAGGCATGGATCTTAATATGCATGTTGTTCCACCTCCTGAAAATGAAGGCATAAGAGATGGCAATGCGCATACTGTTGTGTCTCATATCAATCACAACACTAACGAAAGACAATTCATGCAAGATGAATGTGATCAGGTAAAGGCTGAAATTGAAGCTCTGAGAGCCCAAAAGAAACCTGAAATAGGGTTGAAAGAAAGATCTGATGCGGGTGGTGTGTCTGTAGATGAGCCTGGTGACAATAACAAGTTGGGTGAAAATCATCAGTCCCCAAAGGCTCATATTAATTACGATAGTTCAACCAGTGCTTCTGACTCTGAGGGGTATTCCTCATCCAGTAGTGAGCAGGGCCGTCTAGAAAAAGAAAATAAGGTTTACCAAGAAGCATTCAAAGAAAATGGACAACAAGGGAAAATTGAAAAAGAATTAACACCAAAGAAAAATAAATGGATCGGCAGATCACGGTGTTGATCATCTATTGAGTGATCAATTCTCTACCTTATCCAAACCAGGTATATTTTCCACTCCTGATGATGATACAGTATTAACTATAGCCATAATTGGAGGCAATCACTATTTTCCTCAACAATACTTTCTAGAAATCAGCCGAGACGGTTTGACAATTCCAAAATGGAAAAGTACGATGGAAGTAAAGACCCCGATAACTACCTTGAGCAGTTCAAGAATTTTATGATGAATTTCGATGATGATGATGATGATGATGATAAACTTTTATCCCGGGCTTTCTCACAAACATTTAAAGGAAGTTCTTTAAAATGGTATAATAGTTTACCACATGGTTCTATAAAGAACTTTGATATGTTCTGGTTGGAATTTTAGAGACAATTTTTAAGGAGTAAGAAGCTTAAAGGGAATGGTGATACTATCATCCATTGTTCCCACGAGCCGAATGAATCGTTGAAGGAATACATCAGCTGTTGCGTGAATATGAAGGACAGATTAGCTGATTGTTTTGAACAAGTGGTTATTGCCTCTTTAAGGCAAGGTTTAAATCCAGGTTTGTTGGCTGATTCATAGCTCCAAAGAAAACAATGACATGGGGTAGACTATTAAATCAGGTCGAAAACAAATTACGATAGAAGAAACTAAGAAATCTAGAGTATCGCGACAGAATAGATCTGCTTCTACAACATAAATCCCACAAGTTAGCACTCATACCTAGGCCCCTGTTAATTATAAACCTAAAGACTCTCAACAGGGGTCACATTAACCCAGACAAAAGTCAATCTAATCAAATCCAACAAGTCAACCCTATGAAGGGTCAATGGGTTCAACCTGAATGGTTTGCCACACTGAATGAAAGTATGGCTACTATATATGACAAAACAAAGAATGTTGTTCATTTTGGAAGACTAACCCTAATTCAATCTGCTAGAGGGAATCAAAATACTCGTTTTTGTAAATATCAAAATGATGTAGGTCATGATACCTAGGATTGCATCTCTCTAAAGCAAGAAGTACAGAATCTGAATGAGAGAGGAAAGTTTGGTGTTTTTGTTAAAAAACAAAAAATTAATAGGCAAGTCAATACTCACTCTCAGCCGAATGCGAATACAACTCGAACAACATCACCAACTGGCCTAATGCAAAGTATGATTGCATCTAGACTAGAAGATACCATGATGATTATAGAAAGGTTTGATGTGGACTCAGAATATCTGGATCTTGATCCAGATCGGAACCAAGTTAGGGTGATAGTAGAGAAGGCTACAACTATTTATGATCTATGTAACGTTTTCGAATTATTAACTATTTTTATGGAAGATACTATGACTGCACCCTCAAGTTCGTCAATGGAAACACATGTTAACAGTTTAACAACTCAATTAATAGTAAAAATGTCTACGCATCTTTATCAAAGTCGTGCTCCATTCGTTGTATTTGATGAAGATGATTTAACAGACATTGCAGGCCCACATGAAGATTTCGTGGTAATAGGGGCATCTATTGAAGATAATGATATACGTCACAATTTGATTGATACATGCAGTTCGGAAAACATATTTTTTTATCTACTTATAGGCAGACGAAGAATACTTCAATCATCCAACGTTCAAATAGAACCATAATAAGATATACTGGTAGTTCAGCCGATGTAATTAGAGAATTTGAAGAGTAGGTCTTGTTGGGGAAATGACCCTTTAAACAGATGGTAAGAGTGTTGTTCGTAGTGGTTGATTTTAACATCTTATAATGCCATATTCTGTAGATTTTGGCTTTGTAGAATGCATGGTGTCATCACTGAATCGGGTACATCTGGGTTGGTGGAAACTAGGTTCGCGTGTCAAAGAAGATCTCTGTTATGGAGTCCCTTCTAATCAGGCTCTGGATATGCAGTAGCTTCCATTATCCATCAATGTTTGAAATATACTGTGGGAGGTCAAGTGGGCGTCGTCCGACGTAGGAAAAAAGTAGCTCATGAATGGTATGTCACCGCTCTTGCCCCAAAATCATTGGAAGCAGTGAATGTTAATAAAGAATATCAGTTACTAGATCATTCTGCTAATCAGAATGAAATAGATGATCCGAGATAGGGTCTCAATGCAATTATTCAAATTGAAGAAGTTGAAATTCATTGCCTGGTAGAAGGTAAAAGTGTCAGGGTCGGAGCTAAACTACCACTATTTAACTTTTTTATCTAATAATCTACATATGTTTACATGTTCCAATGAATATGTGACCAGAGTACGAGCCAATGTGATTAGTCACAAATTATCGGTCTGATCGGATACTGGGCCAGTAGTGCAGAGAAGAAGAGTTTTTTCCAGAGAAAAATATGAAGAGCTTGTTCAATAAGTGGATTGGTCAAGAAGTGCAAATTTGGCACAAATTTCCTTTTGTTTCGTGTTAATTTAGCACAAATATAGCACAAGTTTAGCACAAATGTAGAAAACATTTTTTACAATTTTTTCTCATAATATGTGTACATTTATGTTTTGTTAATTGTTTTTGTATATATATTTTTTTTGGATTACCATTAATTTTAGTTCGGAATTCGCCCATATACGAAACCTTGTTTTCAACCAAACATGGTAGAAGCTCCTTGTGACTTGGTTGTGAATGAATGTTACCACCATAAATATATGTTTGGTGGTACTTGTGATTTTTCCGGAGCAGAAACTCTTAGTTCTCTTCCTCCAGCAGTTAGATTAAATAATCATAATTTTGAGAACAAGTTTTATAATGTTTTTTATGTTAATGATTTCTTTTTTGGTTTTAGGGATAGCCACTTGGTGTGTGATTTTAGAGACTCCTATGAAGACGACGACACTACCACCACCCACCGGTATGATACCAGATCCATCACCACCACTTGGTATGATACCGGTTCCACCCATCTTGTTGTCAAGTGGACCCTTAGGTCAAACCCATAAGAATCAAAAGACACCGATGAAGATCAAAATGAGGATGAATGTTCTAGAGTCTCGAGTAAGTTAGTGTTTGCAATTATAGGGTTAGGGTTAGTTTTGTTGATGTAGGTTAAATTCGGATTTTACCACTCTTCTTTTGTATTTTGGTTATAATTATCTAAATTTTTGGGTTCTGTAGAAACATTGTTAGCATATTCTTGGCTATTTCACCCTAGTAATTCACTAGTATTAAACACATTTACTATTTGTTACACAAAATACCCTCAAATTTACACATTTGTTAGGTTTATATTACAAAGTAAATACTAATTCAATATTTTATTGGTTTAACGTACAGATTGGGTAATTTGGTCCTTATTAGTAATCCCCCCCTCTAGTTCTTGCAAAGATCCCTCAGGATGACTACTTTGGCGATGCTTTAAATTTTATTCATACCCTCGCTCCGAATTGTAACCAATCCTATGATTTGAATCGATTCAGGTTGGATAAATTTACCCCAAATTTACCTCGTGTACATCACACATTGTTTTACTCCTGTATATGTGACACGAAGGCCTTTGACCCACACAATACTTTAGTAGTAAAGTGTGATGACGTGGCAAAGAAACTGTTCTGCTTCCCCATGTATATCCATTGAGGTGTGAAAAAAAGTTAAGAGACTTTTCCACTCCCCAACATAGGTTTCCGTTGGGCCTTCAAAATGTATATACTTGGCTTTCGAGATATCCACTATAAAGTTTACATTATTTATCTCATTATTCTTTATTCTTACTGATTTTAGAGATAAAAACCCATTTTATTGCTCGATCACTTCCGTAAAAACATTTTCGACACAAACCATAGCCTTCATTCCCTCTATGTCACCACATAGTCTCTTCAGAGTTATATGTGTTGTAAGGATAATGCTCTAAATGGATTGTCAATTTTTGAGTAAGTCAAGGAAAGAAACGTTGTTGGGATTGCAAATGAACGACACGTTCACATTTTTCAAGTGTTCGACTACAAAGACAACTTATTATGAAGAAAATAGTCTGAATCGGTTGGCTTCTTACCTTCTTTAATCATTTCCACTCAACCTTCAACAATAAATGACTATATTTTCAGACGAAATCGCTCTCAAATGAACGTAGATTATACTTTATTCTGATGGCTCATTAAGATACCTTACAAGATATCCTCCATAATAATCCCTTCAATGCATGTTAAGAAAATGAGACACTTTCCTAGATATTAATAAAATAATAATAAAATGCGCAAAGACGATCCCTACATCCCAAGCTAGACCCCAATAGGAATCTGATGGGTTAGGTGGGGGAAGCTTCCACAAGATCCGAGGGGATTCTAGCTACGCTTCTGGAAGGATCTCAAAGTATAACACCAATTACGGGAGATAATCCAATGCGGTTGGTTGATGAACCAGTGGTGGAACTAAGGATGAAGCAATATATACTAAATTAAAGACAAATGCTGGCAGCTCATGGAAGAAAAGAGGTGGCACTAAGAATGAAGTGGAACCCTAAAGGAAAACAAAAAAGAAAACCCCGAAACCCAAGAAATAGAAGAAAAAAAATAGCAAAAGTCAACTTGTCTTCCAAAATAACCGAGGTGTTGGGGAGAAATCTTCACAGATTCAAACATATATACCTTATTTCTCTTTTCATGAAATCAAATATAACTATTACTCCAATAAAAAAGAGTCAAATCTCCAAATATGCTAGGGAATTCCAAAATCAGTTGACATACGCATCCTTAAAACGGGTCAGACACTAATATCTGCCAAAAAGCGTAAGCTAGTGGTCCACCCTGATGCATTGAACTATAGAGTCTTATTTCCCTTAGATCCCCTATTATTGGGTATTTTGAGCTATTTGGCCTTTTACCAAGTTAAGATAGTTCGGAATCATGTTTCACGCTCATGTGTTGTATCCCCACGTCCAGAATTTCTTACATTGAGCCCCATATGAAACAGTTCGTGGCGATCACTTCTTTGTTACGGAACCCTCGTATCACATTTTATTTTATACATTTGGGGAATAAATATAAAATGGTGTTCGATCTCTTCGAAACTAAGAAGACTTGAAATTAATAGTTCTTATTTATTAGTGGTTGTTGAGAAAATGGGAAGGATATTTCGAGGAAGAATAATCTTAGCTGAGTTCCGAGAGAGTGAAAAAGTATAGATGAGTTCATTATTCCATCGATCCAAACTGTAATTATTACAAATATTTAACGCTTAAAAGCTCATTTCCCAATTTGTTTTTTTTAGTAATCTCCACATCCCAACAACAACACTTTAAAGTTGTAGAAAGAACTTTTAGGAAGCTAATCCAATTAGCCGAATAAAACTAGAAAAACAAATTTCACAACTGCTTCACATTGGCCAACTTGATCAGGAGTTATTTATGGTACACAAATTCAATACTTACCATCTCTTTGGAATATTTGATGATTCTGTGGAGTTTCCAAATCTATTAGACGGTCTTAATACCCAATCTTTTCTTCCGAATAGAAAAAGGGCCTTCAGTAACATAATTAAGAAATACGTCGTTGGAAGTTGAATCCCAAAAAAACTAGTAAGAAGCACGAGAAAGAGAAACAAGATGACGAGCCAACAAATGAGATTACTCATTTGACGGTGATCTCATGAAAAAAGAAAAATTCAACACAAGAATTGGGGTATATAAAGGGGAAAGGAAAGATCAAAGAGAATAATATATCTTATGCTCAAAAGAAAACCAAAAGAAAATATTGAGTATTATCTTAGTTAAAACGCAAGCTAAAAAAGACAAAACGACTGTTGTTGCTGCTTATGCTGAGGAATGCATTGGCACTCTATATCGGTAAGACACTAGATTCAAATCCGCATTGGTCCTTAAATTTCATAAAACTTTTACGGATCCAAAACTTGGCTATTACAGAAATATGGTTCCAGATGAGGAACGTCCTGCTAATATTTTGTTCAAAGAATGAGGAGTCTGAAAAAGAAAGCTCTAGTTAGAATCAATTGCAGGAAAATACTAAGGACACTTTTGAAATGGATAAAGGCGAAAAAACCAATAGCAAGTCTGATGTATACAAATTTGATGTTGTTGCAAAATTTTCCGTTGTTTCCAATATTGTAACATTTTGTGCCTTTTTGAATCGTAGGTCCCTGTATGGCCACAAAAATTTTGTATTTTGTATTTTCTAAATGCTACTTTTTTCATTCTTACTTATCTTAATAATTTTATTTCAATTCATGTCCTTGTTTTTTCCTAGTTGATGGTGATGAGTTCCCAATCAGTTACCGAAACGTCTTTTAGAGATTTAAAGATACTAAGCTATCAGCATTGACCAACTAGTGTTGGAACCTTTTAAACATGATCAACTAATGTTGGAACCTTTTAAACATGATCAACTAATGTTGGAACCTTTTAAACATGATCAACTAGTGTTGGAACCTTTTAAATGTGACCAACTAGTGTTGGAACCTTTTAAACATGACCAACTAATGTTGGAACTTTGGAAACATTCAGGGTCGGACATGTCTGGACCTATTGTTAATGGAAGCATGGAATATTAAAGGTAAATTATATATCTTTACTAGTCGGCTATTTTGACACCTCATTAAAACCTTATTGCGCCATTAGGATAGGAAAGAGCATGCCACCGTTCATGATACGACTATTTGAAAATATTTACAGTTTTTACATGGTCATTCCATATACAACCGCAATTGTTCGATGTTCTAAGGGTGTCATAGTATTTTGCCTTTTTCGTCTTCCAACAAACAAAATCTGGATTTAACCCTCTTAGTTACCAAATAAGGTCATTCTCAATTACCTGAACTTGCCAAACCATTAATCTTTATTGTGCAAACAAAACCTTCTTAAGAACCTTGTCCCCACTTTGAATTCTCTAATACAGATTCGAGATTGATACCTACTTCTCATTAAGTCTAATAACTAATGGATTGAATATAAAGCTTCATGCCATTGTTATCGAACTGCGGATCTTTATCTGTTTTGATTGTTTTTGGGACCCTGAATATGCATCATATATTAGATAGAATAATTTTGATAACATTTAGATAGAATAATTTTGATTGTTCTGGATAAAGTCTCAACTTCTACCAACTTGGAAAAATAATCAACAACTATTATGATTCTTTGATGTCCCCTGGATTCTATAAGTAATGGTCCAACTAAGTCCAAACACCATATATTAGATGAAAACACTTCAGATATTGTTTTAAACGATACTGCTAGCATATGTATTGCATTCATAAATTGTTGACCAGAAGAAGAACTTAACAGAGATTATGGGAAAATATCTAAATTATCTTCAAAAAGTGATAGGGGCCTATAGAACGACTACCATCACGTGTGAGCAAATTTCACTCTGGAATATGGTATGGATACTATGATCCCAATAGAAACGTTTTTGTTATATTTTTGGATCTGTAATTAATCTAAAGAGGAAAATGAGAGTTGTAAAAATGTTGGATCAGATTTAATCAATGGGAAAAGAACATATACTCACCTGAGGATCTGTCATTACCAAACACTTATTTGAAGTAGATATTCTTTGAAGGTTCAAATGTGTGATTTCAAAGTGGAAGATAGAGTATTAAGTAAATTGTTTATGTATACTAAAGATCAAAGGTTTGGGAAACTTTGTATGAACTAGGAAGGCACATCCCTGTTATAGACAGAGTTAAAGCATACACGTACCTAAGCATGTATTTATGCGTGTTTGTATTTATCATGTATATTTTATCTTAAACTAATTCATTTGTGAATTTTGAGAGAAAAATTGATATAATATTTCCTACCATTGTGGCGCATAAATATTTTACGGAGGTACCTACATAGCTGTGGTATCAATGAAACTTTTTCCATAAAATTTCCTTCATTTTTGGCTCGTTCAAAATGTTTCAATTTTACCGATTCTAGATGATCTAATTGTACAAAGAAAACCGAGCTTCGATCATTTTGGAACCATAAAAGTGCATTTGGGTATACAGATTCGCAAATATTCCAGTCTTAGTTGGTCGAACCAGAGTTCCACTACGAGCAAGTGTTTAGTTACAGGTTAGGTACTCTGTAAACACTTATGAAGCCTAGCATATATTTTTTCCTAGGCCAACATTGATCACATTTAGACAGATATGAGTAGCAACATGTTATAAAAAAAATTAACAAATAGAAAGTATGGTTTCGCATATAAAAAAATAATACGATAGGATAAAGACCAAAGGGTCTATTACAACATTCCTTGACCATCTGGAAACTTTCATAGTGTTACAAGAAAGTAAAATAAAATACATGCCCTGGCAATCCATTGAATTTTATTTCAAAATAATAAGTAAAAGAAATGAAAACTTATTAATGATTCTCCGGCCTCCGGGATGAGAGTGTAGGTTGAGACAATAACGACAACACTCTGCGTAGTTGGAGGGTCGTTCTTGGGGGTAAAAGTTGTGCTGAGAAAAAGAGAGTGAAGACTAAACTTCATCCCATAGAGGAACCCAATCTCACATTGCCAAGATTGAACATAAAAGAGTATATATAAGTGTGAACCAACCTTAACTAGCAAGAGGCATTTTGGGAGTACACCCTAAAGCAAATCTGTGTGCGCTTCCGAGCGCAGAGTAGACAATATCTTGCTAGTCTGTGAGGTTTGTCCCATAATCACACACCAATTCTAACATGGTATTAGAGCCATAAATGGCTTAACCGCCGAATTTCTGGTAAAGTACTGGCTTTACCGTCGAATTTCTAGTAAATTACTGGGATAAAGTTTAAGGAGGAAAGTGAAAAATAAACTTCATCTCATAGAGGAACCCCAATCGCGCATTTCCAAGATTGAACATAAAAGAGTGTATATTGATGAGTTCAAAGATTTGAGCCACTGTGCAATGATTAAAATCCTAAGGGCAATTCGGGCTAAACCACCCCACTAAAATTCCGAACAGGACAAATGTATAAAGTAGTGACTAAGCTAATTGCTAATCAACTTAAAACTATATTACTAATGGGTCCTTAAACTCGACTCGGGTTCACCCTCGACCCAATAAGCCCATGGGTCAGTAATTAAGTATAAATACCCCAACCACTTTCATTAAAGAGGATAATGAGAATTTATTACTAGTAGACAGCTTAATTATCTCTCTACTCGTCACACTAAACACAAAACACCACGAAATACTCAAAACACCCTTTAAACACTTTACTTGATTACCCTCGGGTAGAAACAAACCACGCCAAATTGGCGAACACAGTGGGAGGCGACAGTACCTGAATTTTACATTCAAAACCAGCAAGTAAAGCACTTCAGATGGATCCGAATGGGCAGAATTCTCTACCCCTAGAGGTGGAAAGTTCAAAGGAAAATAAGGAGTATACCATCGAGGACCGAGATCAGCTGAGTGCTGAAATGGAGGCGTTGAGAGCAATAAAACAAGAAGAAAAAGGTATCAATGAGAAATCTGGAGCGTCATACTTCACCACACTCACAATCCTGGGGAAAATGAGCAATCTTTGAAGACTCACCTCAGCTCACCGATCTAAGCTTGTTGAGATTTCTACGTCTGAGTCCTCCAACAGTTCCTCAAATGAGGCAGAACTTAAAGAATCGTTATTTTCAAGTAGTGATTAAGGGAGATCTAGAAAGAAGATGAGGTTGACTAAAAAGTATTTGAGAAAGAGGGACAGATATGGTAGGCTCAAGAGGAACGAGGGTAAGGGGTCAGCTCATAAGAATCTTGACCAGTTGTTGATTGATCCATTTGCCCTTTAGTCCGAACCGGGTTTTTTTGTAACCCCTAATGAAGATACCTTTTTTAGTCGCAATAAGAACTATAGGAAATCGCCTTTATTCGAAAAAATACTTTACAGACATCTCCCAAAAAGGTTTGATAGCTCCAAGATGGAGAAATACGATGGGAGCCGAGATCCGAAAAACCATCTAGAACAATTCAAGAACTTCATGATGAACTTTAATGACGATGACAAGCTTTTGTGCAGGACTTTCTCCCAAACTTTCACGGGGAGTGCCCTTAAATGGTGTAACAGTCTCCCTCAGGGGTGTATAAGAAACTTCGATACATTATGCGTTGCCTTCCGGAGGTAATTTGTTGAAAGTAAAGAACTAAAGGGTAATAGGGACACCATTATCCATTGTGCTTAGGAACCAAATGATTCTCTAAAATATTACATAAGTCGCTTTGTGAATACGAAAAATGGGCTAGTAGATTTCTTTAAGCAGGTTGCAATTGCTTCTCTTAGGAAAGGTTTAAATCCTGGGAATTTAGCTGATTTCATGACTAGGAATAAGGCTATTGAACCGAGTGTGGAAACAAATCAACGTAGAAGATACAAAGAAAACAAGGGTACACCATCAGGTGAGGTCTACCACTACAACAACAGCTTCTCCAGCCACTAACCAATCCGGTTACAGGGCAAAGGAGACCAGACAAGGCTTCAACCGGTCCAAGCAAAATCAGTCCAACCAAACCCAAAGCCAACAAACCAAAAGTAAGAGGGGTCCATGGGTCCAGCCTGAGTGGTTCGCTGAATTGGGGGAGAACATAGCCACAATCTAGATAAGACCAAGAATGAAGTGCACTTTCAAAAACCGACAGCATTGCAGTCGCCCAGAGAGAACCGGAAGACTCGTGTTTGCTAATATCACAATAATATAGGCCATGATACTCAATATTGCATAGCGTTGAAACATAAGGTCCAAAAACTTATTGAGAGGGGAAATTTGTAAGCTTATGTCCAAAATCAAAGTGGAAACGGACCGGATAACGCACAAAATAATGCTCCCGGGACAAATCCTTCAAACAATCGTGGGACATCTGCACAAGAGGGTGCAATGGTGATTCTTGAAATATTTGATATAGACTATGAGTATATGGATCCAGATCCAGATCGAAATAAGGTGGGGGTGATAACAGAAAAAACTAAGACAATTTCCGGACTGATCAACTTCTTCGAATCGTTAACCATTTTTGGAGGAGATAGTGTGACTGCACCTACCACTTCATCAAGGAAGAGGCATGTCCACAATTTTTCCACCTAGTTAGAAGGTGGAATATCTTCCCATCAGTGCCAATCCTCATTCCCATTTGATGCGGATGACCTGAGGTACATTGCAGGACCTCATGAGGATGCAGCGGTCATATGGGCTTCAATAGGGGGAAATGATATACGCCGAATTCTAATTGATACAGGGAGTTCAGTAAACATCATATTTTTAAGCTCTTACAAGCAAATAAGAAATCAAGAAGTTATTCAACGTTTGAATAGAACCATTATAGGCTTCACATGGAGTTTTGCATATGTAATTGGGGAGTTCGAAGAGGAAGTATTGTTGGGAAATAGGCCTTTTAAAGAGATGGTAAGAGTGCTATTTGTTGTGGTGGATTTCCCAACATCGTATAATGCAATTTTTGGAAAGTCTTGGCTTTCCCGAATGCATGTTTTTGTGGCTTTCCCAAGTGCTATGCAACAGCTCTTGCCCTTAAAACTCTAGCGGCAGTCAGGATTAACAAGGATTAGCAACTACTGGAGCCTTCTACCGAGGAAAGTGAGATTGATGATCTCAGGGAGGCTCCTAGTGTTATAATACCTATTGAAGAGGTTGAAGCTCACTCCCTCGCAGAGGGAAAGAATTTTAAGATTGGTTCCAAAATGGGACCAGAATTAAAGCATCAATTGTTGTCTTTTTTTATGAATAATCAACATGTGTTTGCTTGGTGAAATAGTGATGTTACCGGAGTACCAGCAGATTCTATTTCACACAATTTTTACAAAAGAGGAGAGCTTTTCCCAAGGAAAAATCAGATGTGATTGTTCAAGAAGTTGACCGATTAACCAAGATGAGTCACGTTAAAGAATACCAGTACCCTTTGTGGACTGCCAATCCTGTGTTAGTCAAGAAAAATAATGGCAAATGGCGTATGTGTATATGTATTGATTTCACCGACCTCAATAGGGCATGCCCTAAGGATCTTTATCCCGTTCCTCAGATTGATCAGTTAGTGGATTCTACATCTAGAAACAAGCTGTTATCCTTCATGGATGTCTTCTCAGGGTACAACCAGATACAAGTAGATCTGAAGGATCAAGATCACACAACTTTCATCACAGACAGAGGTCTTCATTGTTACAAGGTGATGCCATTCATGTTGAAGAATGTTGGGGCCACTTATCAGAGGCTGGTGAATGAAATTGTTGTTAATCAGATTGGCAGAAACATAGAGGTATACATGGTTGGGGTCCGATCTAGAAAATTCTTGGGCTACATAATTAGTGAAAAGGGAATCTAGCCTAATCCAGATCAGCTTAATTCCTTATTAGCAATGGACCCTCCTCGGAATGTTGAAGAAGTTCAAAGGCTCACAGGAAGGTTGGCTGCATTGAATAGGTTTATTTCAAGGTCAACGGGAAAGTGCGCTCTATTTTTCATAGTATTAAGGAATGCTACAGACTTAAATTGGTCCCCACGGTGTGACCAGGCTTTTATTGATATAAAGACATTTGTCTTGACCCAAAACTCTTTTCAAACCTATCCGGGGAGAAAGTCTTTATGTGTATCTAGCTGTATCAGAATATGCTATAAGCGTTGTGCTAGTAAGGGAAGTGGACAATTATCCTCGTTCGGTGTACTACAGCAGTAAGAGTCTACTGGATGCTGAGAGAAGATACTTGAGGTTGGAGAAGTTGGCATTAGCCTTAGTAATTGTAACAAGAAAAATGAGACCCTACTTCCAAGCTCGTTCTATTGTTGTCCGAACGTCTTTCCCTTTGAAAAATGTTCTTCAAA
Source organism: Limnanthes douglasii subsp. nivea (assembly GCA_036936605.1). NCBI lineage: Eukaryota > Viridiplantae > Streptophyta > Magnoliopsida > Brassicales > Limnanthaceae > Limnanthes > Limnanthes douglasii. The sequence goes on from JAUPFV010000003.1 coordinate 55,816,336, forward strand.
AAGCTGATGTGTCAAGCTGGAATTTTCTTAACCTCCCCATATGGTGATAAAATGTATCAAGCTATATGCTTTGGATTCAGAGTTTCCAACAATGAGTTTGAGTATGAAGCAGCCATAGCCAGTCTTAATCTAAGTCTCTTATGCGGGGTTAAGAGAGTCCGATTAATGAGTCACTCTCAATTACTCATCCACCATGCTCAAGGGCAGTCTGAAGCTAAGAAAGAAAAACTGGTCAATTATTTTCTCATGTTGAAAGAAGTGGCGGCCAACTTTAAAAATATTTGTTATGAGCACATTCCCAGGTCGGAAAACATTTTGGCAGACACGTTGGCAACTATAGCCTATTCTGATAGATCAGAAGAAAAAAGATGAAGAAAATATGAACATACTTGTTATTGAACCTAAAGATTGGAGATACGTTCTTCTCCAATACATTTCCAATAGGATATTGCCTTCGGATAAAGCTGTGGCAAAAATTATTAAGTACAAGGCTCGTGGTTTCTTTATAATAAGAGAAGTTCTTTACAAAAGGTATTTCAGCAGGCCTCTCCTACGCTATTTAGGGTTTGAAGAGTCCCAGGTTTTATTATCCAAATTACGTGATGGGGAAGGCTCAACGCACTGTGGCTATAGGGCCCTGGCCCGAAGAGTTTTGTGAGCTCTATACTACTGGCCAACCATAATGGCAGATGCTAAAGAAATGGTGAAGAACTGTGATCTTTGTAAAAAAATATGGAATGAAATTCATGTGCCAACAGTACCTATGAAGTCTATATCTGAACCAATAACCTTTTCTAGATGGGGTATGGATCTAGTTGGACCTTTTCCTATGGCATCCGGTGGATGTAGAACTATTATAGTCGTTATTGACTATTTCTCTAAGTGGATAGAGGCAGCTCATTTGGCTAGAACCACTTCGAAAGCTGTTATTAAATTTATCTTATCCAATATATGTTGTAGGTTTGGGGTTCCTCAAAAGATTACTACAGACAATGGGCCACAGTTTGATAACAAAGACATGGAAGCCTTTCTGTACCTCTAGAGGGATTCAATATTGTTTTTCTTTTCCTTTCCACCCTCAAGCAAATGGCGAAGTTGAGGTTGCAAATAGAACCATATTATCCGGACTAAAGAAGAATTTGGAGGAAGCTACAGGAAAGTGGCCAAGTTATTTTCAAGAAGTATTGTGGGCCTACCGAACTACTTCTCGGGCTTCCACACAAGAGTCTCATTTTGTTTTGGTATATGGGATAGATGAAATTACTCCCATAAAGGCTAATTTACCATCACACAGAGTCCAAAACTATTTCAAACAGGCTAATGATGTAGCAATTAGGAATCAGTTGGACTTAATAGAAGAAAAAAGGGTTAAAGCGTATCTGAGAATAGCACACTACCAAGGCTTGATGAGGAGCAGATTTTCTTCCAAGAGATAAAGTTTAAGAAAAGTCTTTTTATATACCAAGGAGAAGCATTTCGGTAAGCTGGCTCCAAACTGGGAAGGCCCTTATGTGGTCTGTGAAAAAAGTCAAACTAGGGACATACAAGCTCCAACACAAAGAAGGGAGAGCTCTAAAGCATACATGTAATATTGAGCATCTCAAGTTATATTTAGAATAAATTATTTTGAAAATATTTAATTGTTAAATACCAACGTAAATATTATGGGGCATACTTTTTCCTACCCTGGTGGAGCGGGGAGGTTTTAATAAGGTGTCCGAATTTTTCAATAATATATGATGCCTTCTTCAAAAGTATGTTATGATTTTGTTTCAATTTAAATATAAATTGCTTATTTAACACCCTGGCTCTCAAGTTTTCTTCAGTTGATCGGATATGTTTAAAACTTGATCACAATTATTAAACGCATGTGATCAGAGATATTGGATACTTTTATTCAACACTTCTGAAATATTAGTGGCTATTTAAACATTGGCCATGAAAGATTTAAACAAAAGGGAAATTTGATAATTGAACCTGATCGGACTCAAACCGATGAGTAGTACAAAAACTTCATTGGCCATCCAAGGACTTTAGTGTTTCAAAAACACAAAATACATAATAAAACCGTAGGTCTTGTTCCCTTCGATTTTTTCTTCACCATCATCGTTTTTAGGACTCTTGAGTTTAACACTTGAACTCTCACATGTTCTTTCATCATCATCATCATCAGTGGAGTCAACTCCACTAGAGTAGTTATGCTTGTCACCATCTGCTAAGGTATGGAATGGGATGTCATCGTAGTCTACGTATTTCCACAGGGGACCAATAGTCCTCTTGGGAAAGGTCTCATGAAACAACATGACCATATCAGATTTGATCCCATCATCCCTCTTCTTTAGAGAATCCACTACCTCATTGGTATATTTCTTTATGCCTGCAGATACGGTTTGGGCTTGTTGGTGTTCTAGGGCCTCTTTCTCTTTAATATTCTCTTTAACAGTACTCTCCAACTTAGCCTTCTCATCAGATAAAGTCTAGATAGTACCATCCTTAGTATTCAATTTCTCCTTCAAAGTTGTGAGGTCTATTGAAGAAGAGTTCTCTAAGTTGGAGTATTTGGTCTCGAACTCCTTGTTGGCCACTTCTGATGCGAGCAACTTGGCAGCTAACTTTTCTTTATCCTTCTGCAGTACCTCTATGATTTTTTGAGCACTGAGAGGATCGTTTGACAAGTTTTGCTTGTCATTGGTTAGAGAATTAATGGTATATGTTTGAGCTCTTACCCGCCTCTCCAGATCAAGTATTGGTCGAATATAGCCTAGGAGGGCATGACTCAAGGTTTCTTGCTCCCCGGATATAGCATACGTCTTTCCATTATGAGTCACTACATTGGAGGAACTGGGAGGACGGTAGGGACCCGCGAAGTCATCTTTCTCTAAATCATTGAAATAAATATTAATCTCTTGAAAGGCCTCAAGGTCTACCTCATCGTTGCCATCACCAACAACTTGTCCGGAGTGAAGGTCAGTTGGGATTTCCTCTTGTAAAGTGGGATCTGTAGGAGCTGGGGTTAGGACTTCAGGTGGGTGAAGGATTATCTCTGCTTCCAGAGTGACCTTCTTTTTCTTGGCAACTTTTTCATCACTGCTAGCCTTACGTTTTTTATCCTTCTTCGGAGGCTTCAGTGGGTTTTTTGACTCACCAGCTTCCTTTACCGTCACCTCTACTGCTTTCAGCAAAGCAACATTGATACCTCCCTGGTTCTCTGAACCGGTCCCCTCAGTAGTCGTCTGGGCTGGGTCGGGTGAGACTTCATAAAGTTACCTGACTTGAAGCAATTGTGGAAGACATTTCCCCAGTTATCCGAAGCCCAGGCATTTAGTTTGGCGCAAGTATCCTGCCCTACCTCCAAGTAACCCAAGAACTCCTTCGAAAGATCTGGAAAGAAATATAAGTTAGTCTAAATTAAAAAAATATAACTTCAAAGATGAAAGAAAAAAGCAAGAGAAATTCACATGTGCTCTTCCAGCGACTAGTTAAAAGGCTTGGGTTTGAGTCAGCCATGATGTGGGTATACACATAGTTGATGTTTTAGAGGGCCAACAAGTATTTTATGTTGACCTTCTTGAAACAGGGACCCACTTTTCCCTCCAAGCTCTCAGAAGAGCGTTTGGATGAGATATACCCACCTTGGTTTTGCCTTTATGGTCTGAAGTTGTATCCCATGTTTGGCTGGACGCCTCAGCCTCAAAAGGGGCTTCTTCTATGCTATCCTTCATATTTTCTTCCATCACTATGGAAGGTTGTTCGGATAGTTTTGAAGAAGGTTTTTCTGATGCGTTTGAGGATGGTTGTTTGGATGGTTTTGTAAACGGTTGTTCAGAAGGTTGTGCAGATGACGCTTCAGATAATCTGCTGTCTGTTAGGGGTTGTTGCGCGGATGGTTTAGCTTGCGGTACAGACTTTGTTACCTCCGAACTGGAGGGCCTTGAAGATGTGGGTGTGTATTTTGGTTTAGACGGACGTGTAACCCGATGAGGAGTTAATTTTTCTGAATATTTTTCAGTGTTTGATCCCATCGCAAAGAAATGAGAGGGTTTCCTTACACTAGAAACAACTTTCTCCTTGGGCAATGGATTTTGGGACTCCTGGACTGAGGACCCAGATGGGAGAGGTAAAAGATCTGTTATAAATGGAAGTTTCTTAACTTCGGGGTTTTTTTGAAGAAGATGATCCCTTATCAGTATTCAGGTGTGGCTGATTGCTTTTTTTGCCTGGAGAAGCAGGAAGACCAGTAGCAATACGATTGTCCTTCGCTACTTTTTGTGCTCTCTCTAATTCAGACAATTTCAACCAACCTCCTTTTACTAAGGCGTTTCCGGCGGTGAACATATATGACTCAAGAACAAAGTTGAAGGTGAACTGAGCTCTCTCTCTCTCTTTAAGAATGTTTTTCATTTTTTAAGACAATGAAATAGTAGAAGAGTTTATATATAACAGTGAAAAAGAGCAGTTACCTAGGAGAAGGTGGATCAATTTTTAGCAATGATTAAAAGCTTCAAAGTGTGAAAATTAAAGTCTATGTAACTTTCTAGCCTAGTGGGTGCGACAATCTAGGAGGAAAACGGCTGGGAGGTCGAACTAAAGCATGACACGTGTCCCACAATTCAAGAAAAACTCTTAGAACTATGAGATGAGAAATTAGTTCTGACAAAATACGACCATGGTCATTCTTAAAGAAAAACTCCTGCAGTTTGAACGACACAAACAGATCGGAAAAAATTGGTTTTGATTTTTTTAGTTTTATCTCTTCCAAAGATCTTTTGCAAGACCTAAAATGGGTTAGTGATGAGTTTAGAGATTTGAACCACTGTGCTATGATTAAAATTCTAAGGGCAATTCGGACTAAACCACCCCACTAAAATTCCGAATATGACAAATGTATAAAGTAGTGACAAAGCTAATTTATAATCAACTTAAAACTATATTACTAATGGGTCTTTAAACTCGACCCGGTTTCACAACCCCACCCAATAAGCCCATGGGTCAGTAATTAAGTATAAATACCCCAATCACTTTCATTAATGAGGGTAATGAAAATTTATTACTAGTAGACAACTTAATTATCTCTCTACTCATCACACTAAACGTGAAACACCATAAAATACTCAAAACACCCTTCAAACACTTTACTAGATTACCCTCAAGTAGAAACAAACCACGCCATATATAAGTGTGAACCAACCTCAACTAGCAAGAATTCTTTTGGGAGTACGCCCAAAAGTAAATTTGTGCGCGCTTTCAAGTGGAGAGCGGACAATATCTTGCTAGTCCATGAGGTCCGTCCCATACTCACATACCAACTCTAACAGATAGGAAGGTTGTTTGAGCCGTAATATTAGCAAGGGAGTCCATACCCATGAGATCTTTTGTTGTTGGGATATTTTCGCTCCCCTCCTCCTCAAGTTCTTTCTCGTCTTTTTCGAACTCAGCCTTGAACTCAAGATATACCCATGGTGGATATTTCATCTCTAGAAATTCTTTCCAAAGTGGCCCAAGGCTAAGCACTAGAAATCATTGTTGGAAGTTAAGGACCATGTGTTCTTTAATCGAGTGGTCTTCTTCATTGACATATTTGTAAAGGTCCTCCAAGTCCTTGGTTTGTTTTTCCTTTACGGTCTGAAAAGACGTTTCAGCTGTCATGACTTTCGTGTGAAGATTTTTAATAGTGTTCTTATGGGTCTCTATAGCGCCTCAAAGTTTAGCAGTGACTTTTTCATGGACTTCAAGTGTATTATTGTTGAATCTTTGTTAAATTTCTCTTACCTTCTCCTTTAATTGTTCGTTCTTCAATTTTCATCAAGAATTCAGCTACCAGGTAATTTTTATCTTGGAGTTTCTAATTCGAATTAAAGGAATCCAAAAAGTTTAGGTTTTAAACTTCAGGGTTTTACGTTTCTATCAACGATTGAAGAAATAATATAAGATGTTGTTTAATGTTTTGCATTTTTAGAAAAGATGTTATATTTCAAGATAGGTATACTTGCAGAAATACAACACAATGAAGCTATCTTCTATCTGATGATAATGGTGAGTCAGTTTTTTTAGGCTTTCTTCGGAAAAAAAAATCTTAATGTTATATTGATGGTATTTCTTTCTAAATTTATGAAATAGCTTAGATGTTAAGCTTACTACTTATGAAAAAGATTGGCATAAATTTTTAACTAGAACAATCTTTTTCAATGATTCATATCTCAATTTGGTGCAACTTCTTCTATCTTCTTGTTATTTTACTGTACAAGTTTCATATGTGATATTATATCATTGGATCGTCAATCACGTTGATGTCCGGAAAAAGGAGAGAAGATAAACTTATCAGTGAGTTTTCTATAAACATGTTCTATTGTTTGCCTTTAAATTACGGGTCCTGCTAACCGGTGCCCTTGGGTACTGGTTGAGGAAGGAAAAAGTTACTTCTTTCGGAAAGATTCTATCATTTAATATTTGAATTAATTTATTTTTATTTTATATAATATAAAATGTTTCCGGAAGGAATAACTTCTCTCTTCCTTAACCGGTGCCCGAGGGCACCGGTTAGCATTCTCCTTAAATTAATTTACTTGGTACTGATTTTTCGTTTCAGTGGCTGCAACCTTCATGCATAATGATGTGACTCCTTTGAAGTCTGTGTTTTTTTCTATTTGAATCCTCTTCAGACAGATTTTTTACTTTTATGTTGGATAACTTGTATTTTGACTTGTTTGTTGGATAAATTGTATGTTATATTTGTTAAAGGAAATAAATTAAACTAACATCTAATTTATTTTAGTCAAATATTTAGTTAATATATATTATAGTAAAATATCTATGGTAAGTAATTATAGTCAATAATTTATGTTAACTTTAGGTAAATAAATATATATTTTTTAGAAAGAAAATACTTTTGACATGGTATCATAGCAGATTTTACTTTTTTTAGTAGAGTTTTTGGGGTGGGAAATTTTTCGCGTATTTTGGATTGTGAAATTTTTTTGAATTTTGAGAGTACTTGGGGATTTTAGTTTCAGATTTTTCTTTCTTTCGTCAAATATTTGGGTAGTAAGATTTTTTTTTCTTTGGAGAATGTGGGGGTTTTTTATTTCAGACTTGTATTCTCGTGGAACTATTTTCTTGGTTACATCATGTCACTGGATAAATTCGAGTTGTTTAATATTAAATTTATTGGGAAAACTTATTCTGCTTGGAATTATAATTTCAACTGTATGTGAAAGGAAAAGAATTATGGTGTCATATTGATGGGAGTGATATTGCCCCTCTATATGCTAATGTTTTGTCTAAGTGGGAAATAAAAGATGTTAGAATCATGACTTGGATTCTTAGTTCGCTCGAATCTCATCTTGTTCTCAACCATGAAACCCTGTAAAAACGATGCTGGTATGTGGAATTATGTAAAGACAATTTATAATCAAGACAATTCTAATAGAATATTTCAATTGGACTATAAGTTGACTAATTACACTCAAGGAAGTCTTTCCATTGAATCATATTTTTCTGGTTTTCAAAACCTTTGACCAGATTATTCAGATATTATTTACGCTGATATTCCTACTTCAGCTCTTTCTGCAATCCAGACAATCCATGCAACCAGCAGACGAGATCAGTTCTTGATAAAGTTACGACCGGATTTTGACATCGCACGGTCTAATGTGGTGAATCACCATCCCTTCACATCTCTGGATGCATGTTTGGGTGAACTTCTTCGTGAGGAGCATCGAATGATAACCCATGAATCTATTGAACATCAAGCTAGTATCAGTACACCAGTTCAAATAGCTTATTCCACACAAGCGAGAAATACAAATAGAGACATGCGTGTTATCCAATGCTATAGTTGTAATTCTTTCGGTCATATTGCTCGAAATTTCCCAAAAAGGTTTGCAACTACTGCAAGAAACAAGGGTACATCATCTATGCTTGTCCCACTCGACCTGAACGGCGATAAGTTACTGCTTATCATGCCTCCACTAGTGCTTCTTGTTCTACTGCATTGCCTATTGTCCCACTCGACCTGAACGGCGATAATGTACTGCTTTTCATTCTTCCAAACACACTCACTCCTGAAATGGTTTAACAAATGACAATTTATGCTTTTTCTACTTTTGGACTCTCAGGTAATCCAAAACATTATTCCACGCCATGGTATTTTGATTCTGGAGCCTTAAACCATATGACCAATACCATTGTTTCTCTGTTTAATGTTTAAAATTATGATAGAGATCTGAAAATTAACACTGCTTATGGTAATTCTATGCCTATTAGTATTGTTGGTGATCTTTCTTCCATATTCACTAATGTTTTTGTATCTCCTGACTTCTCTACAAATCTTATTTCTTTTGGTCAATTGGTCGATAATAATTGTCATGACATTTTTTCTCGTTGTGGTTGTGTTGTGAGGATCAAGTGTCAGGAAAGATGATTGTGAAGGGTCCTAAAGTCAGACAACTCTTTCCATTATATAAGTCTTCTTCCACTGATATTCCTAGTTTTTCTCTTCTTTTTTCTTGTAATGTTGGTGGTTCTCGAAACCAAATGTGGCATAGATGTCTAGGTCATCCACATTCTGTTGTACTTTGTACTTTGGTTTATTCTGGATTATTGGGAAATAAAACAAGTTCTTCTCATGATCTTTCTTTTGATTGTACATCAGAAAAACTTGGTAAAAGTAAAGTTTTACTTTTTCTTCATCATGCATCTCGTGCTTCAAAATGTTTTGATGTTATTCATATTTATGTTTGAGGGATTTCTCCCATTATTTCTCATGCACACTACAAGTATTTTGTTACATTCATTGATGATTTTAGTCGTTTTACTTGGGTTTACTTCCTTCGAGCTAAAGCTGAAGTTTTTTTTTCAGTTTTTAAACGTTTTCTTGCATATATTAACACTCAATTTTCTATAGATATAAAAGTTCTACGATCTGATTCTGGGGTGAATATATGTCACATGCGTTTCAAAAATTTCTTCAAAATAAAAAGGCTCTCTCTCAGCGTTCTTGTCCTTCGACACCACAACAAAATGATGTTTCTCAGAGGAAAACTCGTCACCTTCTTAATGTGGTAAGAACTATTTTATTTGAATCATATGTTCCTTTTTGTTTTTTGAGTGAAACATTTTCTCTGTTTTTTTATTAATCGCTTACAAACGTTTTTTATGAAAAGAAGTGTTCATTAGATGCGAAAATATGTGTAATTAGGATATGAAACAATTAACTTTTTAGAGTTACGAATATATGTTTACTTTAATAGTGAAAAAACTTTAAAAAAATTAGAGTTGTGAAATTATGTAGAATTTAGCTGTGTAATAAGTCTGGATAAAGAGTTGTTGTTTATTAGAGAAATTGAATGCAATTTGGTTACAAAAGAATAACTGTTATTTAGTTGTGAAATTAAACAATTTAGTTACGAATTTGGTCTAGAAAAATAATCACCAAATATATCACTGATGGATTTCATTTTGTTCGTCATTAAAAAATAGAAATATATACATTTTTAGAAACAAAAATTAAGTTAGGATTTGAAAGATACGGGGTTTTGAAGGTTAAAAATAACAAATTTAAAAATTAATTTTCGTCCCTCGTTGAAGGTTGTACTTGTCATGTGTATATTTTATTTTCTAAGGTATTGTTGGAAGAATGTAGACTTTTTTTTAACTTAATATTCTGGGTGGTTATGAGCAATTCCAAACTTGATTTGGTGGTTATTGGTAACTCCCCCTGTTTAAAATATCATCTTCCTGATTCAGATGTTGTCTCAGAATCATGTGTTTTTTTCTAGAACAAAAAAGCACATGATTCTTATCTGCTATCTCAGAATTAGTAATTTACTGCTAAAACCTGCACAAATCGAGAGTTTCAAAAATATGTTTCTTTTAACACGGATTTTCAAATTACATGAATGTAAAACTAAAAAAAACAAGATAAAATTACTTTGTTGGTTGATTGGGTGATGTTCTCTGGTATTAAATTTTTGGTTTGGGTGTTTTCCTCTTCTATGAGTAATCTTTAAGAAATTTGATTTATTTAAGGTTTAATTTTAGAAGCTAAATCATATATGTTGGATTTAATTTGGCTTAATCGTGTGTTTGTTGATATAAGATATCACAATGGTTAATGGCATCAAGTTATAAATTAGAAGGTAAAACGAGGACAATATAGTAAAACAAATGATAAGTTCTTTTTTATTTTGAAATATGATAAAAATAAAAAAAAGTGATAGAAATCTTCACCCTTATTGTTAAATTTCATTACTTTGAATAATTATGGTTGTTATTTGATGAGTTTTCAATAACAAATTTAAAGTTTTCAATTAAAATCAAATTTAATGTTTTAGTTTTTCTTTATTTAGATAATTTTACATATCAAAAAAATCTAGGTCTATTTATGCAGATATAAATAAATATCCATCTATTAATCTTAAATATTTATCATAATTTAATTCCGCTGATACACATGATTGTGGCACGGGCTACACACCAGCAAGAATCCTAAGGAACCTCCAAACTAAATAAAAAAATTAAAAGCATTAAAATATATTATGGCTGTTTTTTTGTGTGAAAAAATATTAAATTAAAATTGAAAGGTTCATACATAGTTCCTAGGGCATACCCCAAGGTGATACAGCAGAAGTAGAGAAAAGAGTCAAATATCAAGATACCATAGGATAACATATGACCTAGAAATCAAAACGAAAATAACGCAATAAAAGTGCCCGTGACTAGATGACTGTGAGCTCACTCCACGTCCTACGAGTCCTGAATCACGCTCCAGTCCGTACTGTAGGTACCTGTGATAAATAAGATTAAGTAGAAATTAGAAAAAGATTGAGAAAACTATGGGGGGCAGTCAATCTTGGTTCCATGGAATATGTATCGTAGGTCCGATAAGATTAGGTAAGAAATTGAGGAGGCCAAGGCTGGAGCAGATCCAAAGAAATTCTTGAATTCCGCTCTTTCCAAACGTGGTAAATGACCGCGTTAAAACAAGATCGCCAAATACAGTGATCCGGTGTTTTAGACCAGTTTGACGCCTCAAGAATCCAAGATTACCAGCTAGAGGAGTGGAGACTAAATCCAAGCTTAATACTGGAGTAGGTCCAAATACTATGAGCGAAACTACATTCAAAGAGAACATGAGCTGTAGATTCCGGTACAGAATTACAGAGGGGACACATAGTAGGGGTGTTAAGACCCCAACTGAGAAGCTTGTCTCTGGTGGCAAGCTTACCATGTATTGCTAACCAGGAAATGAAAGAGTGGCACGGAATATTATATTTGTTCCATACTAACCCTGCCCAACCCATCTTTGGGTTAGGAACTCGAATAGCGTTGTACGTGTCTTTGATAGTGAACTTGAAGTGCCCGCCTTTAGTAATCCAGAAAGGAACATCCTTCGCGAGGTTGTTAGGTTGGGGGAGTGAGAGAATCAGCCTGTTAAGTTCTTCAAGATTTACTCGACTACGGGCACGAGCCGATCTTAAGTTTTCCGGCCAGTTCCATTCTCCATTGATAATGATGTGTGAAACCTTTAGATCATTTCTCAAACGAGAATCACTAATGATATCGGAGCCAAAATTATTTGCTAACGACGGGGAGATAAGCCACGGATCATGCCAGAATGAAGTGTTTTGACCATTACCGATAGCTATCCTGTACAAATTGCTCGCCAAATGGCGAAGACGAAGGATTTTCTTCCAGATCCAAGAAGGAGAGGAACCAATAAAGACATTCCAAAAACTTTTATTTTTAATCTTTTCTGTTTAAATCCAGTCAAACCATATAGAATCGTTGTTGTTTTGAGTGATGGTTATTATTATTATTATTATTATTATTATTACCTTCAATCACTTTCAATAATTATGATTGTTTTTAAAGATTTTTTAAGAATAAGTTTAAAGCTTTTAACTAGAACATTCTATATACCAAAAATTATTTTTCGGAAATATCTGTTATGTATAAATAACATTTTAAATGAATTAAAGTATATATTTTTGTTTTGATCGAGCCGGATGAGGGAAGAATAAATTAACAAGAAGAGTTTATAAAGTTAGGGGTGCAATTTGATGTGAAGAAAGTCTTTTAGGAGAAATTTATAATTATGTAATGTAAAAAGGGTTAATTTATAGCAAACAACAAACTTGAAGACACGACCACAATTAGTGATTTGTTAGACACGTGGAACCCAGTAAATGTACTATAAAAGCAATACACCTCTTTTGGGAAATGGTGATTGATTAATGATTTCACAAGTATTACTTACTACATTCTCTCTCTAAAAAGTTGAACTTCTCTCCCTAAAATATTTACTAAGTAATTTTGTATCACAAATTTAGCTCTCTAAACATTGTTTTACTCTAACATCTCCTCGAAAGATTTTTGGATCTATCATAGCCAACTTTGTCTTTCTTCTCTGTAACTTACTTTCTCTCTCAAGAAAACTAATTGATTTCACATTGTTCGGATATGTTTTTAGTGTCGATATTGGCAATTAGTTAGTAGTTAAATACGTGTGTCTCACATCTCTAGTCCTTATTAAACATTTCCCTCGCATCTAATACATCCAGTCTTCAACTTACTCGTGTCTCGCAAAGAGAGATGAGACGTGATACCAAAAACTTGTCTCACATTTTGTTTTAGAAATTAACAATAGTCATACACCTCGTATCTTAACAATAAACAATATTCCTGCATCTTGGCAAATAAACACTTGTATGTGTCTCGCATCTTGTCAATTAACATTAGCCCTGTGTCGTTGAATGAAACATTGCAGAAGCTTATTTTTTATACCATAATTATTTGTCATTATATAATAGATGAAGTAAAAGAGAATACAATATGTTCACCTAGAAGTTGCAAAGAGAATACCATTTTATACCTTTTTTAAAGTTTTATATGATATGAGGAACGATAAAACACCTACAAAGAAAAATTGGGAGTTTATCGTTGAAATAGTCAAAACATATGATGTTGATCAATACTCCTTCAAATTAGGCTCAAAATTACAGCCAAATATGTGAAGAATGTCTCTGGTTTTAAGCAAGACAAATAAAACATGTCTTTAAACAACAAAAAAGTTGAACCTGGATACTCTGATTCAGAAGAATTAAAATCAATGATAATGAAAACTTATTTGTCTGATGATAAGAAAAGTAGAATAAAAAAAGACTGATATCAACGAATTACAAAGTAAATGATAAAGGTATAAAATTATTTGTCCCGCATATATTTTTACACTTGTCTTGCATCTCGTATAAGATTGGTTAAACCTAGTCTCCCATGTAATATTATTTTTATATTTTACAATCGTCAAATATCATCATAAGGTTGGTTATACTTGGTCTCACATTTCTAATAATTTTTATGAGTCCGGATATCACATTCGCAGCCTACTACTTAATCCGGACAGGGGTAATTCAGACCATATCACTCCACTATAAAATTTGAACTAGACAAAAGTAAACACCTTTTGACTAAGCTATATGCTAATCGACTTAAAAACTAATGGGTCATTAAACTTGACCCGGTTGCACAACTTGGCCCGGTAAGCCCATGGGTCATTAATTAAAAGTATAAATACCTCAACCACTCTCATTAATGAGGGTGATAAACATTTAATACAAGCAGACTGCTTAATTATCTCATTACTCATCACACTAAACACAAAATACCTAAAACTTACCAAAACACTTTACCAAACTACCCGCAACCCAAAAATAAACCAAACCAATTCTAATATATTTTAACATTGTTCTCGCATCAAGCATATGATTGGTTATACATGGTCTCGCATGAAATCGGTAACACCTGGGCTCACATGTCACTCATCTGGCTTATTGTAGGTATATGCATAATAACACATCTAGTATGTAGGTTTCACATGTTTATATGATGCAATAACTAAAGTAATTAAAACTAAAAGAGAACAACCAATAAGTGATGTTGTAATATTATTGAGCATGTTAGTCTACTCGATGTTATTTTCTCTATATCCGGGGATGTATTAGCCTTTACAATTATTTTTTACATCAAAAAATTGGAAAAAAAAATAAACAACTATGATTGGGTTGGAGCAATCAATAACAAGTTGATGAATTCAATACGACTTAGTTAAGAAACAAAACATAATAAAAGTGTATGATGTGTTTCAATTTTAGTGGTTAATATCTTACTCTGTTTTTTAAATAGATAAAAATATAATAAATTTATGGTATATGATAAATGTAACCATCTATAAAAGAGAAGCGAAACAATGTGCGATACCAAGATGTTATAAATGTCTGGGAATTCAAATAAAATAATTTAGATTTGATTGAATCTCTAAATCTAATCACATATGAACATGTATCATACATGTAGAACATACAAGTATAGAGTCTTGCATTGTATTAAACATTATACCACATCTCGTAAATCCTTTATGGGAGATGCGATAGATTCTCGCATTTATTTAAATTTATAAAAACAATATAGTTTTGGGATGGATAATTGTCCCTAATAAATGAAAAGTAATATGTATTTAATGGGGCGGGACAATAAGAAGAAGATGTTGATATCGAAGATAAATAAGAATAAGAGATTGGTTGGAATGACCAAAAGAAGATAATCTTGACAAAGATAATGGAGTTGCAAACTATGATAAAATATAATAACCAACAAACAATTTGTAACAAACCATTTACAACAAAATAGAAATAAATATGATTATTCTAATGTAGGTGAGACCCCAAACAGATACATTATTCAACAACGAAACACTAAATCAACTACACTGACTAAAATAGTTGTACGTCCAAGAAACACTACATCAAAAAATATTGCATGGTCGATAAAATATTCTGAACATAAAAAAAGTTCGTATTATACACCCTGTTATTAGTTCATATAAATAAAATTTGGTATCTCAGATTTTTAAGAATCTAAAAAGACCTTAAAATTTTATAGAGAAGAAAACTTCAATGAATATGACTGGTATAATTTACAATTCAAGAGTATATAACAGAATTCTGGAGATATTATTAGATGATAAGTGTTAGGTGCAAAATAACTTCTCCCGTTTTCGTTTCAAGTTTATAATTAGATTTTAGGCTAGAGGGAGATAATTTTTTACGTTAAGATATGTTTAACACTGCTCTTACGAAGTAATTAGTTTTTGCACTAAGAATATGGGAGGAGCGTAGGTGTGTCTTCTCGAGTATTTATGATATTATAGTTCGGGCTTTGAACAGTAACGCGTCCCTGGACTATCGCACTTAGTGACAGATAGTCCCTGGACTTTCAAAAGTCCGTTCGTAGTCCCTCGACTATCCAGTTTGGATAAAGTTAATCCCCTTGCATGTGTTGACTATCAATTTTTGTGACAGATAGTCCTTCAACTATTCATTTTCAATAAATTTAGTCCTTTGACTTTCTATTTTTGATAAAGTTAGTCCCCTTAATAAACATGTGCATGGGACTAATTTTATCCAAACTGAATAGTCCATGGACTACCAACGAACTTTTGAAAGTCCAAGGACTATATGCCACCAAACTGGATAGTCCAGGGACTACGAACGGACTTTTGAAAGTCCAGGGACTATCTGTCACCAAAGTCGATAGTTCAGGGACGAGTTACTGTTCAAAGCCTTATAGTTCGTTTTCTAAATTCACAATTAACTACATATTTCTTAACCCGTAACGACGGAATTAATCGATGCAGATGAATACCAAAAATTAAAATAATTCAAGAAAAAGGAGAAAAGCATGATAATACCAAAACTTGGAAAACAACCCCTCTATTTTATTACTGGTTTTTCAAATATTGTTTTACATGAGCCTTTTATTTTTTCTTTCAATATGTACTCAACCAATATTTATATCTACAGAAAGAATACTAACCTGATAATATCATTTGTCTTCATCTACTACTAACGTATATGCAAGAACAAAAAAAAAGCTTTATTATTCCTTGCAATGAAATGCATCAAACACAAAAACCATATCTGCCAAATGCACATCCGGATGGACCGGATCAGATCATACTAAAGAGGCATAAGAAATTTACAGATTAAAAAAAAAATCTATCTTGCCATCTAACCTACCAGAGAAAAAAAGGTTGTATTTTCACGAAATTTCGGTTACATGTATTGGGATTGAATCGGAATAAATGCGCTTATACACCAACAGTTAGGGCGCGTACTCATTTTCGAGTAGCGGCTGTGTTCGCATCACTAATGCAGATGGTGCTCTGGCAGACCCAACAGAGGTCATATTCAAGGCTTCTCCCGTATTAGCTGATCTCTCCATCTGTTGCATTTCCTTTCTACGATTGCATTTCTTCACGCACGCTGCCACACAAATCAGTAAACCCAAAAGCACTACTCCCCCAACCACAGATCCGAGTATTATCCATGTTTTCCAATTGAATCTCTTCTCCGTATGTACCACAATCGGGATTGGTGCAGGTGCGGGAGCTGGGCCTATAATAGACTCGACCACAACAGAAACATGGCCCTGCTGCGTCATTGAACACACACGGTGATGTAATAGATTATCGAAAGTGACTAAACCCTGTGAACTAAAGGTAACACATCTAGCCAGATTCCCATCTGGAATCCGTATATCATCGAAGTAAACCGATATAGGGCTACCAGTCACGTTTAAATGTAATTGCGGCAAATTTGTAGCTGATAAGTTGGTAGCATCGTAAGCAAGGAGACCGAGAACAGGTGCTATATAAGTATAACCAGGCAAAGGGTAATAGAAGTCCGACCAATTTCCTAAGTTTTGGTACACCAAAACAAGCCTCTCCGAGTAAGGCTGAGAAAGAATCCCTGTAGGGATCCCAAACTCTTTGTATATCGGAACCCCTCGTTTTCTTAAGCTACCGGTCCTAAGCCTCATTGCTGCAATTTTCATCCCAGCCAAGTTACTCGGAACCCCTACATCGTATGATACGCCGGTCTTTGGACGATCTAGAGCTCTATACGCATAATCTTGAAGAATAGTATCAAGGGTTGAACTTGAGGAGACATTGGTGAGTTGAGCTCTCATATCAGGCAACCGTATAAACAATATCAGTAGAACTAGCACCATGAGACTTCGAAGAAGAAGCCCCATCGATGCTTTAGGAAGCTTGCAAACCCAGCAGAATCTAGAACATTTAACACCAAACTCAAACTCAAAACATCAAAACAAGAAAAACAACTAGCAAGACTAGGTGCTTATCATCTTCATTCTTTTACTCTTCCTAGCTGGATTTTATATAAGCAGTTTTCAAGGTCTCAATCAACAGTACTTTTCTCTTTAGCCTCTTACTACTCAAAATTAACACAAAACAGTGCATTCAATTCTAGATACAGTGAGTACAGTTAAATTCTTCATCAAGAACCCAAAACATTCCAATTGACACTATTAAATTCCATAACAATCTCTAGTCAACACAACTGCAGTATCAAGAAAATCAAAATCAAAATCGATATGCAAGAGTTAAAGAACTAACCAGAAACGAAAATCTCCAGAATCTTTGGTGAATCTTGAACAAAAATGCCAGAATTTCTCGGGAAAAACGAACCTCCTCACCTCTAAAGCAAAATGCTGCAAGGATTCAGAGCAGAGATCAACACGAAAACACAAGTTCTTGAGCAGAATCACATGATACAGAGCCCGAGACAAAGAACATAATCAGGGGATTCGTGCAAGCTTAAGTTGACAGCAATGAGGACGTAATTAGGTGTTTAGATCGCATAAGAACTGAGAAACAGTGTGAGTGAACTCCTTAGCGGCTGAAGATGAATCATTTGGCGAGTAGAAGAGAACGAAAATGTAAGAACATAGAGAAAAGAGAGTGTCTCCAGTGGAGTAGAAAGAATGTTGAAAGAGAAGAAGAGAGAGAGAGAGGTCGGGACGGAGATGAAATAGACAGAAAAAGATTGAAATGAAAAGGTGAGTTTTTAATTATAAATTACAGGGTGTCAAATTCTATGATTCCATTACAAGGTCTCAAATTCAAAGCATATATTTAATATGATTCAATACTTTTAGGAATAAAATCAATGTTATAGTTTTGAATTTATTACAGTTAAATGCATAAAGAAAAATAATAACTAATACAAAATAAATTATTATTTTTCAAATTCAAAAGTAAACTTAGGTGAGGCTTAGATTTTTATTTATTCTACAATTGCGGTTTAAAAAATTAAGGTCCTTGTGATTTTGGTTATTCATTAGTTTTAACTCTTTATTGGTCTCGATTAAATAATAGAGTAGTACCCAACAATTTCATAACAAATTGTATCCAAAATAATTTTTTATATAAAAATAATGTATATATATATATATATTTAATTTTAAATTTTTAAAAATTTGTATTTTTCGATTAAAAAAAACCCAAATGTATTATCGTTTTGTTTTTGCTTTTTTAGAAATTAAATTAAAATTCATGATATTTTTTATCATTTAAGTTTTTTATCCTATATTTATTATTTAAAAATTACATTTTATCCAGATCCTACTATTTTCGTTATTTCCTCTTCGCTCTTTAGTTATTGCTCTCTCATTTTTGCGTCTTTTATTCCTCGTCATGAAAAAAATAAAATAAATATCATTCATAAAACTTAAAAACAAATCGTAGTTTAGGATTCCTTTTTAAATTATAGTCTAAAAAATACGAATTTTTTAAAATAATTATACAAAATAAAAAATATACATATATTTTATGATTTTGTATATAAAATATTTGAAATATAATAAAATTTAATTAGATAATAAATAATAAATAAATAAATAAATAATATATATATATATATATATATATTTATAATAATAATTTGGCTTTCAAATATTACTCTTCAAAATTTTAAAGTATTAAAGTATATTATAAAG
This sequence comes from Limnanthes douglasii subsp. nivea, assembly GCA_036936605.1. Lineage (NCBI taxonomy): Eukaryota > Viridiplantae > Streptophyta > Magnoliopsida > Brassicales > Limnanthaceae > Limnanthes > Limnanthes douglasii. The sequence goes on from JAUPFV010000003.1 coordinate 55,835,191, forward strand.
TCATCAATTTTTATTGTATATCAAGAATTAGTGCATATCCATTAATCCGAAAAATTAGGGTATATCTTTAAAAGTCGAAATAACTAAGGTTTTGATTAAAATGGGGTCCAAAAAATGTTAACAATTTCTAAAATTGTAATGTTTTTTGAATTTTTATTATTTTGCTTTTTTATCCGTTTATTCAGACGTTGGTTGAGATCTTCCTCCCAAATGGTGAAATCTTTTCATATGTCGGGTGAGACCTTCTCACCCGCCGGTCTATCTTTTTTTTTTTTTTTTTTTTCTTCGGAGGGAACCCTCCGCCGCTATTCAGAGTGCAATGAGTGCGCACAGGGTAAACCCTCCGTCTGACGCGATAGCCTGCAAACCAACGCCAGAAGGTAAACCACATAAAGTGACAAACTCAGCCGAGAAAGTGTATGTAAAGGGACTCGAACTCATAACCTTTTGGTCATAAGAATGTCATACTCAACCAACTCGGCTACCCTTGAAGGCTCCCGCCGGGCTATCTATATTCACTTGGCAGAGATTTTTTCCGTGGCGAGGATTAAAAATTATTTCAATAATTTTTAAAATTGGTCAAAATTTTGAGACGAGTTATGCCTTTTAGCCCTAATTTAACCCTAACCAATAACTAATTTAATATAAATGAATCCTAATCGAGAAAACAATAAAAAAAAGAAGTAGAACCTCTATGATATTAAAACTACATATGTTAGGGCCGCCTAGGGGTGTGATAATTTCAACGTATTGAATATTTCGTCGGTTTATTATTCCACGTAATAAAAGCGAAAATTAATATATATGTGAATGCGGCGTCCTTGAATGTCCAATAACTTGAATGGATTTATACTTAAGAATAGTCAAAGTCAAAATAATTGGTGTATTTATAAATGTAAATGAATTAAGATGGCAGCTCATAAAATAAAAGTGAATCCGAGTTGGACGAGGCTATTATGGAGTATCATGTTATTGGTGCACTCAAGTGCTGCCTTTTTATTTTTAACATTACACGCATGAGCATCTCTCTTTTTTTTCTTTTCATAGTAACAATATTGTTAAAACAATGTTATTTGAATCAGCTAATAGATCGATTTATATTTATTTTATATAAAAGGATAGCTACATTTTAACCTAGTCAAAATAAAATTATTGAACTTACTTCATTAGGAATTATATAGATTTTATAATATGTTTTGTCCATGTAGATATTAACAAAACTTTACTGGTAAATTTTATTATATTGGCAAATTTTATTATATTGGCGTAAAATTAAAATATAATACTGAAATATCTATTGGAACTACTATCTGTTAACATCCTATTATTTTATAATAGTCATGCATATCAAATATTAATAATGGGAGAGAAACTCTCTCTAGAAACAACCTCTAATATTTCAAATTCCTTCCAATTTTTCAGTCTCATCTCCATCTTTAAGTTGTTTTACTCCCCATCACAAGTTATTTGGCTTGTTGATGGGGAATCTCTCTCCATTCTCTGCAAAACCATGGGTTTTGGAGCACTAAAAGCTCAACCCACGCCTCACTTATCGCCATTAATGGAGACTACTAACCCTCCATTAAAGCCACGAACAGCCCCTTTAATGTCCTGCCTCCTCGCAGCTCATTATGAATTCAATGCCATGCTTAATCAAAGAGCATTTAATCCTCCAGGCACCCTTCAGACTCCCAAGGCAGACGCAATGAAGGCAAAACCACACTGCCTATACACCTCCCACCCGCAAAACCAGCGAGCAGCGCCGTTCATGGCACCCACCCCGAGACAGCTCACACTCCCATGCGTTGCCTTACCTCGAAGAAGTCCCCTCGAAGCAACCAATCCCTCTCTCTCTGACCTTGCTTCTTATTCTTTTTATTGGCCTGCTTTTTCTCTTCTCCTGACCAATCAAGAGAACCAAGCATGCAAAGCTGCATTAAAGCCTCACCCCCCTCTCTCCTCTTCTCTCTCTTCATTAAAAACTTCTCAAACCGTGCAAGCAAAACCCTACTTCCCTCCACCTACCTCCTCAAACCTTTCGCCTACCGCCTACAAACCTCTCCTCCTTAAAACCACAACTCTCCCTCTCTCCCACTCACTCCACTGTCTACACCTCTCTGTAAAAAATAAACCTCCCACCACCCAAAAAACCTCCTGGCAGTTACATCGACAGCACTGCAAAATAAAAACCTTCCCTAACTACTTCCTCTCAACCCTTCTTCTCCTCATTACTGCTCCCTTCATCCCCCTCTGCTCCCAAACAAACTACTTCTCTCAACCCCACTGCCTCCCTTCTTGTTCATCTGAGTCATCAAAAATGGTGGAAACAAGAAGAAGCTCATCCTCCAGGCGTCCAAACCGTAAAATCACACCAAGATTTAACGAAAAAGCAGCCCCCCTTCCATCAGCCACGTCTCCGAGACCATCCAGCCCAAGCACCTCTCTGTCCTTGGAGACCAGATCTTCGTCTCCCTCCTCTTCCTCTCCTTCGAAATCCTCAGGCATGCACGGACTGCCACTGTCTGTTCATGGATCTCCTTCTCCGATCTCTCCTAACCGTAAACCTATAACCAAGTCGTCCAATGACTCCAAAATTCTTGATAGGGAAGCTTCCTTAATGTCGCTCTCCCCCCCGGGAACCAAGGTCATAGCCGTAGAAAGCTCCGATGAAGAAGACCCATCAGAAATCGGGCCTTCTCCGTCTCCGTCCAGAGACCAGCAGCTTCGTGCCATCTTCGAAAGCAACGAACGACTCCTCAAAGCCATCACTGCTCTAGATGAGACTCCTCGACCTTCCATTGTTTCACCTGAATCCCACTCTAAACCCTGTCTCCACGGAAGTGAAACAGCCTCTATCCCAGGGCTGCTCTGGTCGACCTCCTCCACACCCCTAAACACACCCCCCTCCTCGCTTCAAATCTCTTCATCACCGATGCAACTCTCTCCCCACCCTAGCACCTCGGCTTTATCCACGCTTTATAACCCTTCCTCCCTTGCTTCATGCATGCATGCATGCCAAAACCCTAGCAGCATGCACGAGCCCTCCCTAGAAAACTTCCTAACCCTAGCCCCCCCTCCTTCGATGGTCGAGACCACGTCAGTGACCAGCAAATATCTTTTTAACAACGCCCTCCCCACAACCCTCCACCCTGACACCACCCTCCCCCTCAAACCAGCGTACTCTCCACCGCCGTCCTCACACTTCAACAAGTCATCCAAGCCAGCAAAGCTTCAGCTTCTCTTCCCAGTAACCAGAATCAGCCTTCCACCATCATCCACACTACCGCCTCTCCACCAACCCAAACTCCTAAACTAAACCCAATCCCGACTCCATCATCATTTCCAGAATCCTACCCTGGCCGCAACAGCAAGGGTCATGCTTTCTCAAGACCCTCGAAAGCTCACCGACCCCTCGGAATCCGTCCTGACCTCGCTGGACCTTGGAAGCAAAATAGTGCCTTCCGTCACTTTCGAGGAAACACCAGCACCATCACCCCTCACCTTGCCGCAGAATCAGCCTCGATGATCAACATTCACCACCCTGGAGCACCGACACGATCATGGGCCCACATAGTCGCTCAACCGGACCCCCGATCCCCTATGAAGATCCAAAAAACCAAAGATATCCACATAGACAACGGCACTTTAGTCTTCCCAGATGATGCGATAACAGGAGACAAAGAGGATTGGGAAAAATGCCTCTCAGGCTACTTCCTATCAAAGAAAAGAGCAGTATCTCATGTGCAAACCCTTGCTAACCAAGTATGGAGTACCTACGGCCTCCAAGAATGTAAACCGACTACATCCGGCCACTATTACTTCAAATTTTCAACTACCGACAACGCAACGGAAGTTCTGGAAAAATCCCCTTGGTTTTTCTGCAGCCACCCGGTTTTTTTAAAGCGATGGGAGCCAATGGAAACTTTGACGAGAGAGGCCTAAAGACTATCCCTCTCTGGGTCAAATTCCACGGAATGCCCCACGAGCTTTGGTCGGAAAAAGGGCTAGGCATTCTGGGGAGCTATCTGGGAACCCCTATTTACGTAGACAGCCAGACTGCGGATAGAACACGACTGAATTATGCCCGGATCTGTATCATAATGCAAGCTACCTCAAACTTTCCCTCTTCCATCACCATTCGCTGCCTCGGCAAAGACCATGTCATCTTAGTCGAATTTCAAGGCCTCCCTACAATCTGCAACCGATGCTTTTCCTTTGGACACGCTGCCGCAGCATGCCACCTAGCCGCGGACCCTCCACCTTCCTCAAGCCTCCCTGCTCACCGACCCGGAAAAGAACCTATGATAAGCCCACCGCATATCACTCTCTCGGACTCTAGCAACAGCGAAGCCCCCACCCCGGATACCCTAAGACAAATGACCATTCAGAATAGTTGGACTAAAAGTTTCATCATTGCTAGCAACACCCCAGCAGCAGCCCAGATAGGACACGAAGAAGGCGACCCATCCTCAACCGAGATCACCTCTCCAAGACCAAAAGTAGCCGGTAACGCTTCTTTCTCAAGTATGTACGGGGAAAACCCCAAGATGTATTAGCTTTCCCTTATATTTTTCCGTTTACAATTAAATGAAAATTGCATGTTGGAATGTTAGAGGGTTAAACGACCCTGTGCGCCAAAAAGATGTACGTCATCTAGTTTTTTCGAATAGTATAAATATTATTTGCCTATTGGAGACCAAGGTTAAAGCCCCTAACACTGAGGCCATTATACGAACCATGATGCCTTTCTGGCACTACCGCACGAACCATGATTACCATCACTTAGGTAGAATATGGATTGCTTGGAACCCTAGTGTCTACAACTTATCCATTTTAGATATAACGGCCCAGACCATCCACTGCTCTCTAGTTTGGACCGCCAGAAATACTCACTTCAATCTCACGGCAGTCTATGGCTTTAATGATCACCCGGACCGGCTCCCTCTTTGGAGCAAGCTTCGATCCATAGCTCTTAATATGGCCAGCTCCCCTTGGGTTGTCCTCGGGGATTTCAATGCCATTAGAAATCCTCAGGAGAGAACCAGCCAAGACCCTCGCTGGAACAGTTCCATAGAAGCTTTCAATGACTGCTGTCGAGCCTGTAATCTCGACGATCTCCGTTCCACAGGATTCCAGTTCTCTTGGTTCAACAGACAAGAGACTAACCCCATATCGTCTAGAATTGATCGTGCGTTGATTAACGCCGATTGGGATGACTCTTTCCCGAACTCTTTTGCTCACTATGACATCTCGCTCACCTCTGACCACACCCCGATTATTATCCACCTTTCCACTCCTTTCTTGACCTCCTCTAGCCCCTTCAAATATTTCAACATGTGGAAACTTCACCCGAGATTCCAGGACTTGGTCCTCAGCAATTGTAATATCCCTACTCACCAAAGCCCAATGGAAAATTTAGCCACCAAGCTCTCTAGGCTCGTCCCCTCACTAATTTCCCTAAACAAAAACGCCTTTAGTGATATTAGTGACCGTGTTGAGAAGGCAAGAGCCTCCCTAGCCCAAGAGAACCTCCTTAACTCCCCCTCAAACCGTACTTTCATCTCCCTCGAAAAATCGGCCTCCGATTCCTACATTTTCTTTAGCTGTGCTGAGGAATCTTTCCTTAAGCAAAAATCAAGAGAAACTTGGCTCAAGCTAGGGGACAAGAACTCTAAATTCGTCCATAACAGCATCCGAGCCCACAGAGCCAAGAATAAGATTCTCTCAATCCAGAAAGAGGACGGCACCTTATGCTCTAACCCTCGCACAATTTCTGCCACCTTCAACAACTTCTTCCTTAATCAATTAGGTTCCCCTAGTTCGAAAGACTACCCTGGACCAGGCCGAATCCGAAGCCTAATTAAATCCTCGGTCCCCCAGAATCTAATCTCGGACATGATTAAGCCTATCTCAAATGAAGAAATCAAACAAGCCCTCTTTGCGATTAACAGTGACAAGGCGCCAGGCCCTGATGGTTACAGCGCAGACTTTTTCAAGACCTGCTGGACAACAGTAGGCCCTGATGTCTGTGAAGGGGTTAAATCCTTCTTCACCAGAGGGAAAATGGACCCCAACTGGAACAAAACCCTAATAGCTCTCATTCCCAAAATAGATACCCTCTCCCATCCGTCAGACTTCAGACATATAGCCTGCTGCAACGTAATGTACAAAACAATCTCTAAGATCATTGCAAACCGCATAAAGCCAGCCCTCCCATCCCTTATTGACCCCTCCCAATCCGCCTTCATCCCGGGGAGATCAATAGTGGACAATATTCTCCTCTCCCAAAACCTCCTGCATGGGTATCACTCTAATCGCAAAGGCCCCAGATGTGCCCTCAAAATAGACCTTCGAAAAGCTTTTGATAATGTCAGATGGGAACTCGTTCTTGACATCTTGCTTGCCATGAACTTCCTCATTGACATGATAAATTGGATCATCCAATGCATCACCACCCCCTCTTACGCCGTTAGCATAAATGGCAAGACTTCGAACTACTTCCCGGGTGCCAAAGGTCTCAGGCAAGGTGACCCTCTCTCCCCGTATATCTTTGTTATGGTAATGCAGGTACTCTCCAGCATCCTCCAGGAAAAAAGCAGGCATCCATCTTTTGGATTCCATTGGAAATGTCAAAAGCTCCGTATTATCAACTTGTGCTTTGCAGACGACCTCCTGATTCTTTGCAGAGCCAATACCCCCTCCATCAAACTCATCCTCGAAGGCCTTCAAGAATTTGCGACCCTATCTGGGCTTCATCTCAATCCCGCCAAAAGCCACATTTTCTTCTCTGGAACCTCTCCCGGCACCAAACATGAAATCTTCTCCCTCCTCAACTTTATCGAAGGATCCCTTTCTGTCTGATACCTTGGAGTTCCCCTCATCACCTCTCGCCTAACCTACAATGACTGCAGACCCCTCTTCCTCAAAATCACAAACCGAATCAACTCTTGGACCACAAAGCAGCTTTCATATGCAGGCCGCCTTCAACTTATCACCTCTGTCTTCTTCGCTAGCCAAGTCTATTGGTCCTCAATTTTCATCCTCCCAGTCAGAGTCCTCAAAGAGCTCTCCCAGCTCTTACGCAGATTCCTCTGGTCTCGCTCAGAAATGAAGATCACGGGATCAAAGATCGCTTGGGAAAGGGTAGTCGTGTCCAAAGAAGAGGGTGGCCTTGGGATCCCAGACTTAAAAACCTAGAATCAGGCGGCCGCCCTAAAGCTCCTCTGGTCCATCCTCACAAAAAATGAGAATTCCTTTGGACCCAATGGATACTGCTGGAAAAAATAAAAAGCAACTGCTTCTGGACCATTCCCATTCCTCCAAACGAAAGCTGGAGCTGGAGGAAAATCCTCAACCTCCGTCAAGTAGCAACAAATCTCTACAGAGTAATAATTTGCAATGGAGAGGACACATCCATCTGGCATGACCCCTGGCTCTTCTCCACCTCCCTGATCAACCGCTATGGACCTTCCATCCAAAACCTCTCCCGTCTGCGGAACTTAAAAATGGTGAAATATCCCATTCAAAACGACCGCTGGACGTGGCCCCCCCAAGCTAGAGCCCCCAACCGAAACCTCAACCCTTTCCTCACAGAAATAACATCTGCCATCCAAAACCTCCCCCCCGTCCACCCCATCAAAGGACTCATTCATATGCCTCCCCAACAAGCAGCATCATTCATTCTCCATCAGCAGCACCTACAAATCCCTTAAACCAACCATAAGTAAGGTCGCCTGGTCTACGCTTGTCTGGCACAAATTCTCGATCCCCAGACACTCATTCATCACTTGGCTTGCAATCCATAACAAGCTCACTACCAGAGACAAGCTTATTTCGTGGGGTCTTGACTCCCCCCCCCCCCCCTCCGACCTGTGTCTTATGTGAAACATCGTCCGAAAACATTGAACACCTCCTAACCCAGTGCCATTTCTCCACCGCTATATGGGAATCCCTTGCCCAAAAGCTAATGTTTCCCTCCCCCCTTTCTCTTGGCCTCAATGGTTAGAGCAAGCGAGCACATGGAATGCCTCGAAGGATAACCGAAGGACTCATTGGAAAACAGCCTTCTGTGCCACCATCTACTACATCTGGAGGGAAAGGAATGATAGAATCTACAACAACAAACAATCCCCCTTCACCAGCATAGCTCACCATGTGCTATCTGACCTCAGATATCGATTCAAAGGAACCAAAGCCAATTTCACTAGATAGACAAGCTACCCATAATGTCTTTCTAGCAATGCAAGTGTAATCTAAAATTCTGAAACAATCTTCCCCAATCCAATTCGGATTTCTCCTTGTAACGAGGCACACGCCTCCTGAACTCATGTACAATATTTTATTTATTAATTTAAGCGTTATTATACCCAAAAAAAATATTAATAATGGTCAAATAATTACTGTCCAGCACCGGAAGGTCAAAGAAGTTGGTGACCTGATGACAGGGGAGCCAGCGATCGAAGCCCAGGTGAACGGCGGCCGTAACTATAACGGTTCTAAGGTAGCAAAAAATTTTGTCGGGTAACTTCCGACCCGCACGAAAAGCGTAACGATTTGGACACTGTTTCGGAGAGAGGCTCGGTGAAATAGACATATCTGTGAAGATGCGGACTACCCGCACCTGGACAGAAAATTTCATATATAATCAAACCACGGTTAAGTAATAAGAACAAGAATGTTAATACAAGCACACGTAATAGAGATTTAACGTTGTTTAGATGGTGAAAAAAGCATACATCAACTGGCAACAAACACATATTCTATATATAAGAGGCTACAAGAAAACTCTCTCAAACAATAACACTCAACCACTCATCTTTTGTTACAAATCACTTACAACTTACAAAATGAATTATAGATCTTAGAGTATACCTAGTGTTTATCTTTTACCTCTTAATATATGAAAGCTTTCAGCTTTATCTCTCTCTCTCTAACAATCCTTAGCTTAGAATTACGATAATGGCTTCATACTGCTCTCTCACTATTTATAGAGGACCAAAGATGTGTGTATTGTTATTCGTGCTTACGGTAGCACCTGATATTGGCCAAGTAAACAAACACAACAAGATAAGTTACAATGTTAACATTCGTACGACTGGTAGTGGCGCTCATTTTACAATCCCGAGATAAAATAAGCACGCTGAGATCAATTGTCCTTTGATCAATTGTCGAGATTACACATTCATTCAAATCCCTTAGTGACTCAGTTTCTTCTACAAAGAAATAGGTATCTTTAAACATCTTTTTGCAAACATGTTCTACACCTTCGGCTAAACATATGATCAGCATGGACCTTTGGCTATTGAAGAGTTGAAAGTTTGTCCGAGGTAGATTTTGTTAGATGAGGATTTGTTGATAGGGGATTTTGTGATAGAGGAATACTTAAGAATTAAATCTAGAGAGAGAAAGAGTTTAAGTAGTAGAGAGAGAAAGTTGTACTATTCATCTCGAAATTCGTGAAGCGTGTGAGGTCCTTTTATAGTACAATTGTGGACCCCACACGCTTTAATTTGGGTTAATTACATCTCTTGGTCCCTACTCTAAAATTCTTTCCTATTTTGGCTACATCTCTACAATTAACGCATTTTGGCCCATATACATTTATTTCTATGCATTTTGGCCCTTATACATTTATTTCTATGCATTTTGGCCCTTATACATTTATTTCTATGCATTTTGGCCCTTATACATTTATTCTCCTTATCAGTAGCCCCCCAGTCTTAGTAAAAAATTGTTTTGCTAAGACTGAATAATTCTTCTAATCGGCCAAAATCTCTTCGAGCTCCACAGGTCCCTTGGGCATAAAAGTCGCTTCTTCGAAAGATTGCCTCTTCGAACTTCATAAGTCCCTCAGGCATAAAAGTCGCTTCTTCGAAAGATTGCCTCTTCGAACTTCATAAGTCCCTCAGGCATAAAAGTCGCTTCTTCGAAAGACTGTCTCTTCGAATATCTACCAAGACCCCTTCGAGTTTCTGCTGTACCAAGTAGCCCCCCAATCCTTGCAACATTTTAAGTAAAATGCTCATCGGACAATTATATACTTAGGCGAAAAATGGTGCTAGGATTGATGATGTCACTGCGCAGATACCAACGTCAGCATGTGTTTGAAGAAACGGTACCTATTCTTTTGTCAGAAAACCCTTCCGCTTCCCATGACAACCTCTGACACAAGACTCTTCATCTTCTACTTTAGCTAGGCTGTCATATATTACTCACCTATAAGGACCATCATGCCCCTAGGCAAACAACACAAAAAATGTCCCCAGGCTCATGTCATCAAAGAAGCCCACTAAGCTTCTATAAATACCAACCTCTTTCTTCATTAATGTAACTTCTGTTCAATCATTTCTAGAGAGATAAAGCTGGCGCATAAAGCTCGTCGAATTCCTGATTGGCTGTTGATTAGTAAACGGTTCGAGGAGAGGGTTGCCGCTGGTGAAGACGTAAGGCCTCATCCCCCGCCATTGACTACAACATACTTCGGTCCTTGGCCTCCTTCGAACAACTCGACGGCCATTATACCTCGTGAGGTAACTCGTCAAAGCTTACTCAGCGAAAACAACCCTCCGAAAGAAATGGGGAAAGAGAAGTCTCACAAGCACTCGTCAGGTTCGAAGAGGAAAAAGTCCCATAGAGATAGAAAAAATTCTCACGAGCGAAAACGGGCTAGGGGGGCTTCCCTAACCATTCGAGAACCCACTGTCTCAACTAATGTTGAAGACCACCCCCAAAAATCTTCAAGCCCGCGAAGGACTTCGAGGAGTCCTCCTCGGAGCTCAGTTAGTCCTCCTCGAAGGCAAAATTTGGAGCACAATGTCGAAAGTCCTCCTCGAAGGCAAAGGCTAGAACAGAACACTGGAAGTCCTCCTCGAAGGCAAAGCTTAGAACACAACACTGAAAGTCCTCCTCGAAGGCAAAACTTAGAACAAAGTACTGAAAGCCCTACTCGAAGGCAAAACTTGCAACATAGCGCCGAAAGCCCTCCTCGAAGACAAGGAACAGAAGTTTCTAGTCTGCCCTCCACACCATCCATGACCATCCATGGTACTCAGTTCTCTCCTTCAAGAACACTTATCACCGAGGAGGATATGCGGATTAGGCATGAAGAAACGTTAGACCCCATAGTTATGAAACCTTTCAACAAGTTCCTCGGCCGGAAAAAACCCATTACTTCCTTGTCAGTCCCTGCAAATGGTGGTACTTCCTCTTCGGCAATATCCGAGGAACAAGCTCACCGGATTGCGCCAAAATCGAAGGGAGATGTGACTTTGCCCTTGGAGTTAGACAACATCGCCGGAAATAATATTAGAGGCATCGAAAACAAACATATGGTGGCCCTGGCTAATATCAAGTACAAGTACTTTTCGGAGGATCAAGAGACAATGCTTAGGGCTCGATGGGGCATTCCTTCTTATATTAATATCAGATTTCCCTCCGAAGGAGAGACGCCATTGTCTGTTAGGGATCACGAGGTGGTGGTCTATACAGAAATCATGAACTGGGGGCTAAGGTATCCCTTAGACCCCTTCTTTATTGAATACCTTGCCAAAATAGATCTCTGTCCCTCACAAGTTGGGCCCAACATGTGGTTCACATTAATGGCTTGCATAATGGCCTCAAGGCTTTCAGGCCAAGAGTTTTTGCTGGAACAAATAATCGGTCTAGCTGGCCTTGCTCGAAACCCGTACTTCCCCTTCTACTCAATGACATTCAACCGAGGGCAAAAGGTGTTAAAGGACCTCTTGGAAGCAGACAAAAAATGGAGGCAACAGTTCCTTTTTTTCTCTGGATGTTGGGAGACCGGCTCCCAAGCCACCCCTTCGAATCCACATAAACTCTCCTTGAAATGGACCATGAAATGTAAGTGCTCCTCGAAGCGTTATACGCCCTCGAATGTTTAATTTTTCTGTACATTTTTCTAAGTCAATTACCTCTTCGAATCTCATAGTTGCCTCGAAGAATTGACACCCTTGAAGACACATACGTCTTCGAACAACATATTTAGTATAACCATTTTTCTCCTTTGTTATTTGCTTCAGCTATGACCGGAGTATCCAAACCCTACACCGACTATGTCGAAGGAGCTACCACTGTTTTCACTAACCTTCGCTTGTGGGCAAAAGAACAGTGGGATAATCGTTTTCGCCGTTGCTTCGTCGATCAGAACTTGGCCAGAAGTCGACTCTGGAGGCTCAACCCTCTGGATCGTATAAGTATGAGGGGCCTAATGACTCCACCTTCTGAACGAGAAGTGTTAGAGCGGTGCAGCAAGCAGGACGTAATAATCTATCTACCCAAACGCTCACGTTCGCAAAGTCACCTGGATGAATCTCCAGAAGATGAAGCCACACCGCCTCAACCAACAAATCCCAAACCAATCGCAATGACTCAAAAATCAAGCTCTTCGAAGAACATAGGGGCCTCGAACTTCAGTAATCTTCGAACAACTGAAGCCCGTCGAACAGATGAAATCCCTCCAACAAATGCTTCAACAATATCTACTCCTTCACCTGCTGCTACTATCCTTCCACCCAAGAAAGACAACAAGAAAAAGGATTTGAAGGGAAAGGGCATTCTGCTTGAGCCCATCGAAGAGCAATCTGAAGGAGGAGAAACTCCTGATAACGATGAAGGTACAAACTTCGACAGAGAAGTTCAAGATGGCGCAGTTGATGCTGAAAACAGGGGTGGCCTCTCACCCAAGGAAGCCTCCTACCAAGCTGTGCACTCTCCTCTAACTGAAGCGTCTCAACCAGCCTCCTTCGAAGGCAGTCCAAGACTGGCTCCTGTCCATGCCCCTCGAACAAATCCCCCTTTATTGGTTCACCCTGATGTGGCCTGTGGCAATTTTTCTGAGTTCGACTCTGCGGATCTAGGGTCTCCTTCGAGCTCATTCGAGGTCCCTTTAGATGATGAATTTTCAATGAGTCTACGAAGGCTGCTTCATACATCAGTGAATCGAGGAAAGAAGATGCGCCATCTTGAGAAGCGCAAGAATCACTATAAGTTCAAAGCATCAGTTGCTGCCGCTAAGCTCGAAGAAGCCAAGAAGGAGCATGCAGTGATCGAAGGCCAAGCTGATGCCTTGTATGAACGTCTTTCTGCTGCTGAGCACTACATAACAATAATAGAACAGTGTTGCCAAGAAGAGAGGGACTTGTATAAGAAAAAGACTGACACCCAAGAGCTGTTGATCGCTGAATATAAAGCAGGGCATCGCAAGGCGTGCGATGCATTCGAGCAATGCAGTGAGGGTTTTAAGAATGTAGTCGAGGAGCGCGACAACTTGAAAAGAAAAATTAGAGGTTTCTCAGTGGAGATCGAAGAGGCAAAGGAAAAAGGTGCAGATGCTTATGCTGCCACATGTTCGAAGACGTTACAAGCTCGAGACGCTGCCACTCGAGCTGGCCTATTAACCCAAATATACACTGAGCACCCTGAGTATGAACTGGGTCCCTTCTGGAAGCTTGTCCCCCCAGAACTTCGTCCACCCCAAATAGTTGTCAGTGAGAGTGAAGACTCAGAAAGTGAAGGGAGTGATAATTCGAAGAACGCCGATTAAACGAAAGGGTCGTAGGTAGTTTTTTGTATGGCCTAAAAGGCCTTTGTTCTTTTTTGTAATGGTTAGAAGTTGTTGTGCTTTTTCAACAAGTAATTGGAAATTTAACTCATCAATGTATTGTTCTTCGAATTTATCATGGCACTAGCCCTTCGAATAATCAACATTTGGACCAATTTATCATTAGGCCTGCGACAGAATTTGAAAAATTGACCTGGCCTTCGAAAAATTTGCATTTAGAAAGATTCAACAAGTGTTATACTTGTAGTAACGCCTTCGAATTTTTGCCCATCGAACAACTATGTATAAGAAGGCCTTCGAATGTCAACCCGGTGGGTCGTCGAAAAATTGTTACTTAGGCAGATTCACCAAATTTTATTTTTATAACTAGGCCTTCGAACTCCAGCTTATGTGGCCTTCGAATGTAGCCCTTCGAAAAATAAGTACTGAAACATACGTACTAAGTTTTACCCTTGTCATTAGTCCTTCGAATTCCAACGTTCGTGGCCTTCGGACAATTTGTAGGGTCTCCGAGGAAAAGAAATTTAGCCCTATAATGAAAAACATAATGTGATCTTGAAAATAGTTTGAAAGTCCCTAAATCATCGTGGCACACCGTCATGTGACCCGAAGAATAGTTTGAAAATCCCAAATCATCGATGCACATCGTCATGCGACCCGAAGAATAGTTTGAAAGTCCCAAATCATCGTGGCATATCTTAATGTTAATTTGGTTCAGGAAATAGGTCAAAGGACAATGATTCGAGACACATATTAATGCAACTCAAAAAATAATGTGAGGGATAATAATTCGAGGCACATGTTAATGTGACCCAAAAAATAGTGCGAGGGACAACAATTCGAGGCACATGTTAATGTGACTCAAAAAATAGTGCAAGGGACAACAATTCGAGGCACATGTTAATGTGACTCAAAAAATAGTGCGAGGGACAACAATTCGAGGCACATGTTAATGTGACCCAAAAAATAGTTAAAGGCAAAGAAACGTCGTATTAATGGGATCACTGAAACACCTCATTAAAACCTTCCTGTGCCTAGCAGGGTAGGAAAGAGTGTGTCCTCACCAAAAGTTTTCTCGAAGTGTACAAAGAAAATAAAAAGAAATACAACATTCTATCTGAGCTCTGCTAATCGAGGTACAATTTTAAATGCTCAATATTCCAAGGTAAGCGGAGATATCGTCCATCTTTATCTTTTAGCCGATATGTGCCTGGTTTAATCTTGTCGGCGACCTCATAGGGGCCTTCCCAATTAGGGCCTAGCTTCCCCAGACTCTTGTCCTTAGTGTGTAAGAAGATTTTCCGTAGGACCTTGTCTCCTACCTGAAAGTCCCTACGGTTGACTTTGGATGCGTATCGACTCCTCATAAGAGTTTGATAATGAAGGGAAGTTAATTGCGCCCGCTGTCTCTTTTCCTCAACCAAGTCCAGAGCCAATGTTTTACACGCGTCATTCGTGTCTGCATCATAAGTTGCTATTCGATGTGAAGGGAAGAGGATCTCCGACGGGACCACGGCATCCATTCCATAAACTAAGGCAAAAGGTGACACAGCGGTGGCTGTTCGCGGGGTCGTCCGATAAGCCCATAGCACTTCTTGTAAATAGTCGGGCCATTTCCCCGCCTTACCTTCTAGGTTCTTCCTCAGCCCATCGAGGATGGTGCGATTGGTTACTTCTACCTGGCCATTTGCCTGAGGATGAAATGGCGCCGAGAAACATTGCCGTATACCCCTTGATACACAAAAACTCTGAAATTCTTTGTTATCAAATTGTGGACCATTGTCCGTCGTAAGCTGTAATGGCATACCAAAACGACAACAGATATTAGACAAAACAAATTTAATCACATCCTTGGCCTTGGTTCCCGCAAGTGGCTCAGCTTCTACCCACTTAGTAAAGTAATCAACGGCTACAATTATCGTCTGTCTGCCCCCAGAGGCCATAGGTAGAGGTCCAACCAAGTCGATGCCCCATCTGTCAAAAGGAACCGCCTCTGGGATGCTTTCCATCAGTGCTCCTGGCTTGTGGATTATATTAGCGTACCGCTGGCACGTGTCACAACGCTTAACCAAATCTCTTGCATCGGCTGAAATAGTTGGCCAGTAATAACCTGCCAAGAATACTCGGCGAATCAGAGCTTTATATCCACAATGGGCGGATCCTTCGCCATCGTGTAACTCGGAAAGGATAATTTGTGAGTCGGGTCCATTCAGGCACCTCAACAATGGCCGACTCAGAGACTTCTTATACAACGACCCGTCCAACAAAATGTAACCGTGAGACTTGAATCTTATTTTTCTGGCTTCATATTTGTCGGCGGGCAAGATGTCATTAGCCAAAAAATCAATGATGACTGTTCTCCAATCAGGGGTAATCGCATGATTTTCCTCTGAGACATTCATCACATGGTCCTCAGAGATAGAGATCGACGGGCATGTCTGGGTCAAAACCCAAGGATAACCTTCGGTTCGAGAAGCAGAAGCAAGAGAATCCGGGATGGCATTCATTTCCCGTCGGACATGCTCGAACTTGACGCCTTCGAACCCCGACGCCAAATCCTTTATCAGCTTCAAGTACTGTACCAATGTTTCCTTCCTTGCCTCGGACTCTCCTAAAACCTGATTTATTACCAACTGAGAATCACTGACCAACTTTATCCGTCGAGCTCCGCATATCTGAGCTAATCGTAGGCCGGCTAAAGCTGCTTCGTACTCAGCCTCATTATTGGTGGCTTTGAAACCGAAACGGATGGCTTGAAACATGGCAACCCCTTGCGGGGATATTAATTGGACACCTGCCCCGCAGCCTGAAATGTTCGACCCCCCATCCGTTCAAACTACCCATTCTTCCTCAGCAACTGTATCAGATTTTTCCTGTTCGTCCCTGCCAGAGTGAAATTCAACCAAAAAATCCGCTAACACCTGTGCCTTTATTGCCGTGCGAGGTTCAAATGTTATGTCAAAGTCTCCCAACTCAACGGACCATTTGGTCATTCTGCCAGAGACGTCTGGTCGCTGTAATAGATTTTTCAAGGGAAACGTCGTTCGGACCACAATTGGATGCGCTTGAAAATAAGGTCTCATCTTTCGCGCTGCTGTCACCAACGCCAAAGCCACCTTTTCCAAAGTAAGATACCGCTTTTCGGCATCCAGCAAACTTTTGCTGACGTAATATATTGGCCTTAGGAGAGCGTCAGCTTCTCGGAGGAGCACGGAACTGACCGCACACGCGGATACCGCTATATATACAATCAATGTCTCCCCCACCAATGGTTTAGATAAAACCTCCGGAGAGGTTAGATACTCCTGGATTTGACGAAATGCCGTCGAGCATTCTTCGGTCCAACAGAACTGTTTCGCATTCCGCAAAACTTTAAAGAATGGGGCGCATTTGTCCGACGAGCGGGAAATGAATCGATTGAGGGCAGCCAATCGCCCTGTCAGAATTTGTACCTCTTTAATGTTTCGAGGAGGGCTCATAGTGATCAACGCCCTCAATTGCTCCGGGTCCACCTCAATACCTTTCTCACTGATCATGTAGCCAAGAAATTTACCCGACCGTACTCCAAAAATGCATTTTTCCGGATTGAGTTTTAGGTTAACCCTACGCAAGTTGTGAAATGTCTCTGTAAGGTCGGCAAAATGGTCTTCGTCTTTCTCACTTTTCACCAACATGTCGTCGATATAAGCTTCCATATTCCTCCCAATCTGCTCCTCGAAAGTCTTATTAACCAGTCGCTGATAAGTTGCCCCCGCATTTTTTAACCCGAATGGCATGACCTTGTAGCAGTATAGACCTCGCCCGGTAATAAAAGAAGTACTCTCCTCATCGTTAGCAGCCAATCGGATTTGATTGTATCCTGAGTACGCATCCATGAAAGATAGCAACCGGTTTCCGGAGGTCGAGTCTACTAACTGATCAATGCGCGGGACGGGAAAAGGATCCTTAGGACAAGCACGGTTTAAATCTGTGAAGTCGATACACATTCTCCATTTGCCATTCTTCTTCCTTACCAACACCGGATTCGATGCCCATAGGGGATAATGCGACTCGCGAATATGACCAATACTTAAAAGCCGTTCGACCTCCAACAAGATCGCGGAGGCCTTTTCCGGGGAGACAGGCCTCCTTTTTTGAACTATTGGTCGGACATCCGATCGCAAGGCGAGCTGGTGACATATAATTTCCGTCGGCACCCCCGTGACATCCTGTGCACACCAAGCAAACATATCGAGCCTGTCAGATAAAAAATTAATTAACTTTCCTCTAAATTCGGGGGAGAGATGAACCCCTATTTTCAGAACTTTCCCAGCCATGAACTCGTGTGTCGTAGAGTCCTCCTCGGGGACCTGAAATCCGGGGGCCTCCCTCGGATCATCACAAGGAATGACCTCGGAGGGTGGCCCCTTTAATTGCTACGCTGAGTCAGAGGGTCCCCCTCGAACTCCCTTAGAAGACAAAGCGATTTGGTAGCATTCTCGTGCCATCTTCTGGCTACTTCTGACCGTGCCAATGTTGTTCCCGATTACGTATTTTAGGCATTGATGCACCGTGGAGATGACGCCGTGCATCCGTGACAACCAAGAGCGACCAAGGATAGCATTGTATGAGGTGGGCGCGTCGACCACAATGAAAAGTACCTCTACCTCTTTTTTGAACGGTCCACGACCCAACTCCACCACGCATTGAAATTCTCCCACGACAACTGCCGTAGCGCCAGTGAAACCTATTATCGTTCTGTCAGATCTTCGGATGACCGGTGGGTCAGAAATACGGCGATAGGTACTCATAAACAAAATGTTAGCAGAGCTTCCTGTGTCGATAAGTATTTTCTGAACCTGATCCCCGGCGATGCCTGCCGCGATTACTACGGCGTCCTCATGAGGGCCTGCTACATTACGCATATCATCATCATCGAAACAAATAATAGGGGAAGGCGATCGATGCATTTGTGCGGAGACTCCAGCTTCGATCTGGGTGGTCAAATTCACCATGTGCCTCTTGCGCGAGCTGTTCGAATTCCCTGCGATGGTGTCTCCACCAAAGATTGCTAAAGACTCAAAAAATGCACACAGACTATCCACTTTCCCCCTTGGGATTTCTTCTTCGACCAAGTTCACATTGTTCCTCCCAGCTTTCGGGTCCAAATATTCCTGTTCGATGTCAAAATCGTCAACCCCTTCGGAAATTACCATTGTCGTATCAGTATTCTTTGAGACAGCTTTTACCACGGCATTCTTCTGGGAGTGCTTTTTGACATATTCCAACAGCATTCCATTTTCGATGAGAGCCTGCACCTCCTTTTTCAGGGCTATACAATCTTTGGTGTCATGGCCCACATCCTCGTGATACTTGCAATATTTGTTGACGCTTCTGTTCTCCCTCGGTGTTTGTATAGGAAAGGGTTTTCTAAACGTGACCGAATTTTTGGCTTTATCAAATATTGCAGCGACATTTTCCGTCAACTCCGCATAGTAGTCGGGCCGAGTCCATTTGTTTGACATGTATCTTCCCCCCTGATTGTGATTCGATTGATTGCCATAATACTGCTGATTCGATTTTTGCCTTGGAGGATAGTGACCCGTGCTTTTAGCCTGAACGGTCAATCGAGGGCCCTGAGTGCTTGGTTCAACCCGTTGAAGCTGATTGTGGTCCAATTGCTCTCCGGACCCTTTCTCTGAGGCTTGGGTTTCTTCCACCAAGATTCTCTTCTCAACTTGATCCAGCAATGCTCCAAAAGTCATCGCTTGGCTTTCAGCCACTGTGTCTTTCAATAGCCCGGGGAGCAATCCCATTCTGAACGCTGCGAGCGCCACCGAGTCCTTGCAGTATTCCATATCCGTCTTGGTTTTGACAAAACGATTGGTGTAATTTTTGAGGCTCTCCCCCACTTTTTGTCGGCAGTATATTATGGTGTCCCCGTTGGCCCGAAACTTCTTGCTTCCCACGAAGTGCTGTCTAAAAATGTTCCAGAACATGTCAAAGTTCTTAATGGACCCCTGAGGTAACCTGTTGTACCACTTGGACGCCACTCCCTTAAAAGTCTGAGAGAATGCTCTGCACAGGAGTTTATCATCGTCGTCAAAGTTTATCATAAAATTCTTAAATTGCTCGATATGATTATCCGGATCTTGAGTTCCGTCGAATTTTTCAAGCTTCGAAATGTCAAAATGCTTTGGGAGATTCCCTACTAAGATCTCCAAAGACAAAGGAGAGGCTCTCCAATTGTGCCCTGTTCGATAAACATTGGACCTCAGATTATCATTGTTCGAGAAGTACAAGCCCTCCTCGGAGGGCAAAGTGTATTGTTGCTGCCATTCCGAATTCCGAGGACCTACATTATCCTTCCCTGGGCACTTCACCTGTTCATGAGAGCGATCATCTACTCGGTCGTGGCGACTCTTCTCCCGCGAGGATTTCCTCTCCGAGCTCCTTCCCCTCCGGGCTTCATTTTGCCTTCGACCACGCTTTTTCTTCCGGTGGCATCTTCGAGGAGAAGATTCAGAAGTGCTATACCGCGAATAGCCACTCGAAGAAGCTGAGTCCGAACGGTACTTGTCTTTCCTCCTTGGAGATCGTCGCTCACGCCTCCGGGACCTATCATCCCTTTTCTTGGGACGAGTTTCAACGTCCCGTTCCTCCCTTTGCTCGACGGGCTCTCTCCTTATCTCAGATCGAATGTTTCTTTGGGCGGCTTCTTTCTCCGCCTTCAACTTCTCGATTTCCAGCAACAGTTCATTCCTCTGAGCCAAAAGAGCGGAGTCGTCAAAATCATTTTCAACTCGCCGACCTCCCTCTCCTTCGGACTCCAAGTCATTTCGAAAGTCATCCCCTTCCATATTTTCCTCGCAGGGATCAACTAGATCGTCCCCCCGACCTTCCATGGTTCTCCTCGGAACAAGAACTATTTCTAGGGAGTGATGATCGTCGGAACGATTCTCGTTTCCCACAGACGGCGCCACTGAAGAGTTGAAAGTTTGTCCGAGGTAGATTTTGTTAGATGAGGATTTGTTGATAGGGGATTTTGTGATAGAGGAATACTTAAGAATTAAATCTAGAGAGAGAAAGAGTTTAAGTAGTAGAGAGAGAAAGTTGTACTATTCATCTCGAAATTCGTGAAGCGTGTGAGGTCCTTTTATAGTACAATTGTGGACCCCACACGCTTTAATTTGGGTTAATTACATCTCTTGGTCCCTACTCTAAAATTCTTTCCTATTTTGGCTACATCTCTACAATTAACGCATTTTGGCCCATATACATTTATTTCTATGCATTTTGGCCCTTATACATTTATTTCTATGCATTTTGGCCCTTATACATTTATTTCTATGCATTTTGGCCCTTATACATTTATTCTCCTTATCAGCTATAACAGAATATTCTTCTTGCTTTCGATAGATCTTACACTTAACTTTCAGCAAACTTCCTTACGCCTAAGTTTTGGTCCAACGTTTGTCATCAAAAAAATCCAAACAATTCTTGCTCTATAAGTCATCGGTTTTCCATTTCTAACCTCTTATAGCCTTCGGCAATACACATGTTCAAACTTATTTTTATCCTGCACCTTATAATTATCCACATAGGCTTATTGGATATATCTGGTGAGGATAATTATCGCCTGAGGGTAGGCTGTAATTTGTTTGGTATTTTATAGTAGTATGGGGGTATTAAATATTTGGAGTAGAGAGTAGAGAGATAATTAAGCTGGCTGGTAGCAGTTAATTCTCATTACCCACACTTAATGCAGGTGGTTGGGTATTTATACCCTTATGTTTGGGCCCTTATGGGCTTTCGGGTCATGTTTAATGGACCCGGGTCATGTTCAAAGTCCCATGAGCTCTAAGTAGGAGAGCAAGTAGCTTAGTCAAGTAGTGTTTAGGTTTTTTAGTAATTTTGTCATTGTTCGAACAGTCCTATGGGATAAGCGTTCGAAGTGATTTGTCCGGTCCGGAGGCATTGGACTGATTTGTCCCTATCCGGGGAGCATGCAGAATTCGGACTCATCAGGAGCCCCTTTTTTAGGTGTTTGTACAAATACTCTTGTCAAAAACCTGAAAAACAGTCCGACATCAGGGGTAGTTTTGATCCGGACAGGTCTGTCAATTCGAGCTATGGGTTTATCCAGACAGATAAAGCTTCACGAATTCAAAACGGTTTTTGCCAGAGTTTGTGGGACACGTGTCACTCTCTGATTGGTTGCTTCAGCCGTTTTTTCACCTTGAATTTCGAACCTACCTTCTTCGAAAAGCAACCTCTTAATTAAAGGTGGTGACATCAGCGCCGTCTTTAATCATTACCAATCTTTTCGAATTCTCCTAGGAATCAACTTTCTTTTTTCAGATTTACTATAAATTCAAACACACTTTCTACTGTTTTACCATCTCTTTCACATTTACTCTGCAAAATTTCTCAAAGCTTTCTCTCTCTAAAGCAAAAAATTGCTCAATAGTTTATGTTTACAGCGAGGAACGCATTGATCAAAGGCGGGTGGCTCAACCTTTTTGAATTGGAAAAAGCACAGAAGGTCGAAAGAGAAAGACGTATTGCGGCTGGATTACCCACTTCGCCCGTCGATAGACCAATTACCTCTGCAACAGAATCAGATCAAGGCTCCTCATCTTCTAAAGGCATCAAGCCGAGAAAGCTATTCCAAACTAACCTCTCCCCCATCATCTCTGGTTTCTCAGTTCAGGAATCAGAACCTGCTGTCGAGCCAGGAGTAACCGTTACTAGCCTTAAAAAACCTTCACCCTTTATAGCAATGGGTTCAGATACGGAGCATTCTCCTCAAAAGCTAATTGACCGGAGAAAGGGCCGGTTGGTCAAGGGTCAAGCCTCTAAGAACACTCCCTCAAAGTCGGGGGCAAAAGATAGCAGCACTGGGTCAAAGGTGCCAATTGGAGCTCCCCGAGACAGACTGTCTGGTCCGGAGGGTAGCAACCCGGTTCTTCAAAGAGGGACCTCTACCTCAGAGCCCCAGCCGGAGGCCAGAAGCCAAGGGAACCCTGAAGCCCAGCAATCCGGAGGTCAAGATGAGCCAGATCTAAATCCTCCCCGTGCCACTGCTACTGACAATCCTTCAAAAATTATGGAGGAAATAATGAAAGACTATGTCGAAGAGGCTCCATTTGAGTCCGAGCCCTCCGGACAGACCGAAAATACTGCTGTTGCCAAAAAAGACAAAGGCAAAGAAAAACTGTGCTTGAGGCATCCGGACCTACCGGAGAGCCTTGAAGGAAAGGTAAGGCCTTGTTTTCACAAGGTCAACGTCAAATATCTCCTTGCCTTACAGAAAATTAACTACGCATTCATCCACACAGCCGAGCTAGGCCGGATGCGTACAAAGTGGGGAATACCAGAGAATGTGAAGATCGAGATCCCCATAAACCCGGAGACTCCTATGGATTGCAAACTGAGTGAAGTCATCATCTTCACGGAGCTATTCAACTGGGGACTTAGATTCCCCCTTGATCCAGAAATCGTCAGGTACTTCCACCTGATTAAACTCTACCCAAGCCAGCTGAGCCTCAATGCCTGGTATACCCTCATGGCCAGCATCATGGCTCAAGACTCTCCGGGATTCCTCTGCCAATGGAGGAGTTCGCTGCTGTGGCCAGCCTTTGCAGAAATCATCACATCCCCTTCTACCATTTCAACATGGGGGATAATTTCAAGGCTGTGGACGACTTGCTGGAGTCAGAGAGGAATTGGAAGACCCAGTTCCTATTTGTGAGTGGTGCATGGGAGAATGGGCGAAAGATTAAGTCTGGTGACAACCCAAGCCTCCTCACAAGCAAATGGAGGAGCGATCGTAAGTCTTCTGCTTTATATTTCTATCTCATTTTCTTTAAGATTATTTTAAAGTAACTTGTTTCATTTGCCTTGGCAGAATTGCCCAAAGACTTCAGTGATTACCTGAAAACCGGGCAGGCCACTTGCACCAAGATCAATGCTTGGACTGCTGAGAAGTGGGGGAACCGGTTCCATGCTGCATTTACCGGAGGCAATCTGGCAAGGTCTCACTTGTGGAACACCACAGGTCGGAGAGACTTGACTTGGGAGGAGCTCACCACTCAGCCTCCTGGAGATGTTGTGCTTAAGAGGACCCATGAGCTGGATGGGACACTCTTCTTGCCATGCCGGGCCAAAGCCCCGAGCAAGATGAAAGGCAAGAAGAAGGGCAAGAAGGTGGTTGGTGAAGCTAACCCTGGGGAAGTGGAGGAGGATGCTTCAATAAATCTGGAGGGGGCAGTTCACAACCAAATCGATGCTGCTCTTTTGGAAGTGGTGGAGCAGGAGACTGAAAGGCAAGAAGTGCCTTCCCCGAACCCTCCAAGAACTACCAAAAGGGATCGCAAATGGGGAGGAGAAATCAAAGACAGAGAGGCCAAGAAGAAAAAGACTTCTAAAGGTGACGAGCTTTCCCTCCGGGCTCCGGAGCCTCCATCTCAAGCTGATCTTACTTACCTAACTCTAGCAGAGGAAATACCGGGCGACGTCCATGCTGATGATGTCGAGGGGGGAGATATTAATATTGACGAAGTGGACATCACCGGTCTGGGTGGGCTTGGTGAATACTTCATGAATCTTCCCAGAGATGACTTTGCCGGGCCTTACCTCCCTCCGAGTACCTCAAACACGGTCACTTTCAATGGTAAGACCTTTATCGTTTCTAGTGAAAGGGAGGCCATAGCCCATTCTTTGTTAAGAAATGTTCAGCATGTTCTTATGTTGGAGAAACAAGTCCGAAATCAGGCTGACATCATCAAAGATCTTACATCTGACAAAGAGAGGCTGCCCGATGACCTTCGCACTGTCACTTCCAATGCTACCATGTTAAAGGAAGAAACTGAGGAGTTGAAGAGAAACCAAGAGGCAAGCACCACAAAAGTCTCCACTTTAGAGGACACTATCAGAGAGCTCCGGGAGAAGCTGTCCGGTCTGGAGAAAGACCTTGCCACCTCAAAGGGAGAATCCAAGGCCAAGGACCAACTCATCACCAACTTGACCAATGACAAAATCACTCTTGAGAATACAGTATCCAAAGCTGCCGAGGAGAAAGCTACTCTTCTAAGGGAGCAGGATGCCAAGATCAAAGCCAAGATCGATGCTTATGCCAACAATGTGATCGACACCCAGGAGGATATGTATGCCAAGGTAAGGTCTGCCATGGTTCTACTCTTCCACGAGAAATTTCCAAAGAGGAACCTAGGGGACTTATGGCTTTATGTAGAGGATGATGACCTTCCTCATCATATAATGGCCAAAGGTGATCGGTGTGGAGTATCCAGTGCATCCTCATCCGACGCCGAAGAACACACCGGAGAGAGTCCCAATGATGAGAAAGATGATCATAAGGGAAAAAAGACGGTAGATGAAGGTGGGCCATCTTCAAAGGCTCAACCTTAACTTATGATTTACTTTTTACTTGTTTTCCAAACTAAAGTCCTTGGAAGGCCAAGGCATTCTGTTTTGTAATTGTGTCCGGCATCTGACCGGATAGGCTTTTTGTTTTATCTTGACAATTTTAAAATTCCTTGGAGGGCCAAGGCACTTTAAGTTATTTCAATGAATACTTTTGCTTTGTGCAATCCTCATCCTCTTTCATTGTTTGTTCCAATTTTGATAGCTAGAGTTTAAATAGCCTTTAGTTATTTCATAGTGAGAGTGTTTAAGTTCTCCGGCTAGAGTTTAAATAACCCTTAGTTATTTCATAGTGAGAGTGTTTAAGTTCTCCGGCCAGAGTTTAAATAGCCCTTAGTTATTTCAATCCGGATAGTGTGACAAAGGACAAAACTTAAAACACTTGGAAAAATTTTAAGAAGGCATCAAATTTTATTCAAAAGCCCGGACACCTCATTAAAACCTCCCCGTGCCACCAGGGAGGAAAGAGTATGCCCCCAAATATTTACATGGATGTTTAAACAAGTAAATATTTACACAAATGCTACTCCAAGTACAGGCGGAGATGCTCGATATTCCAAATATGAGTCAAAACTCTTCCATCTTTGTCTTCCAACCAATATGTTCCAGGTTTAATTCTTTCAACAACCATATACGGACCTTCCCAAGTTGGGGCCAGCTTTCCGAACAGCTTTTCTTTAGTGTGTAAGAAGACTTTCCTTAATACCTTGTCCCCCGGTTGGAAATCTCTTCTTTTAACTTTGGAAGCAAATCTGCTTCTCATCAAACCCTGATAGTGTGCAACTCTAAGGTGAGCTTTAACTCATCTTTCTTCTATCAAATCAAGTTGACCTCTGATTTCCATCTCGTTAGCATGTTCGGAGAAGTTGTGAACACGAAATGATGGGAGATTTGCTTCTATGGGAGCTACTGCATCCTACCCATAAACCAAAGCAAAGGGTGACTCTTGTGTTGCAGCCCCAGGCGTTGTCCGGTAGGCCCATAAGACCTCTTGTAAATAACTAGGCCACTTCCCAGCAGCCCCTTCCAAATTCTTCTTTAAACCGGACAGTATAGTTCTATTAGCCACTTCAACTTGCCCATTTGCTTGTGGGTGGAAGGGTGCAGAGAAACAATGTTGTATACCCCTTGAGGCACAGAAGCTCTCCATTTCCCTATTGTCGAACTGTGGCCCATTATCTGTTGTTATCTTTTGTGGAACACCAAATCTGCAACAGATGTTGGATAAAATGAATTTTATAACAGCTTTTGATGTGGTTCCTGCTAGAGGGGCTGCTTCAATCCACTTCGAAAAGTAGTCTATGGCAACAATTATAGTTTTGCGTCCTCCGGACGCCACAAGGAGAGGCCCTACTAAATTCAATCCCCATCGAGTAAAAGGAATAGGCTCAGAAATTAACTCTAAAGGAATGGCTGGGACATGAATTTCATTGATGTACCTCTGGCATGGGTCACACCTTCTTACCAATTCCTTAGCATCTTTTATGATAGATGGCCAATAGTAACCGGACAGTAAAACTCTTCTTGTTAAAGCTCTGAATCCACAATGGGCTGATCCCTCACCATCATGCAATTCGGAGAGGATTATTTGAGACTCTTCATCCCCCAAACAACGCAGGAGAGGTTTACTGTAAGACTTTTTATACAGAATGTCTCTCAGTATGATAAAACCACGAGCCATGTGTTTCAGTTTTCTTGCCAGTGATTTATCCGGAGGCACGATACCATCTGAGAGATATTGCAGGAGAGGAAACCTCCAGTCTTGAGGTTGTTTCACTTGTACTTCAAAAATTTCCTCTTCTTTACCCTTACTAAGTTGAATGGAGGAGCTTTCCAGAACATGGATCCATGGGTATGACTCCGTATATGCTATGGTTGCTAACGAGTCTGCTAGCTCATTCTCTGCCCGGGGTATGTGCTCATAAACAACACTTTTAAACCTGAGTGCTTCATTCTTACAGAGGAGTAAATATTTCACAAGCTGCTCCTTTTTAGCCTCAGATTGGCCTTGGGCATGGTGGATCAGAAGTTGGGAATCACTTAGCAGCTTGACCCTCTTAGCCCCACAAATGTAGGCTAATTTTAAACCAGCTATAGCTGCTTCGTATTCAGACTCATTATTAGATGCCCTGAAAGCAAAACAAATAGCCTGATACATTTTATCTCCATATGGAGAAGTTAAACACACCCCTGCACCACATCCCATAGTGCTAGATCCACCATCTGTTCGGACGACCCATACCTTTTTATCTTTTATATCAGCAGCTCGCTCCGAATCCCTGTCGGAGTGGAATTCAACCAAAAAGTCAGCCACAACTTGGGCCTTGACTGCTGTTCGAGGAGCAAAGTCTATGTCGAAGTCCCCCAACTCTACTGACCACTTAGTCATCCTGCTCGAAATGTCTGCCTTTTGGAGGACATTCTTTAAGGGAAAAGAAGTCCGGACGATGATGGGATGAGCCTGGAAATAAGGCCTCATCTTCCTAGCAGCTATCACCAGGGCTAACGCTAATTTTTCGAGTTTCAAGTAACGCTTTTCTGCATCTATCAAAATTTTGCTGATGTAGTACACCGGATGGGGATGACCATCGACCTCCCTTACCAACACAGCACTAATGGCACAACTTGAAACTGCCAAATATACAAAGAGTCTCTCCCCATTAACTGGCTTAAACAAAGTTTTGGGGGAGTACAGGTGCTTTTTGATCTCGTTGAAAGCCTCATCACACTGTGGGGTCCAATCGAATCCCTTTGCACCCTTCAAGGTTTGAAAGAAAGGAGCAGACATGTCCGAAGATCTTGAGATAAATATGTTTAAGGCAGCTAATCTCCCTATTAACCGTTGTACTTCTTTAATATTTCTGGGTGGCTCCATTTGGAATAGAGCATTGAGCTGGTCCGGATCGGGCTGTATTCCATGCTTACTTATAATATAGCCTAGAAACTTCCCGGACTGCACTCCGAACACACATTTTTCTGGGTTTAATTTCAAATTCACTTTTACCAAGTTGGCAAAAGTTTCCTGGAGATCGGGCAAGTGCAATTGCTCATCCACACTCTTTACCATCATGTCATCAATGTACACTTCCATATTTCTTCCAATCTGATCAGCAAATGCCTTGTTTACTAATCTCTGATAAGTAGCCCCAGCATTTTTCAACCCAAACGGCATCACCTTATAGCAATGAAGACCTCTGTCAGTGACAAACGTGGTATGCTCTTGATCCTCCAGATCTACTTGAATTTGATTGTATCCGGAGAAGGCATCCATAAAGGAAAGCAACTTGTTCCCAGAGGTGGAGTCTACTAACTGATCAATCCGGGGGACCGGATACAAATCTTTTGGGCAAGCTCTATTGAGATCTGTGAAGTCAATGCACATGCGCCACTTGCCATTTTTCTTCTTTACCAGAACCGGATTGGCAGTCCACAAAGGATATTGAGACTCCTTGATGTGCCCCATCGTTGTGAGCCTGTCAACCTCTTGCACAATGACATAAGCCTTCTCCTTAGAAAAAGCTCTTCTCTTTTGAACTACTGGTGCTATGTCTTTCCGGACGGATAGGTGATGTGATATCACTTCTGATGAAACCCCAGTAACATCAGCATTGCACCAAGCAAAAACATGCTGATGGTTCTTCAAAAACTTTAACATTTCATTTTTCAAAACGGGTGGCATCTTAGACCCTATCTTGACACTTTTTCCTTCTTCCAGACAGTGTGTTTCTACCTCTTCGACCGGTATCAACACTCTAGGGGTCTCTCTGGGGTCATCAATTTCACCTTCACCCCCAGAAAGCCCCATAAACTACCATTGCTCGTTGGTGCGAACTGCCCCCAGTGTTCGGGGAGCCAGAGCAGTAGCATAACATTCCCTTGCAACCTTTTGACTGCTCCAGACGACTCCAACCTGTCCCTGAACAGCATATTTCAAGCACTGGTGGACTGTTGAAGCCACTGCATGCATCCTAGAGAGCCAAGACCTCCCTAGAATAGCATTATAGCAAGTGGGACAATCCACCACAACAAAGAGTATTCTGACCATTTTCTTGAAAGGGCCCTTGCCCAATAGAACTTCTTCTTCGAACTCTCCGATCACATCTGCTGAGCTGCCAGTAAAGCCCACAATTGATATGTCCGAACTCTGAATTACAGCTGGTTTTTTCATTCTTTTGTATGTGGTTAAGAAAAGGATATTGGCTGAGCTCCCAGTATCTACCAGAATTCGTCTTATGTCATTGCCCCCAATAGATGCTCCTATGACAACAGCATCCTCATGAGGGCCAGCAATGTCTCTTAAATCATCTTCATCAAAAACAATGAAGGGGAATGAGTTTTGTGACTGATAGGAAGTCATGCCTCCTTCTAGCTGAGAGGCTAAAGTATGAACGCGCCTCTTCCTTGATGAAGCAGTAGGAGCTGTCATAGTATCCCCTCCGAAAATTGTAAGTGACTCAAAAAACTTAATGAGTCCGGAGACCGACCTAGAACACTCCTCAATTGTACCCACTCTGTTTCGAGTTGGATCAGGATCCAAGTACTCAGATTCCACATCAAACCTCTCAATTATAACCATGGCTCCCTCCGGAGCAGCATTACTTGGACCAACCCGGTGAGTGTTGTCAGGCCTGCTGCCTCCTCTTCTTTTGACGTAAGCCCCTAGCTTTCCCCTCTCAATCAAGTTCTGAACTTCTTGTTTCAATGCTATGCAGTCATCATTGGTATGAACAATATCATTGTGATATTGGCAAAAAGAGTTATTGTGATGCTCTCTGGGAGACTGCAAGGTGGATGGTCTCCGATAATGCACCTCTTCCTTTGTTTTATCAAAAATGGTGGCCACACTTTCTTTTAATTCTGCGAACCACTCCAGTTGGACCCATGGCCCTCTCTTGTTTCTGGATTGCTGACTCTGAGCAGGAGCAGCTGGCTGAGACTGAGCTTTTGCCCTACCATGCCTCTGTCCGGTCTCTCTTGCTTTGTTCCCGGACTGATTTTGATTGGGATTTGGTACCACCGGGGTAGACCTCACCTGCCTGTGTACCATGGTTTTCTTTGTTTCATCAACATTTATTTGCTTTCCAACCTGATTCAGCAACCCTCCCCATGTCATGGCCTTCTTTCTGGTCACTGAGTCAGCCAAATTGCCAGGGTTCAAGCCCTGTCTTAGGGATGCTATTGCTACCTGTTCGAAGCAATCAGCCAGCCCATTCTTGGTGTTCACAAAACGGTTTATATATTCTTTCAAGGACTCATTTAGTTCCTGGGCACAATGGATTATTGTGTCTCCATTGCCCTTTAGCTCTTTACTCCCTACAAACTGCCTTCGAAAGGCTACCCAAAAAGTATCGAAATATTTAATACAACCCTGAGGCAGGCTGTTGTACCATTTTAGAGCATTTCCCATAAATAATTGGGAGAATGCCCTACAAAGTAGTTTATCATCGTCGTCAAAGTTCATCATGAAGTTTTTAAATTGTTCCAAATGGTTGTCCGGATCAGTACTGCCATCGTACTTTTCTATTTTAGTGTTGTCAAACCTCTTAGGGAGGTTTCCTGACAGAATTTTAGAAGATAATAATGATTGCCTCCAATTTCTTCCACGAATGAACACAGTATCCTCATTGGGAGTTGCAAAGATACCTGGTTCATCGTGAAAAGCGAAGGGATCCATCAACATCCGATCCACATGCCTCCGGCTGTGAGATGACCCTTTACCAATATTCTTCTTCATCCTTCCATGTCTATCCCTTTTTCTTGAATATTTTTTTATCTGCTTTTGCTTCTTTCTAGTTCGACCATCATCGCTGCTAGAGGATAAATATTTTTCAACTCCTTCATTGTCCGAAGAGCTATCAGAAGATTCTGAGCTTGAGTCAGAACTCTCCACTGGCTTAGACCGGTGAGACCTTTTGGAGCTGGCATGAGTCTTTTTGGTGCTCACATGAGTCTTTGAAGACTCATGCTCTCTGGGGTTGTCGGTGTGATGAGCAACTGATGCTTTGGACTTTTCTTTCACGCCCATCTTAGCCCTTTCTGCCCTCAGAGCTTCTATTTCACCCTTTAGCCTATCGCGCTCTTCGATAATATACTCATCATTCTCTCCCACCACTTCGAGCAGAGCTGATGGTACTTCTGGATTGTCCGGATTCATTCGGACGGACTTTCTTTGCTGGTTTTGAATGCTTGATTCAGGCATCCTCTTCTCCCACTGTGGTCGCCAATTTGGTGAGGATAATTATCGTCTGAGGGTAGGCTTGTAATTTGTTTGGTATTTTATAGTAGTGTGGGGGTATTAAATATTTAGAGTAGAGAGTAGAGAGATAAGTAAGCTGGCTGGTAGCAGTTAATTCTCATTACCCACACTTAATGCAGGTGGTTGGGTATTTATACCCTTATGTTTGGGCCCTTATGGGCTTTCGGGTCATGTTTAATGGACCCGAGTCATGTTCAAAGACCCATGAGCTCTAAGTAGGAGAGAAAGTAGCTTAGTCAAGTAGTGTTTAGGTTTTTTAGTACTTTTGTCATTGTTCGAACAGTCCTATGGGCTAAGCGTTCGAAGTGATCTGTCCGGTCCGGAGGCATTGGACTGATCTGTCCCTGTCCGGGGAGCATGCAGAATTCGGACTCATCAATATCCAACATATGTTTTTTTAAATGTTAAACTACTTTGTAAAGGCCAATTAATATGTATCCCAGACTTACACAAGTCTCATACAGTTCATGAATTTTGAAACCGGTAATATTTTGGTCAGAGCATCTGAATAATTTTCCTCACTTGAAATATTTACCACCTTCACTTTCTCTCTCTCCACCATGTCTCCATATGAAGTGCAACTTGATATCTACGTGCTTATCTCTCTCATGGAACTTCGGATTCTTCATTAAATGAAAAAAAAACTAGTATTATCACAAAACATAATCACTCATTGCTTTATACCAATTATCTCACTCAACAATTCATTCAGCCATATAGCTTCATTTATTTCTCTAATAACAGTCATAAATCAACTTTCGCATATCACAAGCCATTTTTCATATGCAAGACTTCCAACTAACCATTTACCGAAGCATGGTAAAGTGATAACCTGAAATTGACTTTCTTGTGTCAAGGAAGCCAACATAATTAGAGTCAATATACCCTATCAATATTATATTAGTTATATTTTTTTTATCATAACACAACCCAACTTCGTTCGAACCCCTCAAGTATCTCATGAGCCACTTAAGGGCAAAACGATAAGGCTTAACCAGATCTGACGTAAATTAGCTTAAAATACCAATTGAGTTTGAAAGAGCATGTCCCATGCATATCATTGCATATATAACGCTTCCAACAATATTGACATTAGGTATCTCTTCCACTAACTTCTTACCTTTGACTTTGACTAGTGCTTGGGTGGCATTTAGTTTGAATTGGGAACCAATGGGAGCTCCAACCTCTTTGACTTTAGACATTCTAAACTTTTTAAAGACCTTATGTATGTATTATTATTTGGATAAGAATACATAACCTTTCAGCCTATTCCTTTCGATCTTAATGCCAAGTTTCCTTCTAAACTCCCCCATATCTTTCATATTAAACTCTCTCTTCAACCGATTATTTACCATTTAAATATTACTTCTCTTTTTTATAATTATTAGGATATCATCAACATACAATAGTTTAATAATTTATCTCTTCGTGTGTATTTTCTCATTACAATAAGCATAGTTTTCATAACAGCTTCTAACATACTTGATGGATCAAAATAAAATAGTCAAATCTTATATACCACTACCTCGTTGACTATTTCAGCTCATATAGAAATCTCTTCAACAAACACACATCTTATTCTTTCTATTTTTTAAAACCCTTTGACTGACACATGTAAATTATCTCTTTAAATTATTCATATAGGAAGTACATAGTATTATTCGTTTAATCTAAATTAAGATAAAATCTAACAACAATTTACAGCGACTCATTTATTGAGGTTTTTCCACAACCGATAAGGATATCTCATTAAAATCAACACCCTCATTTTGTGTGAATCCCTTATACGATAGTATGGCTTTGTATACGGATAGCTCAACTCTATGAATGTCATAATTCTTTATATATAACTTGTAGATAACTTGATCCAAACAGTTTTTATTGTAGATAACTTGATCCAAGCAGTTTTTATTTCTTTTATAACACAGGGTTCATCATTCTCAAGGATGAAATTTCCACCATCAAACAGTCTTAGATTTTGAAACAAATATTTGTTGGAAGTCATATGAAATGAAAAACATGAATTTAATACCCACTTATCATTGTATTTGAAAATAAAGAGCATTAAACATCATTATGCTTATAGTCATTCAAAACTATTACAACATCTCTGATTTTGACATTTGGATAATTATTGACCTTTCTTCTCTATGGGTAGTTCCTACAAATATGAACCTCTTTCTTGTATATATAATATCTCATTTTAGAACCACTCACAAATCATTTAGATTCGGACCAAGAGTTTCATCTCTTCTTGTTTGAATATTTATATCATGACATGTCATTCACACTCAGTCTAAGACCTTCAGAGTCACTATTTATAACTATATTCATTTGAAGATTATTTGAGTTTAAGGAACTCTTAACTTCGGCCATCGTAAGAGACTTCTTGTTGTAAATAAAGGTGTTAAGCCTTTGGCAGAGAACTCAAGAGGATTATGGTGTGATCATTATATTCTAAATTGACCTCAACTACATTCACATCAATAATGAGTTCTATAGATATCATCCATGTACTTTTGGATCTCATTGTTATCATCCATTGACATAGTGTGTATATATATATATTAGATACAATCTATTGACAAAAAACTTCTTCATGTAAATAGCTTCCAGTCGATTCCATCTCCGCAGTAGTGTAGGCTCTTCATCCATCAAACTCAAGATTAGAGAAATATGAGCTTTGAACAATACTTCGGTATTAACCTTTTCTGAATATTTATCATCAATGGCATCAACCAACCCTTTTGGTACTAGGAAAGAGTAACCTTATCTCCGTTTATTTCTATAGGTTGAACTTCATGGAACTCATCTTAGTGGTTTTTGTAGTTTACTTGTGAGAATCTTCTTTGTAACCTCAAGATCTAAAATGATCTTCATCATTATTCTAGATTCTTCAATCTCATCGAACCACTTGTTAGGAAGACTCATACTATAGAAACATATTTTGGAATAATCAACAATATCAAGTTCCAACAATAGTCAAACCTAAGACAGCATTAGCCTAAGCCCAACTATTGTTCAACCAAAACCTGTTTGTTAGTAGAGTAGATCATGCAAAAAGAAAAATAGATTCACACAAGTTTGAATTGTACTGCAAACTTTAGCTATAAACCGAAAACAACAAAGCAAGTAATAATAAGAAGAATATTAAACCAAGCACATACAAGACAAATTTAACGTGGTTATGAATGTGAAAAAATGTTACATTTACGAGAAACAGACATAATTTTATATATAAGAGGTTATAAGTATACTCTCGCAAGCCCTAACACTTAACCAATCATATTTTTTTACAAAGCACTCACGACTTATAAAAGGATATGGATATCAGAGAATACGTAGTGTTTATCTTCTACCTCTCAATATTTAAAATCTTTTAGTTTTTTTTATCTAGTTCTTAGCTTAGATATTATGGTAATAACTTCATACAATTATCTCACTATTTACAGTGGATCAGAGATATAAGGTTGGTTGGATATGTGTCTTGGTTGGATATGTGCCTTGGTTGGAGATGTGTTAAGTATGATAGTAAGACTTGGAAAATGATATTCAAGTAAGAATAGAGGAAACTCAAAATCTATATTTAGAATACTCTAGTGATTCTAGATTAAACTATTGGTACCATAAGAAGAAAGGTTACATTAGAAGAGCAGTCCCGGGATGAAATGAGATAATTATAAGAAAATTTAAAGTTGGTGAAGGCTCAATTGTTTTGGATGATTATGAGTACACTGATGTGTTAATAGATTTTACTTGTATGTAGGGTAACAAATGGGTTTTGGACTATGATGTTTCATTTAACATGACTTTCAATAAACATTAATTTAAATACATTAAGTTGTTTGACGAACCCTATGTTATAAAGAGAATATGAATATTCATCTCAAGTTGTCTACAGGCCTTGAGAGGTGCCAAAAAATATGAAGTATGCTCCTAATGATAAGCATAACCTTCTGTTTGTTGGTAAGTTAGATGAGGAAGGGTACATATAACGGTGGAGATTGCATACTTAGGATTCTGTAAGGTTCTCTAGTTGTTATGAAAGCCTATAAAGCTAATCGTATGTTAGTTCTTGAAAGGTCTATAGTTTTTGGAGGTGGGTCCAATGTAGATAGTAATTCCAATAAGTTTTGGCATCCAAGGTTACGGTATTTGAGTAAGATATATCTGAATAAACTTAGCAAACAATATTTGGATAGTAACAAGGCTCATAATTTAAGGTTATGTTAGAATTGTGTGTTGGGGAAGAGTAAGAGGGTTGAGCTCCTGACCAACAACCATACAACTCACGATGTGCTGAATATGTTCATTTTGACCTTTGGGAGAGAGGGGATACAAGTCATCCTACATCTGGAGGTGTCATGTACTTCATGTCTATGATTGATGAATATTCTATAAAAGTAAAAGTTATACTTTTGAAAACCAAGAATGAAACATTTAATGTTATTAAGGACTGTAAGAAGTTGGTGGAGAATCGGACTAGAAGATGTGAAGAAAGTGATATTTAATAGTGACTTAGAATATGTGAATGAACCATTCACTAGCTATTGTTCTAAACTTGACATTGCTAGACATAGAAACGTGAAAGGAACTCAAAAAAAATTATTGCTAAGAGGATGAATCGAACATTGTTGGAAAGGGTAAGATGTATGTGTTTGACACCAAGTATGGGCCAACAGTTTTGGGAAAGATTGTCAAAATAGATGTGTATATCATTAATAGGAATTTTTATTCTATATTGAACTTTGAATACCCTTACAAGAAATAGACTGGATAGAAACCAGTGCAGAAATATTTGAGAATGTTTAGATGTGATGTTTATGCATATGTGAAGCAAGACAAGCTTCAGTCGAAAGTACTAATATATTTTTTTCTCGGGTATCCATAAGTATTAAAAGGTTATATGTTGTGGTTTTAGAACTTGTGAATAAAAAATATTTAATTAATAGAGATGTGGTTCTCAATGAAATTGAGATACCATTTTTCAAGAAAATGATGACTACACGTATAACTGCTAATTTTCAAGATGTGGTGCTCAATAAAGATGCATTTGAGATAAAATATGAGCAAGAGAGTGAGGTTAAGGATGTTTTTTCCGAATATGGTTTTCTACTTAATATATGTTCAGTTCGTGTACAATAAGTTCAACCATTTCATAAGTTTGACCATGGCCAAGAATTTGATGGTATATACACTTCAGATAATTTGTATTGAAAAGCAACATGACGAGACTGCCAATTATTAATTGGTTAGGGATATGGAAATAAAACCTAGTAAGATTACACAGAGGTATGACCATACTGATATTATAGGTTTTGCTTTGTATGTTGAAATATGGGGAAATTTTCTTGAACCCGAAACTTATCATGAATTATGAAGGGCGGTGATAAACTGAAGGGGCATATGACTATAAGGAAATAAATGAATTTTATGAAGAAATATGTCACTTAGATTCTTATGAAGTAACCAAAGGGTTTGAATCTTGTTTAATGTAAATGAATAATCAAGATGAATCAAGGTTATCTGAAATTTTAATTATCAATGTACAAAGATAGACTTGTGGCTAGTGGTTTTACTAAAAATGAGGGTGTTTGTTTTAATAAAATGTTATCACCGCTTATAAACCTCAATAAGGGTTATATTGTTAATTTCGATTATATTTAATCTTCAACTAGAGTAAATGGATGTTATTATTGACTTGTTGCATGTATAACTAGATTGGGCCATCGATATGAGTCAGTCGTAAGGTTTTGAAGAAGGGAAATAATGTTATATGTGTATGTTAAATAGAACTCAGAATCGATTGAAACAGTATGTTAGACAATAAAATAAGATATTTTACTCTTTTATGTAGTCAATCAATTATGAATAAGTTGTTATTTTAATTTTAGCTATTGTAATGAGGAAACATACACAGATAGGAAAATTTTATTGTTGTTGTATGTTGATGACATACTTATAGTTAGGAAGAACGTAATTAAGATTCAAACTGTAAAGACTCAATGGAATGGAGAGTTTGAAATAAAAGATATGAGTCAAGGTAAGAAGATTGTGGGAATATACATTAATAGGAACACTATTAGATGTTATCATTATTATATCAATAAAACTACATATAGAAGGTGCCTAAGAACTTGTAAATTTCCTAAAGCTAGATCTGTTAAAACTCTCATTGGTGTTCAATTAAAACTCAACACTACTTAAGCACTAGCCGAATAAAAATATAGAAAGTTCATGAGATACTTTATGATATTTTCATTGGAAGTACCATGTATGGTATGATTTACACTAGACCATATCTTGTATACTAACTTAATGTTTTGAGCATATTTATGGTTGATCCAGGGAGGCTTCATACGAATGATCGTAAATAGTTCATGAGATAGATGAATGGTACATTGTATGTTGGAGTGTGATGTAATCAAATAGACACGATGAGATGTTGAGAAGGTATGTAGACTTTGATTATGCGTGCTTGCTAGATATAAAGAAGTCAAATTTAGGTTATCTATTTACACTGCTTAGTGAAATGATTAGTTAAACAACTATTCTACAGAAGTTTTTTACATTCTCATCTATTTTTTTTGAATATATGCTTCTAATGAAGCAGTAAGGAAATACACATGGTTATAAGGATTACTAAGTGAAATCCCTAGTAATAAGTAGGCAGTCACATTTTTTGTGATAATGTTAGTGTTTTTTTATAAGGCCATAAAATAGCGGTCCGAATTGTCGGGCCCATAAAGAATATGTAAAACAACTATATGTGAATAAGTGACAAATAAAAAGAAGACAAAGGACTATAACGTAAAAGTAAATATCTAAATTAGAAGGACTCCAAAAATAGAAAGAAGGGCCCACCACTCTTACTATATAAGGAAAGCACATTTTTTCTTGGAGAGGGACAATATTTTAATATTATATTTTCTCTCTCTAGACTTTCCACGTCTCGTTAGTCTTTTATCAAACCAAATCGGGTCATAAACGGATTTTAGAAATAATATTGGCGTCGTTCGTTGGAAACAGGTGATACCCTGAGGTATTTCCCTTCCCCCAAAATCGCGATACAACAAGATATTAATCCCAAAGCAGTTGAGAAAAGAGAGGTCGGAAAGCATCCAACTAGGATCAATTCATGTGATGAAGACAAAATACTTGGGGAAGAACAACCCAATCACGATCATTATGGTCGAAATTAAAGCAAACGATCGACTCTATCATGACCAGAAAAAACTTCTAGATGACATTGCCAAGCTCAATGCCGAAAAATAACAGGCTTTGGCTGAGCGAGTAAGTAGAGAAAGATCAAACGTCACTCGAAGCAAAGTGATAGCGAATCCGCTGATTCACGTCAGACGAATCTCTATCCTCAGAACAGGAGACCCGACGACAAAAATGGATAAAAGGCTTACTAAGAAAATCGAGATCTGACGTATCCAATCCCGTCCTTTTGGATTGTCAAGGAGAAAAGGGAATAGTACAGAAAAAGGACACCGAACTCCCATGAGAAAGAATAAATAGTTACAGTTAGTAAAGAAGAACAAGTGGTTTTACCACAGGCAGAATGCCCCTCTAGAAGCCAAACTTATAGTTATAAGATCAAGAGTAACTTTGCCAATCTAAACAAAGAAGCTTTGTATGACATCCATACCGAAGGTCTGGGAAGTGGCGCTTTTAGTTTTAGACATAATTGGAGATCGTCCCCTCTGTCAGACCAAATTTTGTTAGGGCATCTCCCTAAATGATATGACATATCAAAATTAGACAAGTAGGACGGGAACAAAGGTCCCGACAATCACTTAGAAATGTTCAAGAATTTTATGCTGAGCTTCGACAATGACGATAAGTTGCTTCGCCAGGATTTCTCAATAACTTTCAAAGATCAGGCCTTGAAATGGTATAATCAATTATCGCAAGGTTATATAAAAAAATTCAGCATGTTCAAGGTCATGTTTCGACAGCAATTCGTCGGAAGTAAAACTTTCCTGCCAAACGGTGACACTATTGTCAACTTCCGCCAGAAGATGGGTGAAAGCTTGAGAGATTAGACTAGAAGATTCATGGATGCCAAGACCAACCTTGATCATATTGAAGAAAGTTTAGCTTTGACAAGCTACAAGTTGGGAATTCTTCTAGGACCTATGAAGCAAGCGGTAACTAAGAAATAAGCATTTACTTTTTCCGCACTTCTAGCCCAGGTTGAGAAGCAGATCTTGATTTAAGAGACTGAGGCATCTGAGTTGGACGCACAAGTACATCAAAGTGCATAAGTTGCGGATATATCATATCAACAAAACCTGTTAAAATATAACTCGATCCCACGACCACAACCGATAAATACGCTGCTACTCGTGGCATCATCTCGTCCGGCTAAGGTTTCGATGCATCAGCCGCAATGCGCCAAGAAAAACAATCAAACCGTCACCCAACCAATTTCTAATAAATGGATCTGACTCGCTCATTTTGCTGATCTCACGGAGTATGTGTCTACCATTTTCGAGAAAGCAAAAAAAAAACATTCATTTTCGAAAACCTTTATTGATCCAGATTCCTCAGGAGAATCAAAATAATCGGTATTGTAGATATCAAGAAGATGTGAGACATGACACCAAGGATTGCATCACTTTGAAAAATGAGATATAGATGTTGATAAAAAAAAGGGACAGTTGACTAATTACATTAAAAAGTAGGTGCAACAAAACGCGGCTTCCAAAAAACTCATAGCAGTACCAAAACCAGATACGACCATGGCTATTACGGAGATGACCTACATGTTTGATGATTCTATGGAATATTTTGATCCCAACGTTGATCGGAACATCTTTGGAGTAATAGAGGAAGAAGTGCAGGAAGATAGGAAAAAGGTTAGCGATTTATGCCAGTTTTTTGAATCTTTAACAATGTTCAAGGGTGATTCGATGACAGGAATTACCAATTCTTCTTGGAAATGACACATTGTGAACTTAGCTACTCAGTTAGAAGCCAAAATATCACCTCATCTACATGACAGTCCTTCTTCTCTACTGTGCTTTGACGACGATGACATGAGAGACATTGCAGGACCCCATGAGGTTGCGGTCGTTATTGGAGCCACAATCGCGGGAGAGGAAGTGCGGAGAATTCTTTTCGACACCAGGAGTTCCGCCAACATAATTTTAACCACTTACTCTCAGTTTAAAAGACCACCGGTCATTTCCAGGTCGTACAAGACTATTGTAGGGTTCACAGGATCAACTACGGTAGTAGTTGGCGAATTTGAAGGCCTGGTTCAATTGGGACGGGGCCTTTACAAAAAAGAGGTGGCAGTCTTGTTTGTGATCGTCGATGCACCCGTTTCTCATAATGAAATTTTGGAAGGTCCGGGCTATCAAGAATGCATGCAGTCACAACTACAATCCACCAATCTTAGAATATGTGGTGGGAAATAATGTAGGTGTAGTACAAAGCAGTCAGAAAGAGGCGAGAGAATGCTACAGAGCCGCTCTAGCAGTTAAAAGTGATCAAGAGATGGTACAAGCAATGGATTAGCAATTAGCGGGGTTAGCAATGGGTCAACAACCGGTAGACGATCTCCGAGAGGCCCCCATCTTGTTATCCACGGACGAGGATTGTGAGAACTATGAATTTACCAAAAGAAAGTTTTTGGAAATTGGAACAAATTTTTTGTTTGATTTTTGTGAAAAGTTGATTTTGTTTTTTAAGGAAAGGTTACACTTGTTTACATGGTGTTCGTAAGACGTGACAGGTATTCCGAACAGTTTGATTACTCATAGTTTGGCAGTAAACCGGA
This sequence comes from Limnanthes douglasii subsp. nivea, assembly GCA_036936605.1. Classification (NCBI taxonomy): domain Eukaryota; kingdom Viridiplantae; phylum Streptophyta; class Magnoliopsida; order Brassicales; family Limnanthaceae; genus Limnanthes; species Limnanthes douglasii. Next base: position 55,876,243 of record JAUPFV010000003.1, read on the forward strand.
ACATCAGACCGATTACACAAATGCATAGAGCTTTTTCTCTAGAAAATGTTGAGGTAATACTGTCAGAAGTAGAAAGAATGATCGGTGTCGGGCACATCAGAGAGTCTCAATACCTGCTATGGACGTCGAACCCAATTCTGGTAAAAAATAAAACTGACAAATGGAGAATGTGTGTGGACTTAACCGACCTAAATAGGGTGTGCCCCAAAGATCATTTTTCAATGCCAAGAATTGACCAATTGGTATATTCGGCGTAAGGAAATAAACTATTATCTTTTATGGATGCATACGCCGGATACAACCAGATCAAGTTAAACCCCAGCGATCAAGAAAGTACTACCTTTATAACGGGGCGGGGTTTGTACTGTTATAAGGTTATGCCTTTCGGTCTAAAGAATGCTGGCGCGATATATCTGAGGTTGGTAAACAAAGATTTCGAGAATCAAATAGGAAGAAATGTTGAAGTCTACATTGACGACATGTTCGTAAAAAGCGGGGCGGATGAGGACCATCTAACTGATCTAGCAGAAACCTTCGATAATTTGAGAAAGATAAACCTCAAGCTAAATCCCGAGAAGTGCTCATTTGGTGTTTGGTCTGGAATGTTTTTAGGGTTCCTCGTTAGCGAAAAGGGAATTGAAACTGACAATTGAGATCCCTAAGTAGCATGACGCCCCCAAAGAGCATAAAATAAGTACAGATCCTGACGGAACGCCTGACAGCCCTAAATCGTTTCATATCCAGATCCTCTGAATGCCAAATACTTTCATGGACGTCTGCGTGTGCTGAGGCCTTTGTCAGGATTAAGAATCATCTATCGTCGCCAAACTTGCTGACTAAACCCTTGACAGGAGAAACTTTGTTCTTATATGTAGCAGTGATAGACTATACGATAAGTTCGGCACTGATCTGCGAATCCGGACTGAATACAAGTCGGAAAGCAGTATACTACGTGAGCAAAATTTTACTGGATGTTGAAACTAGGTACTTGAAACTTGAGAAGCTTGCTCTGTCTCTATTAACCGCAGTACGAAAAATGTGCCCCTATTTCCAAGCCCACACAATGGTGGTTCAGACATCTTTTCCTTTAAAAAACATCTTGCAACGTTCGGACATCTTGGGACGCGTGTTTAAATGGTCGGTGGAGTTGGGACGCTATAAAGGGCCAGGTCTTGGCAGATTGTTTGGTAGGGTTCTACTATAACCGACCCAAGGAAACGAAAATACAAGATGGTGCTGAACCCGAGGAGTGGAGTGTCCGAATGGATGGAGGATCAAGTGTAAGCGGATGCGGGGCAGGCGTTCAAATCACTACACCTAAGGGGATAACGATGCACTAGGCGATTCGTTTCAGTTTCTCAGGCTCAAACAACGAATCCGAATACGAGGCGGCGTTTGTCGGTTTAAGGTTGGCTCAAGTTTGTGGAGCAGAACGCGTACGCTTGGTTAGTGACTCTCAATTAGTAGTAAATCATGTATTGGGACAGTCATAGGCAAGAAAAGAGCACCTAGTCCAATATTTAGCCGCCTTACGGGTTTTGGCAGCATCTTTCAAAAAAGTGACTTATGAACATGTCCGTAGAACCAAAAATGTGATCGCTGACTCCTTAGCCACCATATCATGTACAGATAGCTACCCGTGGATCATAACCCAAGAAAGCCCATCAATCATAAAAAGAACAGAGTTAGAAAATCGATCTGATATCGCTTGTCAGGTATCCACGATAACCAACTCAGACTGGAGAAAAGATATTAAGAATTTCTTAGCCAAGAAGATATTACCCGAGGATAAATACTTAGCGAAGAAAATGCAAAAATAAGGCCCGATGATATGTGCTTTTGGGGGAGCATCTGTATAAAAAAATATTTTAGCAGACCTCTGGTAAGGTGCCTGGGAACCAGTGAATCACATATGATATTATCTGAGCTTCACGGTGGAGAAAGAGCGATACATTATGGATTCAAAGCATTATTCAGGAGAGTTTTACTTGTAGGGCTTTATTGGCCGACAATAGCATACGACGCGAATATTATGGTCAAAACTTGTGATCCTTGTCAAAGATTTGCAAACATAATTCACACGACAGTCGTTCCGCTATAATGGATTGCGGAAGGCCTCCCTTTTGACAAGTGAGGAGTTGATCTGGTTGGGCCACTTCCGACAGCATTGGGGGGGAGAAAAACGATAGTGGTTGCTGTAGATTATTTTTTCAAAGTGGGTTAAAGTCGAACCATGGTCCGGGACGAAAGCTAAAGATGTAATCAAATTTATTTGGTCAAATGTATGTTGCCGATACGGAGTCCTGAGGCGACTAACCATGGATAATGGCCCACAATTTGACAGCACTGAAATGAATAATTCTTGTTCATCTCACGAAATCAGACAATGTTTTTCCGCATCTTTCCACCCACAAGCTAACGGACAGGTAGAGTTTACAAACCTGATGATCATTGATGGCCTAAAAAAGAACTTAGAAGGAAAGGCCGAAAATGACCAGACTATATCCAAGAGTTTCTATGGGCATACCAGACTACTCCTCAGACGGCAACCCAGGAATCACCCTACGCTCTTGTTTACGGTATGGATGCGGTAACCCCAGCAGAGACCATTTTCCTTCATTTAGGGTCGGAAACTACAGTGAAGACAGAAACTGTGAGGACCGATCTTCAGCTCTCGACCTAGTTGAAGAAAGACGAAATCGAGCACATTTAAATTCATCACATTATCAGACCTTGATGAGAATTCGATACACTTCAAAAGTTCAACGAAAAGAGTTTAAGGAAGATGACATGGTTTTACGAAAAGTTTTTCTACATACCAAAGACAAGGCCCTTAGAAAATTGGCGCCAAATTGGGAAGGCCCCTACCAGGTGGTTGAAAAAATATAGAGAAATACTTACAGACTCAAGGACAAGCGTGACCGACTTCTGCGACTCCCGTGGAACATCGAGCACCTCAATTATATTTGGATTAATTTTTTTAGTCTACTAGTATTTTCTTTTGCTATCTTGTAAAAAAACATTGATCGGGGAACACTTTTTCCTACCTCGGTGGCGCGAGTAGGTTTTAATGAGGTGTCCATGGCAACTGATCTATTTAATTAACCTTTTTTGCCTTTATTGAAATGAGCGCATAACGATCCCGAGAATAAGATCTACATAATGTTTCCCAAATTACGAGTTGGCGTATACAATCCTTAAGGTCGGTAATACAAATATTTCAACTAAGGTTGATCAATATTTTTCTAATAAAGTTGAACTTTAAGATAATTCGTAATCCCAACAAATATTTTGGATCTTCTAAACAAATATTTCTGTAAAAATATTTCAACTAAGCTCGTTAACATCATTTTTATTTTTCGCCACTAACCGACGAAGAAAATGATTTTGGATCTTCTGTACAGACAATCCATGAGCTTTATTATCCCCGATCTTTTTTTATTTGCTACAGGGAATTGTTCAGGGTTTGGAAGAGCTTTGCATCTGGTTATTCGTCCACTCTTTTTCCTTCACCCAAAAATTGGTTAGTTCAGTCTCGGCTTTGGTTGCTCGTTCTTCAGCGTTTTTAGCATCATGTTCCAACTGTTCTGGCTTTTGTTTATTTCTGTTAACGTTTTATCCAACTCCGATAGCCTGTTTTTAGCCTATTCCAAATCATAGCTTAGTTGGTCCGATCTCATTTCTTTCATGGCCAGCGGCGCTATCATATTATATAAGGAAAGAACAACGATATCAGAGCTTACCAAGAGAAAAACCTTTGAACTTCCTGGCAATGTCAGAACGGGAAGGCGCGCCCCACTCGACGAGGTTCCAACCAATGTGTTTGCACCTCGGAAAGGATTAAGATGCAGCTTCTCTGGGACAAACTCCCTCATTTTCTCTTTGTCTGCGCTTTTAGAATGAACTACTATGACATTGGCCTTTTCAGCTCTTGGTTGTTCTAGAATTTCGATCCGCTCCTCATTGGTTCTAACAGGGCCGACCAATTTAGCACCTTCTTCGTATTGTTTAAATAAGTCGGAATAGTCGCCTTCTCAACAACTGGCAGACTTGTCTTCACTTCCCCGACCTTTAAATTTTTTCTCCTCTTTACTACCTCAGACCTCTTGACTCCCAATCATCGGTCGCAACATTTTTATTTTTCTTCTCAACTTTGTCTTTTTTCTTCTCATCCTTACCGCGGGACCTTTCACCACTAACCGCATGATCACTAAGAACTACGGTATTCCCACCACCTGCCGCAGCCTCGTGATCACGATCATCAACCTCAACCCTTTTCTTGGCCTCCTGATCAGCAAGTTCATCAGATTTAGAACGTTTGCTAGGCGCCCTATTTCGCTTGCGCAAAAACAATTTGACATCAGGGGCATCGGTCTTCAACACCAAATCTACCAGATCGGGCGGCTGTCGCAGTTGTTCTGCAGTCAAGGGTTCGGACGAGCATCACCAAAGATTAGTGCTTATCAAATTTGTATTCTTGAAGCACCGATGAAATGCTCGGCCCCAATTCTTCCGGGCATATTCTTTTAACTTCTGAAAAGTCACTTTCGCAGATTCGAAGTGATCTTTTTTCAGCGTCTGAATTTTTTATTTTGATACTGAAATAAAACATAGAGAATTTAACAAAAAAATGAGTATATAAGTACTGTCATGGATCCATTTGCAGGATAAGCACCTGGGGTTATCTTTTGAGTGGGGTAGACCGTTCTTCCAAGCTCCATTAATGAAAACAAACTGATGCTTCCATGATTTATCGCCTTCTAGAAAATGGTTCACGATCTACATATTATTTTCCATAGAGGAATAAAAAAAGGCACTTTTGGTGATTTTAAAAAACTGGCCGCCGCAACATATTCCTCCAATGGTATTGGAACGTCGAATAACCTAGAGGCCATTATATATGACATCAATGTGTACAAAGCATTGGGGGTCAGCTGGGATGGGCAGATGCCGAGAATCTCAAAATACCTCGACATGTGAGGGTCGAGCGGAAATCTAAGACCCCAAGTAAAGAGATCGGTGAAACAACTATCTATCTTCGTTCTACGGACAGAGGTGTCTCCCCAGGTTCTGAAAAACAAACAGTCACGCTCTTTGGAATCCCCTATATAACTTTCAGCTCCGACATATCATTCGGGCTATAGTACAAATACTTACCATTGAATAATGCGATAATGTTGTCCCTAGATAAGTCATTATGATAACAGGTCATAACCGCATCGATTTCCGGTGGAAGAGGTTCTCTAGCCACCACGACGTTGGCAGCACCTTCCTCCTCAACAACAACTTATTTTCCCTCCCGTTGTTCCATTCTAAGGTTATCATCAGTAATCAGATTAGTAACATGGACATTAGCGGTCGGAGCAATGTCAGCATCTTGAGGATCTAGGATGACCCTCAGAAGAGCTTCAGCCTCTTCGGGGATAATGGGTCGGGCTGCATCAGCCACATTCGAGGTCTTGCCAACAGGGTCAATATTCTCTAAACAAACCGTGAGATCTTTTCTATTTGGAAGTCCAGCATCTTTAGTTTTATCTTTCGATATGGGAGAAGAAGGAATTTTTACCTTACGTTTCTTGTTATCCATAGGGACCTTAGCAGAAACGGTTATTTTCTTGCTAACGAGCGTCGGATTAGCGAAACTAGAGTTACTACCGACACGCTTGTGGCCCGGTCCAGCCTCTTCTACATCTTTTGATGTTGTGTTTTCCTTTTTCTGACACTCTGCATCGCGTTGGACGACTCCTCGTTGAGTAGCAGCAGTATTAGGATCGGTTCAGACACCGACAATTGTTTTAGTCAATTGAACAAACTCAGGGGACAAAAAAGCAATTAAGTCTCCGATAGTGACGAATTAAGGTCTGGCTTTTGGCGAGAGGGAATCTTTGGGTTTGGAATTTCTAATAATAGAACCGACAAGAGTCGCTTGATCGTGGGATGCCTGAACAAAAGGTATAGGAACAAGTTTAAGAGTGTCTCGCTTGAGGTAATAACAATCAGGTCATGCGCACGTTCAGAAGTGGGATTTGGAAGTTGGGAATTTTCTTCAATCGCTAATTGCGACCGATCATGATTAAAAGATATTGGTGAGGTTGCTTGAACATGAGTTGCGTTAGAGCCCCAAATCAGGCCCGCGTCACGATGCTCTTCTGCTCTTTTGTTGATACTTAAGTAGTCAATAAGCCCGAATACATTTTTCGGTTTCCATTTAGGCCTTCGTTTGCGTCTCGGGGCAGGTCTTCTCATAAACGAGATATGTTTCTCTCTTGAACAGAAAAAACCAAAAGTTTGTTTCTTTATCTAAGAATTCATTCTGATGGCGTATAGTGAATGAGAGGCATAGTATTTATAAAGAATTTTCTTGCCTCAACGAACCTATTTGGGGAAGACCAAGCGAAAAGAGCCTCGGGAAGGCGATGAGTCGTTTTGTCAGAATCATGAGTAGGCACGCCTCAAATAGATAAACGACATGTGACATCCAGGACGGCTACTTCGGGGCTAGAAAGTTAAAAACATGATTAACATCATGCTTTAGGAACATGAAGAGTTTGAAGCACACATGGCATTCAAGCAAATTAGATACGTGTGCCAGTGCAAGAAACGAGACGCGCGACAAGGTAAATAGGCTTAGCAGATAAGTAAATTCGGATCAAAGCCCATTAAATATTAAAAACATAAAGCAACTTAATGAAAGAACTGCAAGCACGAACATAAGAATATAATATTCAGATCGGGTAGGACGATTTTCGAAAGAACTGAAATCACACTCGAAGCTCTTTATATCCCAATCAAGCCCGACGTGGATTTAAATTAAGATATGGCCCGACGCAAACTCCAATAGTCGCCACTCTCGTGCTCATGAAGACTGGGGGCTACTGATAAGGCCGTAAAATAGCGGGCCGAATGGTCATGCCTATAAAGAATATGTAAAACAACTATATGTAAATAAGTGACAAATAGAAAAAAACAAAAGAGTATGATGTAAAAGTAAATATTTAAATTAGAAGGACTCCAAAAATAGAAAGAGGGGGGCCCACTACATGTTCAAGATATTCTTTATCTTTTTCATGAACATACATGTTTATTGATCTAACCATTTTCATAATAAAAATAATTTAAAAGCAAGAGATTTTGAAAACTATAATGAAGAAGAATAATAAAGAGACGGACTTTAAGGTTAAAAATAAAATAAAAAAATCGAAAAAAAACATTTAAAAAGAGAAATCATCGGAAACGACTACAAAGAATAAAAAATAGTTATTATGCATTTTCAAGTATTAGTAAGGGCTTGGCTCTCTGCAACTAATGGTTACCAGTTCCATATAATATTTAATATTAATACATCTAAAAATATTATAGATGAAATTGTAGAATATATCAAAATTCTCAACCTATTAGAAACCAACTAGCTTGGACATATACGAGTTACCTTGAAGAAGGACAACAAGTCTTGGTTCAGGGAGAACTGAACCGCAAAATAAAGAAAAATGGTGAAAATCACTACCTCATATGATCTAACATTAGCGAGTCTATTTCTATTTTTTGTAACCCAAATCTCCACACTAGCTCGGATCCCTCATTCCGAAACTTTACCTGGAAGATCTACTAGATTGAGGTATGTGTACTTTTTGCCCTCAACGCAAACCAATGTTTGTCAACAACATTCTTATATGCTTGAAGGGATTTTTTCTTGAAGTTTCAAAACCTTTGACCTTTCACTTCTACAAAATTATTAGAAAACACAACTTATGGACTCACCATAGAGAACCTTCTGGTTAACCTCGGTACCAAAAACAACCAGATGAAACACTTCAGAAATAAAAGTACCCAGGTTTTCTACGCTAAAAGACGGATATGGTATTAATGTTTATAAAGGTTGAACATCAAGATTAGGGTTTTCAGGAGCCTTACGAGATTATATAAATTCTTGATCACAATCATCTCATGTATCAAAAGTATTGGAAGAAATATCCTCAAAAGTTAGACTGTCACCCTGATTCTCTCTATCGTGACATTCCTCATTTTCTTCACGAACATGCATATTCATTGTTCTTACAATTTTTAGAGAGAAAATGATTTAAAAGGAAAATACTTTGAAAACTATAAATTATAACGAATGATAAAGTAATAATTTTAAGGTGGAAAGAAGAGAAAAAAAAAAGCGAAAAAAAACCTTGAAGAGAAGAAAATGGTGAAATCATTGGAAAAAGTAAAAAGAAGAAAAAGAAAAATATTTATAGTCTAAATAAGTGAATCGCAACCTTTAATTTCTTGATGATATGAATGGTTTAATTTTTTTTATAAATGAGTGTCTGTGATTTAAATAGTTCAACCAAAAACTAAAGAGGCAACACCATGTGCCCAAGTAATGTCACTCTTTTGCGCTTGAGACACGTGTAACGTGACTCCTTAATGTTCTAACGCATGATATCACATTCTTATTATTAAATATTTCATTGTCGCTAGAATGTTTTGGTTAGGCGGAAAGTATCTAGACTATATGTTCACATATTTAGATTCAATAAATAGTCATTCATTTATATCTGTAAGGACTATGAAGGATACTCCCACATCTTCACATGTAACCTAAAGGTTTTTTCAAAACAAAATTTCCAACTTCCTATAAATCTTAAATTTTATAAATTTTTCTGTTTGTGAGATAACCGACTACCAATAAATAAATAAAACATAAAAAAGTTATACTTGAGATTGTCGAATATTTCTTTCAAAAAAAATAAAGTTTTTCTTATCCTCAAGAGAGATTTGGACGGACTAAGGGTTTGCAACAAGACAAGTTAAATAATATTAGACATCAAAACTCTCATGAGTCCAACCATGATTGGCTCAGTAGCTCGGGTCAACAAATAATTAATTTAACATAGATTTTATGCTCAAAGTAATACCTATCATGGACAAGGAAAAAACCTCAAAATTATAGTCCTTGAAACACTTTGAAATTATAGTCATTTATTGATTCTTTCGCCAAGACTACGAGGTTACTGATAATGCTATAAAATGTAACGGTAAAAGCCTATCCATGTCCCCGGTTATAGAATATGACATTTGGCCACAACATGAACATGTAAGGCCAAAACCATGTAATTTAAATCTTAAGGTGAGAGACTTATAATCCGAAGCTCATAATAGCTCATGACATAATTTCCAGCCTATAATACTAGAGGATTCTCGTCATGAAAATCATTCAATTCACCGAATTATTCTCTATCTCCTAATATTTAAACTCTCTCCTTGTATTCCTCTAACTAGACTCGTTTTATCTCTCTAACAAACTTTATTCTTTTTATTATCTCTCTAACAAACTTTATTCTTTTTTAATATCTCTCAACAAGCTCCCAACCTCGCTCATTCACCATACATAATTCAATTACCACCCAAAACAATTCGGCTAGAAACCAAAACTCTATTCTCTAATGATATTCTTCCCCCCTCTAAACACTTGTTCCTTCACCTGAAAACCTCATAACCCAAAATTACTTTACCATTTTTCAAATATCATTAAGGTTATTTTAAAACTTAAATATGAGTAGTTACTTGATAATTTCGATGATTTTTTAAAATTAAATTTGTTTTATCATGACAAATATTTTTTTGAAAAATATTATATTTATTAAATTATTTATTTAGATGAATTACCACTAGATACCATCCAACTTTCTAATTATTCGTAAATATTCCAAAAAACATGTTACCAATGATTATTTAGACCGCATTTTATACTCAAGATACTATTCTTTATTGAATTTTCATTTTTAAAAAAAATTATCTTTCAAGCTGTAACTCAAAAAAAATCCGAAAACACAACTAGTTTTGTTTTTTAAGGAGAACAAAAGTAGATCCTCTAGATGATACATTTGTGAAATAAATGTAAAAATAATCACAAAGTATGTCTCATTTTGCATTTCGTAATTCATTTAACCCTTAGTTTGTATTTTTCATTTCGAATTTCACTCTTATTTTGCATTTCACAATTCGCATTTAACCATAATTTTTATTTTTTTTTTTTGATTTTTTTCCTCATGCAAACCCTTATTTCGTAATTTGAAATTCAATTAAATTTTATTTCACATTTAACATTTCACTTTTATTTTACATTTGATTTTTTTTGCATTTAAGTTCTATTTTCTTTTTTTTTATTTAATCTTTATTTCATATTTTTCTTTGACTCCTATTTCTCATTTCAAAACTCTAATGTTTTTTTTTTGAATTTCACAATCATAATAACGAACATGCCTAAAAGTCTTCAAAGCAAAATTTTGATAGTTTCTTATCATAAAATCTTAAAAAACATATAATATTTCACCTTTTTTAACAAAGAAACACGACAACATAATAATTTTATTCTTAATTCTTGATGGAGGAGGAGTTTGTTCTGATTCAACCAGTGTTACCATTTATCGTTATGGTTAAGTTCTGTTTGTAATGAAAATATTTCTCTTATTCTTTCCTCTTTTTCCGGACGATCTGAATCTCTCGTTTTGGAAATGTTTTTTTTTTAAGATTTGAATCTCTCGATTTGGAAATGTTGGCTATCAATTTGGAGCAGATAATCCAACATAACTATCTCTGTCGAACAAGATTTATAGCAGTGGGTGACCCAAATTTGAAAATATAAAATATTTGTTCATCTAATGTTGAAGATGATATCGGTTTTTTTAGGGTTTGTAATTTTGAAAAGAAAAACAAAGAATAAATAATAGAGGGAGAAAATGCTAAGAGAGCGAAAAATGCTAATTTGGAAAAAATAAAAGTAGTGCTATATATTGAGTAAAAATATTTGGCAAATAAAAAAAATAGACTAGACTAAATCTCAACCTATTTTTGTTGGATCTCAACATCTAAAATTATGCTTTTTAAAGTTAAACTATACAAAATACCCGACTAAAAGAATATAAAATTCAACCTGAAACCAAAAATTAAATTGAACCCAAAATTAAAAACATTCTAAAATCCCTACAGAAAACCTATATATATTCAACGAAAAAGTGATAAAAAAAACTGTTAAACAAAATAAAGGAATACGTACCATTTATTTGAATGTCTATATTTAATTGATAGTTTAATGACTTATATTATATTTGTACCCGTTTGGTTGAATCTAGATCCCGCTAGATCTAGCTCCAATTTGGTTAGAACCAGACTCGATTTTTTAATTTTTTTATCCTTTATATAAATAATATTTTTGTTAAATCTAGTGTTTAAAACAACTTAATATTTATACAATAATCTATATTTTCGAAATCTGACATCACAACATTGTTAAGGTACGTATTCCTTTGTTTATGATATATTGTTTTTTCAAATTTGTTCTATATATTTATGTATATTATTGTTTAAATTTTATGTTTTAAAATAGATAATTATATATTTCTAATTGCTTGTTTGATTTCTAGTTAGTTTTATTGTCTAAGTTTGGTGTAGATCTTCGCTTTGGATATTTATTTTTAACAAATAGTCAAGTATTGGAAAATTTAGAGTTTTAAAGTAGTCATGGCAGTTCGTGTGAATTCACGCAATGGTCGCGCAACGAGCATTCACTTTCGCCCACCCGAAGCGTGCAAAACGGACTGTTTATCGCACGATCAGTGCGTAATTTTGTGCAAAGAACATAATGTAATTCGTGTGAAATCACACATCACGTGTGTGCAAGTTTGCACAGATTGTGCCCTATTAGCGTGTGAATATTACTATTTTATGATTTTTTTTAATTTGAGGACACATCAAATTTTATTGTAGTACAATTTCTTTAAGTTTATATATTACTTTCAGATATATTTATGTGTTTACCAATTGTTTGAGACAATTTTCGTTTGTATTTTTTTTAAGTTTAACTAGTAATTGTAATTTCGAAACGTCTCATCGTCATCCACGATCATCATCTGAGTCGGATCATGAGATAAGTTATTATAAACCTAATACACCGGTCAAGAGTTTCCGTAGAGCTAGAGTATATAGGGGTAATCATATGTCTATTGTTGAGTGTCGTATTACTCTCGACCAGTTATTTCGACGAGTGAACGCTCACGTTCTGGATTTGTAGTCCCAATTCAGGGACTACAAAACCCATGAGGGATATAACGTCTTCAATGACGATGTAAGTTTATAAAAATAAATTGTTCAATGTTAGTGTTTAATTTTACTTCTTGTGGTTGTTTATCTTGCAGTTAATGATATCATACCTTATCGGTAATTTATTTTTATATTTTTTAGGTTAGAGAATCTTTGTGATTCTTTGCTATGTGCGCTACCTATCATTGGTGAGATCTCACTCGTCATAGTAGGATTCAAGATATGGTTATGGGGACATGTTTTGGTCTACTTCTTGATTATTTTTGTGATAGTTTAACAACATTCATATACAATAGACATTCTTGGAGTGGTGGCATCCAAAGATAAATTCTTTCCATTTCTCCTTCAGTGACCATTACGCTTGACGGTGTACATATCATCACAGGTCTACCTATTATAGGTCAGAGTTTTGATCTCGTTATATTTCCTAGTATAGATCAATGAGTTGCTGCAATTTCTCGATAACTCGATGTAGATGTCGAAGACCTTGTTACTGAACTTGATCATAACCGTGAGGGTAGTGGCATACACGGCCGTCTCAGTTTTTGCACCAATATTATCGTCAAGTTATAGTTGTTTATGTTTTTGAATTACAACATTATTATTTTTCTGAATTACTACGTTATTTATGATTATGTATTATAAGTTCTAAGTTCTCATTGTTTCAATTTCAGATATTCTAAGTTATTCTTGTATGCGATGTATATGATTGCAGCCAAATTTTAGTTTCTCTTTCTTATCATTTTTTTGTAACGACTTTATATGACGATTACTTATTTCAAATTTCACTTTTACGTATTACAAGTTGGAAACATTGAATGTTTTTCATTCGGACAGAGATATATTCGCACTAGGAGTGCGAAATAGTGTATGTCGTCGCATTAGTGTGTGCAAAATGTTGCATTATTTCGCACTTTGTGTACACGACAGTGTACATGTACCTGCACCCTATGTGCGCGATCATACAATATTTTGTGCACTTCTACTGTGAATATATCTATGCCTAAATGAAAGAAAAAAAATCAAGTTTTTCAATTATTTTTCTGGCATGGGGTGGATGATTTTAATTGGAAATATATAAAAAATATTTTAGGCATTAAAAATAAAGTTAAATCATACATAATTAGTTTTACAATAAATTTTAATATTCGAACAATATGTAAATAAGTTGTAATTATGTCGCTCTATCATGCGCAGTAGATGCTTGGACCAACTTGATTTGGTTGAATTTGTTGAATTCTTGGTTTAGAATAATTGCCCATGCAATTGTGTCTTTGAGGTGAAACGGGTATTATACCAAATATATTGCTGACAATGGTCCATCCAAAATAACATGTAAAAATAAAAATTCAGTAATGATACGTAACATAACATATTGTAAACTATAGTAGTGTAATAGAATTATATTGATTTACTTACATGAACGAAGTCGTTACTAATAAAAAAATAGAATATTGAAGATCAAAATGTAATAAACAAAACTTTGTATAACAAGTTACATAGTTGTGGGAGAGATTTGAGACTTTATGTAAGATAAAAGGCTAGTATGCAATTATACCTTTTACATAACGAATTTTGTTATACTTAAGTCTTAGTGCCTCTATATAAAGTTCATGGCTAAACTTAATATAGGATTATGAATTTTTAGTTTAACAATTTACTTTTTTTACTTTCTCTCGTTAAACTCCTCTTCTCTACATCTCTCTCTCTAAGATCAAATTTAGTTCACACCAAATTGGAAACCATAGTGGGAGGTTTTTAATTGGTACCTTGATTTTCTTGATAAAAAATCATAAGCGTCTGCTTTTTTTGTTTCGCTTTGATTGTTCTTGTTCGATTCTCTGAAGCTATTTTGATCGATAATGGATCCAAAGAATAAAAATGATCCTCTGATTCGAAAGTAGTTGAAACGCTAAAATTTTATCTACAAGGGGGGGAAGGTAAGAATGATGAGTCAATACCAGCTCAACAGATGAAATGAACCAGTTATTAGATAAGATTACAACTCTAAATAAGAAGTATGATCAAAGAGAGTATGATATTCAATCGGCTAGGTTGAAATATGAGGTAAGGCAGATGAATAATAAAAATGATGTAGACAACCATTTTGATCGTTCTTGCCCAGCTCGCCACGCTCGAAGTGAGCTGAAGAAAACAAAATCTGAATCTAACAAAGAGTGTTATACTTCGCGAAAAGAGAAAAAAGATAAGCAAAGATATGCTACGTTCAGTGACGATGAGTTAAATAGTTCAGAATCTGAGTTCAAAAGGTACCGGGGGTCTTCGAAAGAGGAAAAAAGTCGGCCTCGAAAATCACGAAAACAATATAAAACAAGAAATGAGAATATTCCACGTTATCTGAGGGAAACATAATAGTATGAAGGGAACACATCAAATTAGTATACAGGGATGGATGATCGAAACTTGTATGTTGTTCTGAGAACAGGAAATGATAATCAATATGTACAAGGAGTCGACTAGAGAAATTTTCCTTTGACAACTGAAATAAGGTCCATCACTCTTCCGAAGCGATTCGATATCTCTAAGGTTCAAAAGTTTGATGCATGCAAGATCTTGATGACCACATCGAACAGTTAAAAACTACATGATGAATTTTGAGGATGATGATAGGTTGGTGTGCAGAGCTTTCTCTCAAACGTTCAAAATAACAACTTTGAAGTGGTACAACAAGATTCCGAATGGATCCATTTCTAATTTCAGAGATTTTTATACAGTATTCTGAAGACAATTTGTGGGAAGTCTAGAGATGCGAACAAATTGAGACACAATTATACTATGCAAACAAGCATTGGGAGAAAAGCTGAATGACTACACTAAGTGATTTGTGTTGACCAAAGTTGGTTTGGATAATTGTGAGGAGTTGGTAGCAATGGCAGCATTTCAAAAAAGATTGTTACTAGGAAATTTAGCGAATAAAACAACGAAACGAATAGCTTTGAGTGTTGGAGCATTAATAGCTCATGTGGAAGATCAAATTAAAGTGGAAGAGTCAACTATAGTTCGATGAGTAGTTGGGTATAGTCAAAAGACTTCAGGACATGTGCCAGATAATCAGAGGCAGTCTTGGAACTCAGCCCAACCATTGCGTCTGAGGAATAATAACAATTTGCCTTCTCGAACTGTAGGGTATCCAACTCAAGCTACATGGTATCAATTTTAGACACCATAATGACATAGGACATGATACAACAAACTATATTGCTTTGAAAAATAAGGTGCAACCTCTGATTGAAAGTGTTAAGTTGTTATCTTATGTAAGGGGAAGAGCAATGTATCAAAGGCTCCCGTTTCATCGACTTTGTAGGTGACGAGTCCAAATTCACAGGCAGAAATTCTAATGATTCTGGATTCTAAAATTGATGATTTCGATGTTGCATCGGAATATTTGGATACAAATCCGGACCGACTGATTCTAATGGCAGTGGATGAGCCAGTAAAACAAGATCGAGTTCGAAGTCTATTTGAATACTTTGATTCGTTGGTAATCTTTGGAAGAGACGTGACTGGCAATATTGATAGTTTTAGAAAGAGGCATGTAGTGAGCTTAGCTACTTAAATAGAATGAGGAATGTCTACTCAATTGTATGGTAAGAGAGATGTTTTTTTATGAAGACGATTTAAGATGCGGTGGTTATTGGAGCAGAAGTAGCTGGTGTGGAAATTTGGCGCATTCTAATAGATATAGGGAGCTCTGCAAATGTTCTTTTTAAAAACAACATATGATAGAATGCGTAATCCTCATCGGATTTCTCAATCCGATTGTACTAAAATTGGATTCACAAGAGTGACAGCTCAAGTAATTGGGAAATTCAAGGGGCAGGTGTCTTTGGGAAAGTGACCTTTTAGAAAGAAGGTTCAATTTTTATTCATGGTAGTGGATTGTCCGACCAGCTATAATGTCATTTTTGGGAGATGTTGTCTTTCAAGGATGTATGCAATTATATCTACAGTCCACCAATGTTTGAAGTATGTCATCGGAGATCGTGTGAGGGTCATCTGTAGTGATCAGAAGGTTGATACAGAATGTTATGCCACAACTCTTCGAATTCGAGGGTATAACAGTGGTGATGAAATGGTCGAATAACAATCAGTGTTTGGTTGACCTCGGATGTCGAAGAAGGATTTGATGATCCGAGGGAAACCCTTGGTATAGAAGAGTATGCTTTTCCTGGTGGGAAGGTACTTCGAATAGGAACTTTACTGACCCTAGCTTTACGTCAGCAGTTATTGTAATTTTTGTTTCATAATTTGGATCTTTTTGCTTGGAAAACATAAGATATGGTAGGTATTCTAATCGAGGTGATATGTCATATCCTAGCAACTAATCTGAAGATCAAACCTATTCTACAAAAAAAACGTACTTTTTATTTTGAGAAATCAGAGGCTATTGTTGTTGAAGTGGATCGTTTGTCATGGGTCAGACATATAAGGGATTCACAATATCCTTTATCGACAACAAACCCAGTGGTGGTTAAAAACAAGAATGGGAAATCAAGGATGTGCGTCGATTTTACAGATTTAAACCGAGCTTGTCCTAAATATCCATCTCCAGTTCTTCGAATATATCAATTGATTGATTCTACTTCAGAGAATAAGATTTTGTCTTTTATGGATCCCTTTGTTGGATATAATCAAATTCAAATGGATCCAAAATATTAAGAGAGCACCACCTTCATTACGAACTAAGGCTTGCATTGTTACAGAGTTATGCCTTTTCGGTTAAAGAACGCTGGAGCAACATATCAGAGGTTAATGAATAAATCTTTCGCTTCTCAAATTGGAATAAACATGGAAGTGTATATTAATGACATGTTGGTCAAGATTCTAGCAGATGAAACACACTTGGAAGATTTAGATTAGACTTTTCTAAATTTAAGAGCTATCAGATTGAAGATAATTCTGAGAAATATACTTTTGGAGTTCGGTTAGGAAAATTCTTAGGGTATGTTATTAGCGAGAAGGGGATAGAAGCTGATCCAAAGCAGCTAAAGGCTTTGGTATAAATGACATCGCCTCGAACTATCAAAGTAGTGCAGGTCTTAACAGAAAGGTTAGTTGCTCTTAACAAATTCATTTCCAGATTTTATGATAAATGTTTCCATTTTTTCCAAGTATTACAAAGACCAAAGGAATTTGAGTGGACTTTGGAATGTTAAGCGACATTTTAGAGTATTAAGGAATTATGCAGTAAATGTTGTGTTAATAAGAAAATATTTGGGAATTTTGAAGCCATTATATTATGTCATTAAGAGTCTACTGGCATTAGAGAAAATATATTTGAAGCTCGAAAAATTGGAAATGGCTCTCGTGGTGGCGGCTAGGAAGATGCACCCCTATTTTGAAGCTCACACTGTTGTGGTTCGAACTTCGTTCCCATTAAAAAAATGTTTTACAGCGCCCCAACATTTCTGGAAGGATGACCAAATGGTCAGTGGAGCTGGGAGATTTTTACATTACTTTTGTTCATCAAATGACTATTAAGGCTCAAGCTTTAACTGATTTTCTTGTTCAGTTTCATTCAAGTAGATCAAATGAAAGGATAGACAATGAGGTCTTGCCAAATAATCCGATGTGGGTGATTTGAACTGATGAAGGTTCTAGCATTCTAGGATGCAGTGTGAGAATTCAATTGATTGTTCCATATGGGGAGGTAATGTTTCAAGCCATTAAATTTGGTTTTTATACATCGAATAATGAAGCTGAATATGAAGGTGCATTGGCTGGTTTAAGGCTTGCGAGCATTTGTGGGACAACTTTAGTTTGTTTGGGAAAAGATTCCCAATTAATAACGAACCAGGTGGCCAGAATATCTGAAGCTAAAAGGATAATTTGATTTCATATCTTCGAGAGCTTCAAAATTTGACTCTTCTATTTGATCACGTTATTTTAGAACATATCAGTCGATAAGACAAGACAGTTGCTGATTCTTTGGCAACTGTGGCATACACTAAAGAATATTCTTGGATTTTACTATAGGAGAGTCTTTTGATTCTAGCCCGGTTAGAGCAATGTAAATATGCAGAAGAAGTTTTTGTTACACCATATGTAATTCGAAGTGACTGGAGGAATGATATCCTGAACTTCTTGATAAGAGGAATGCTGCCTCAAGATGTGCAATTGGCTAAGAAATTGAAGTATAAAGCTCATAATTATGTTGTATTAAATGAGGTGTTATACAAAAAGTCTTTGAGTAGGCCATTATTGCACTGTTTGAATAAACAAGAGTCTCAGGAAATTTTATCGGAGTTACATGATGGTGAGGGTTCAGCACACTGTTGGTTCAAGGCATTGACACGTCGGGTTTTGTTAGGAGGATATTATTGGCTTCGATTATAAATGATGTTAAGAGTTTAGTTCGAGGCTGTGATACTTGTCAATGATTTTCCAATTATATTCACAAACCTGCAGTTCCACTCATGTCTATTACCGAAGCCATCCCAATTGATAGATGGGGAATAGACTTAGTTGGACCATTGCCCATGGCGTCTAGAGAATGCCAAATGATTATTGTGACGGTGGATTATTTTTCGAAGTCGGCAGAGGCTAAACCATTATCTGGAACAAAAGCCAAGGATGTTATTAAGTTCATTATGAACAATATTTGTTGCCGCTTTGGGGTACCTCGAAAAATTACCATAGACAATGGTCCTCAATTTAACAATAGAGAAATGATTTATTTTTATGCTTTGAGGTAAATTACACAATGTTTTTCTACACCTTTTCATCCCCAAGAAAATGGTCAGGTGGAGGTAACAAATAGATCTATATTAGAAGGTCTAAAGAATAATTTGATAGGGGCTGTAGGAAATGGCCTAACTATTTGCAAGAGGTGTTATGGGCTCATCGAACAACTTTTAGAGAGGCTACTAGAGAAACTCTTTTTTGCCTTAGTGTATGAAATGGATGTTATTAGTCGTGCAAAGTCTATATTACCTTTTTATAGAGTACTTCAGTATTTTGAGGACCTGAGTGACAAAGCAAAAAGAGCAGATTATTGGACTTTGTTGAAGAAAAATAACTAAAGCTCATCTGAATATGATTAATTATCAAACTCTTATGAGGAGTAGATATATTTCGAAGGTAAAAATGAGAGATCTGAAAGTTTGTGATAAAGTTATAAGGAAGGTATTCCTCCATACTGAGGAAAAGAGCCTCGATAAGATGATACCCAATTGGGACAGTCCCTATATGGTTGTGGAAAGAATAAAGTCGGGTTCTTATCGCCTTTGGGATGAGCAGAGGAGGATGCTTCAACATCCTCGGAACATACAACATCTAAAATTATATTGGGAGTAACTATTTCTTTTGAATTTTTTGAATAATTGGCACATTCTTTCCTAATTTGTTGGCCAGAGAGGTTTTAATGAAGTGTTATGTAAATATTTGATGTTATCAATAAAACTCTTTTTTACCAATGGTTGTGTAAGTATACCTATTTAAATTATTTTGGTAACTAGTCAAAGACTGATCATCTTTGAAGTTGACGAAGAGTAACTATTTCGAAGTGTTGTATACACTTTTCGAAGAAACAATCATAATCGAAGTACTACGTTCTTTAAAGGCACTATAATATTTGAAGTGATACGTTCTTTAATAGCACTATAATATTTGAAGTGCTACGTTTTTTAAATATTCGAAATGCTACGTTTGTTAAACGCACTATAATATTCAAAGTACTACGTTCTTTCAATGCATTATGCCATTCAAAATGTTATGTTCTCTAAACATATTATTTTTATTAAAGGTGTTAACATTTTTTAAATACACCTATGAAGTTCGAAGTTTCATTATAATGAACATAATATTTCGAGGTAAGCATGCCTTGTTTATAAAATTATAAATATAAAAATAATATTAGTATTAAGAGAAACAAGATACTATTGCATCAATACAATGACACATAAAAAAATTTGAATGCTACATAAAGTAGCATTCACCAAAGTCAAGTCACCCTACAATAGTTGGATGACAAATAAAAAAAAGGAGAGGAAAGTTATTTATCATCGGAATTTTCTTCAGTAAATTCCCCTTGGTCAGAAGCACTTTCCTCTAATTCAACCTCTTCGGACGAAAAAATAGGTACAGGATCAAAAGCTTCACTGAGGAGATTATCAATAGGTATCAGCTCCCAGAAGTTTCAAAGGTCAGCCTTTGGAAATAAGGCATGAATTTCACAAAGGTGAACAATTTTTTGCTCTTCAGCATTTTTAATTGCCGCTAGCATTTCCTTCATACATTCGTTTTTAGCAGCAACAACAACAAGTTTTTAATCTTCTTCGAACTGAATCTTAAGAGCATTCATGTTCTCTATTAACGTTTTCTTCTCATCCTCACTCTTGTTTAGTGAAAGTTGAAGAGTAGAGTATATTTGTTTCTCCTCAAATAACTCTTGAGCATGTTTATATTTGAGCTATTCTATCTAATTTTTATAGAAGTGTTAAGCTCTTTTATCTCTTTTTTGTGCACAGATCTGAGATGATTTTTAGATGAATGATCCCTCTAAGGGATTCCAATATGGCAGTTTGAAATCAATGAAATTGGTCTTCCACGGTATCCCCAAAGATTTCCGTCATTCTCTTCTCAGCAACAACAATTTTCTTTTGACGAACCATTTCCTTCGCCATACTCTCTAAGTAGCTTTGGGAAAACTCAACTTCTTGGCATAATTTTGTGCTGTAGCGCCAAGGTTGGTAAATGGTTGGAGACCAAGTGCAACTTCTTCGGATGGCTCTTCAGTAGGTATGAATACTGGACTGGTGTAGGGCATAAGAGCGTAGGTAGACGAAGGTAAAGATATGTTTGACTCAATTACCTTGGGAAGAACAGGAGTAGACCTTTCACCATAGTGTTGCAGTTGGTCCTGAATCCCTTGGACATATGGATCTTCATCTCTATCGAGCTCTTAAGATTGATCAATGTTGATGAAGTTATCAGGATCAAAGTGATTGTCTCCTCGATAATTATCTCCTGTAGTTTCTCCTTGTTGATTGTTTATTTCATCATTACCTACTTCAGCATCTCTTTGTTGATCTTCCACCATAATGACTTTGTCAGCTTCGGAAGCCAGCACTTCTTGAGGGGTTTGTACAGTTTTTTTGCCTTTTTTTGTGGAGGCATTTTAGATGTAATATTCTTTTTCTTCGAAGTAGCAGTCTTCTTTCTTTTTGGGGAAGACTCAACCTCTTCTCCTTCGATGGTGGGGAGATTTTTTATGTTGTCTTCCTCTTTGCTTTTGGTTGCATCGTCGGTACCTCTGAAGGGCTAGCACCAGATGTGTTAGTTGCTTCTTTATTCTTTTTCCCTTTCTTTTTTGAGGGAAGATGACTCTCTGACCTATTTCGAACTGGAAGAAGCACCTTACCATCAGGTGCCACTAGTCTTTTCACAAATAGGATCGGATTTGGGGGCTCTATCGGATTTTCAAGAAAGTCAGCACCCAGTGTGATTCGCCAAAACTGGTTGTTGATGAAGTTAATAGGTAGAAAAGCTGAGTGGAACTCATTGCCCACTTCTTTTCTGCCCAAGTTGCCAACTGGGCAAAAATGTCCTTCCCATCTTTTTGACGAATTTTATATCATCTCAGAATTTCTGGATACATTAAAAAAATAAGCAAGGGATAAAAGTAATATAGTTAAAGTAAATACAAAATATAGAAAAATAAAATGAGTTTACTATTACTCCTCTAGACGAGGTTAAGTCTTGATGGGTTCTCCTCACATATCTATTTCCTATTCTCCAAGGCTCCATAAATAAAGACAAATCTTCGTTTCCAGAATTTTTTAGCCTCGAGCAAGTCATCGATGATTTTGAGGTCATCATCCAAAGTAAGGTAGTAAAAGAGAAAAATAGGTCCATTCGAAAGTTTAGTCAGGAAAATGAAATCCGGAGTAAAGAGGGTAATTTGGGCAAGTCTAGAAGCCACAATTATAGATTAGAGGGTGAATCATTGGTTGGAAGTGACTTGTGTGGGACAGAGGTCTATGAGTTCGAAGTACTCCACTATCATTGGGTCTAACGGAAACCGAAGACCCTAGTTGATGATCTCCGGCTAGACCACCAGTTCATCCTTTCCACAATCAAGTGTATTTTCTCCCTCTTTTGGAAGCCGAAGCACAATATTATCTGGAATTCCCCATCACTTTTTTAAAGAGACAACCTAGAACTTGGATAGTTAATATATGGCACATTTTTTAGTGCAAATATATATTCTAGATTAATGGTCTCAGGTTCTCACATATTGAAGGAACCAGATCTTCAGAGAATTCAACATGAGCTTTCTTTTTCCTTATCCTCGGTGCTTTTGTCTTTGAAACACCCTTTACCATTTCACTGTCAGTTTCTTTTGAAGCTTCATCTTTTATATCGGCTTCAACATTCGATTGGATAGCTTCAGAGTCGACTTCCTCCTCGGATGTTTCATCTACAAGTTTAAGTGGGTTAGGATTCGAGGTTGATTCTCTTTTGTCATTGATTGAGGGGCTTTGTTTACACTTTTTAGTTGTCTCAACAACTTCCCTCATGGGAGGAGAAGAGGATGTAGGATTCGAATTATGGTCAGCATCGTCCCCCATAACTATAAAGGTTTCTCTTTTAAGGGTTTGAGGAAGCTGAGTTTTTTAATGAACTGGAAGGGTTTTCTTGTGCAGTTGTCAAAGGGACTCAAAGCTTAGTGGAGAAATAATTTATTCTGATCTTCTTGAATTAGATCTGGTTTGGGTTACTTTGCAATTAATTCGAGGATTTGAACTTACAGAAAGATTCGAGGTGATGATCTAGCTAGAGATGGTAAAATTCGAGGCATTTTTTGTGTTTGAGTTTTGGATGATTGACTTTCTTCTAGAAGAGAAGAATTTGAAAAGGCAGGATGAGTTCGATTTAGATCAAAGTTACCGTAAAAATATATCTTCTCTATGTAAAATCGAAGGGTGTTGTTTATCAATCCAACTGCTCTATATTCATCTACCCTTTCACTTATGCAAAAGTAATCATATGCTCTAAAATGAGGTTTATGTCTATCTGAGGGAGGATGAATTTCTGGGTTTTTTTGCTCTTGTCTTTTTTATATTTGGATGTTTTCTCATAAACAGACTTAAAATATGGGTGGTGGATTTTTATTTTCCAGCAAAGGTAGCTTAAAAATTGAAGACTCAGATGAAGGTAGCCAAGAAATCTCAAGAACAAGCAGACTCTCTCTAAAATATGATGTGAAGCAAAATGAGGCACAAAAAGGTATTTATAGAAAGAAACGTCTCCACATTAAAACGTCTGAAGCAATGCCAAAAAATGTCTGAAGCAATGACAAAAAATTTCTTTAATTCGAGGACGAGACTTTGTAAAAAATATGGGGACATTAAACTCAAAGCAGTTCGAACCTTGGCTGAAGGGATTTTTCTCCACTAATAAATATTTCCGATGATAGTTAGTTCTTATTCACTGAATTTCATAAGAACTAAAGGCGCTACTAATAAGAAAATAGAATCTTGAGGGTCAAATTATAATAAACAAAATCTTGTATAATAAGTTACATGCTTGTGGGAGAGCTTTGGAACTTTATGTAAAGAGAAAGGGCTAGAATACAATTATACCTTATGCATAACAGATTCTATTACGCTCAAGTCTTGGTGCCTCTATATAAAGGTCAGGGCTAAACTTAATAAAGGATTCTGATTTTTTGGTTTAACCGTTTAATCTCTTCACACCATTTACCATGTACAAAACCAAAACCAACTTATTTTGTAGGACACGATCGAGGCGAGAATCCACGTAAAGGTAGATATGTACATAACATGTGGAGAGATATATGATATACTACACATTAATATCTAACGACTATCATCAGGTTGATATTGGGTAAGGTTATCAAATACTTACTATCGACGTTGTATAATTTCAACCAATCCAATCTATCAAGTATGTCGTCTACATTTTCTACACCATAAAAAACTGTCACCCAAAAATTGTGTTGGCTTTTTAATTAGCAAATCAACTCTTGTCTCACCGATTTCCACGAATCGAAACATTTATATATCAATATTGATGAGTATGTTTCTTTGAATTGCTTTAGTAATTGAGATAAGTAAAACTTTTAGAGAGAGAAATGGATTTTAGAGAGAGAAAGTTAAAGTATAGAAGTGTTCTAACTCAAAAGTGCAACCCCTTCATTAGTTCAGCTTTGGCCTTTATATAGAGGCACAAATACTTAGCTTACAACTGAATACAGTTACATAAAAAGGGCTAATTACACTTTTAGTCATCGACCAAAATACATAATTCTAAAGTCATCTTCTAACTTTACCGTCTGTTACATAATGTTTAATTATTTACATTTAAGTCCCTAAATTTTCACTTCCTTATCAGTAGCCCCCTTAGTTCTCATATCAGTAAATGAAAGAGAACTAATTATCTTCGGATTTAAGCAAAAGTGATGATAACTTGCTCTTCTATAATCCAAAGTAGGTCGATCATCCTGTTACATCATTAATTCCTCCAAGCGGATCAGAATATATCCATTGATAGTCACCTTCTCATTTCTTGTTTCGACGTAAAATTAATAATCTTAAATATCAAACCTATGTCTAAAAAAATCATGACCTCCTAGGTGCTAGACCTACACCTAAGCCTTTAGCATAGCAAGTGTCGAACTCTTATCCACGCAACCGTTTCAAATTATGCCCAACCAACATAAACCTTTCCCACTTCTCAACACATCTTTTCTCCTCTTATAAATTTATTTATCTCCTTCTTTGATCCATAAACAAAATTTCTTCAGAGAGAGAGTGCATAAAACCTTTAAACTCCTTTGCTACCTTCACCCACTTCTTCAAATTTATTGGCTACCGCCACCAGAAATTCATATTTTCTGGTCAACCTTCAACCAGTTTATGAGAAAACGCCAAAAATCCAGAAGATCCAAGGCCAAAATTCCCAAAGAACCTAAATCTCCAAAATCAGACAGCAACGTCTTCAGAGCTTACGATTATTTATGCATAAGTGAAAGAGCAGAAGAATACAGAGCTACTGGATTAATAAGCAATGCTCCCTTTGGAATATCCACAAAGGCCATTCATTACGGTAATTTTGATCCTTCTAAAGTTCCTGATTTTTCACCTTCGCCTCAGTCTTTAAACACTCGAACGCCAAAAGCTGCTCGAATCTCACCTTTTATTTCTCAATCATCACCTCAAATTAGTTGTGCAATAAACAAATCTTCTTCAAATCAGTCTGAAGTAACCCATTCCTCAAGCAACCTTTCAAAAACTTGTCCCTCAACGTTCCCCCACGAGCTCTTAGAAAAAAGACCTTCATAACTAGATGCTGATGTTATATCGAATCCATCTACCAATTTTCCTCCCCCAGGGGATATTGTTGAGACAGTTACTTCATCTCGATAAAATCCCTCAAATAATCCTCCATAACTAAAAGATGAAATATTAGAAGAAGTTGACTGTGATGGTACTCAGTCAAATAATGAGGCTGATACAAAGGAAGAAGCTTCGAAAGAATCAGAGAATGCTGCTCAAGGGAAAGTCCGTAAACCAAGAGTAAAGAAAGCTTTTATTACCATATCCAAGGAGAAAAATGCTCTAATTAGGAATTACTTGAGGTCTCTTGAACCGAATTATATTTTAGCTCTAACAAACGTTTAGTACATATACTATGAAGAGAGCCAAGCATTTGATATGAAGAAGCAATGAGGAATTAGGACAACATCACACTTCGTATTCCCAAAAAAAAAGAAACACCCCTTGACTGCAAAAAAGACGACCTAGTTGTCTATCCAAAAATTATCAACTGGGGTCTTCGATTCCCACTGGATCCCATGATAATTGATTAATTCGAATAATTGGATTTGTATCCAACACAGGTGACACCAAATCAATGGTTTACACTTCTTTCCGTAATCATGGCCTCCCGCTTGTCCAAAATCCCGATCAACATCAAAGACTTTATATCTTAAACCAAATTATCCAAGGGACCCGTGCTTCTGTTTTACTATCTTACGTTGGATGACGGCTTAAAGATCATCGACGATCTTCTGGAAGCAAACAAATTTCAAAATAAAAAATTTATCTTTATTTCAGGCGCATGGGAAAATGGTAAGGAAACATCCGAAGCCAATCCCTCAAGATTGAACCTCGTCTGGAGGAGTAATCGTAAGTCTCTTAATATTATTTTTTAAATTAAATTTTCAACCGTTGTTATTCTTATTCATTATCAATTTACATATTCCGAACAGAAATTCCGAGGCATTATGCCATTCGCCGAGAAAAAGCCAAAGAAACCTTCATTAAACTTGTTGTTTGGGATGAAAAATAATGGAATAACGCCTTCCACACAGCTTTTGCACCTATCAATTTCCTCAACAGTCACTTGTTTCCGACCATAACTGAAGAATTTCCTCTTGAAAACTTGACGGAGACTCCCAACCCTCGACAAGACATAAAGAGATTGGTTCATACCGATTGCAAAGTGTTCTTGCCCATCCGCAACAAATCAGACAGCCACCTTCCTAAAAATAAATTAGAAAAAAAGAATAAAAAGAAAGCTAGTACATTTGGTGCTAGCCATTCAACAAATCTGATGTCGAAAGGTTCGAAATGAAAAACAAAATAAAGTACACTTCCCACCATCGAAGAATGAATAGAAATAAGTCCTTCTTCAAAAAAGAAGAAAATTGCTGCACCTTCGAAAAAGAAGAATACTACTAGAGCCAACCTCTAGAAGAAAACAAAAAAGAAGGTTAACGAGGCTATCGAGGAAATACTATCCGATGATAATGAAGTTGTAGTTGTCGATAACCAGAAAAATCATCAAAAAGACAATGAAAATAACCTTGAGGATGCCACCATTCAGCAAAAACGCAACTGTCACCACAGAAGATAACCAAAGTGATGATTACTTCTACCCTAACAATTTTATCAACTTCGATGAGTCACAAAAGCTTGCTGGAGAAGAAGATCCTGTCATTCAAGAGATTCAAACTCATCTATATAATTTTGGTAGAATATCCACACCCTCTGCCTCCGAAGCATCATCTCCTGAAATCGCTGTTCATACTGTTCCTACAACATCTTTAGATCTCATTCCTCTGTCTAGTCTAGTGTTTTTTCCTCCTGTTTAACCAAACCCAGACGTCCTCGCTGCACTTCAACCCCTTTCCAATCTTAACATTGCAGCGAAAACACTTACTCAAGAAATTAAGGCTTCTCAAAATCATCTAAAACGAATGGCTAAACATATGGTTCACTACAAAGGAGCTGCTGAAGCTGAGAAACAACTGAGGGAATGATTCGGTAATCATATAAGAGATCAAATTCATGAATTTGAAATTGAAAGTTTTGAGCTAATCAAAGGACTTCTATTTATCAAAAGGCATTTACGAGAGCAACATCGAATCGAGAAAGAAAATCTAAAAACTACACATCAGGAAGAGATAAATCGACTCAAAGTTAAACACCTCAAAGACTTAGCTGTTGAGAAAAAGAAATTCGATGAGCTTCAGACTTCTCTTACCAAAAGCGAAGCAGAAAAGAAAAACTTGATCGATGAGATAACCACACTGAAGACCAAATTTGAGAAGGAAAAACAATTTGTTGTCACTGCTATTGAAGATGAGTGTACCAATGATATATTAGCAGTTATCAATAATGGAAAAGAAGAGAGGGCCATCATACTTCTTCGGGAAATTCATGCCACATATCCTAAGATAAATCTTTCCGGCTTTTGGAATGAAATTCTTGTTGAACAGTGCCCGAGCGAAACCTTCGATCATATCCCAAGCTCATTGTCCGAAGAGGAACCATCCAAAGAGGGCTCTGAAGATGAATAATTTTACTATCTTTTAAATTTTCATTATCTTTTTGTACTTGTCATATCAGTGTTATAACTTTTGTACCCATCAAATTACTTTGAATGACAAAAGGTTTTGTTTACGCTTCATGCTTTATATCAAGTTATATTCAGGTTTAATCATTATTTATATTAATTATTCGAGGTAAAAACATAATAAAATACTTTAAATAACCATTACAATGCATAACACCTCGAATGTTATAGTGAAGTGAACGTAGCACTTTGAAAACCATAGTTCGTTTATTGAACGTAACACTTCGAAAACCATAGAGTGTTTAATGAACGTATCACTTTGAACATGGTTGTTTCTTCGAAAAGTGTATTTAACACTTCAGAAGATTCTACTCTTGGTCAACATCAAAGATGATCAGTCTTTGATCAGTTACCAAAATAGTTCCAATAAGTACTTGTGAACAACTATTGGCTAAAAAATGCATTTTATTGATAGCTTTGAATATGTATATAACGCCTCGTTAAAACCTCCCTGGGCCAACAGGGTAAGAAGAGTGCGATAATCAATCAAAAGAAACAAATTCAAAATACAACATATATATATTCCTAGTACAACTTAAGATGTTGTATATTCCATGAATGTTGAAGCATCCTCCCCTAATTATCACAAAGACGATAAGACCCTGACTTTATCCTTTCAACAACCATATAAGGTCCTTCCCAATTCGGGGTCATTTTCCAAAGCTCTTCTCCTTCGTGTGTAGGAATACTTTTCTCAACACTTTATCACCTACTTTAAAGTCCCTCTTTATTACCCTCGAATTGTACCTATTTCTCATAAGAGTTTGATAATGGATTACATTTAAATGAGGTCGAACTATTTTCTCATCAATCAGATCCAAATTTTCTCTCTTAGCTTCGTCATTGGATTCTTCATAATATTGAGTTATTCTAAAAGATGACATCGTAGATTCTACAGGGCTAACAACATCCATTCCATATGCTAAGGCAAATGGAGTTTCTTTAGTAGCTTCTCTAGGAGTTGTTCGATAAGCCCAAAACACCTCTTGCAAATAATTGGGCCATTTTCCTGCTGCTCCTGTTAAATTCTTCTTCAAACCTTCTAAAACAGATCTGTTTGTCACCTCCACTTTCCTAATTGCTTGGGGATGAAAAGGTGTTGAAAAACATTGCTTAATTCTTTTTGAAGCGCATAATGAAGCCATTTATTTATTATTAAATTGAGGACCGTTGTCCATAGTAATTCTCCGAGGCACTCCAAAACGACAGTAAATACTGTTTACAATGAATTTAATTGCATCATTCGCTTTTGTTCCAGATAACGGCTCTGCTCCTGCCCACTTTGTAAAAATAGTCTACTGCAACAATTATTATTTGCTGCCTCCATATGTCATCGGCAAATGTCCCACTAAATCTATTCCTCACCTATCAAACGAAATGGCTTCAGTAATAGACATAAGTGGAATTCATGGCTTATAAATAGAATTGGAAAACCTTTGATAAGTATCACAGCCTCGAACCAAATTCTTGGCATCGTCCATAATCGAAGGCCAATAAAACCCTACAAGCAAAACTCGACGAGATAATGCCTTAAACCCACAATGTGTTGATCATTCTCCATCATATAACTCTGATAAAACTTCCTATGATTCTTGTCTATTCAAACATCGTAATAATGGCCTACTCAACGCTTCTTATACTAAATTCCATCCAAAAATATGTATCCAAAAGCTTTATCGCGCAACTTTTTGGCCAATTTTGCATCGCCATGCAGTTCTCCCTTAAGCAAAAAATTCAGAATATCAGTTCGCCAATCGCCTCGGACTGCACATGTAGTAACAAATAATTTCTCAATATAATCACATTGGTCTGATTGAGTTAAAATTGAAGGAATCTCTTGCAGTAAAATCTAATGATACTCTTCCTTGTACGCAATACTCGCTAATGAATCAGCCACTGCGTTGTTTTCTCGACTTATATGCTCCACAACAACGTGCTCAAATAAGAGCATCAAATTTTGAAGCTCTCGAATATACAAAATTAGGCTATCCTTTTTTGCTTTGGAGTTTCTAGAAATACTTGATTTGCTACCAACTGATAATCTTTCTCTAATCGTACTGATGTTGCTCCACATATATTCGCAAGTCTCAAACCAGCTAAAGCAACTTCGTATTTAGCTTCGTTATTTGAAGCATGAAAATCAAATTTAATAGACTGAAGCATTGTTTATCCGGATGGAGCAACTAACTGAACTCGAGCACTGCATCCCAAAACACAAGATCCACCCTCAGTTCGAATAACCCACGTCAAATTTCATGGTAAGACATCCTTACCATCTTCTGTTTCCAATCCACTTGAATGAAATTCCACAAAAACAATTTGCCAAATCTTGCGCTTTAATTGCAGTTCGAGGTGTGAATACAATGTCATAATCTCCCAACTCCACTGACCATTTGGTCATTCTCCCTGAAATATCAGGACGTTATAAAACATTTTTAAGGGGAAATGAAGTCCGAATCTCAATGGTATGGACTTGAAAATAAGGACGTATTTTTCTAACAGCCATCACCAATGCCAATGCTAATTTTTCGAGCTTCAAATATCTCTTTTCTGCTGCCACCAAACTTTTGCTGACATAATACACCGCCTTCATAATTCCTGAATTTTCACTTACCAATACTGCACTTACTCCAAAATCTGATACCGCAATGTACAAAAAGAGTTGTTCTCCACTTCGAGGCTTTGATAAAATTTCTGGTGATGACAATAAATCCTTGATGCTTGTAAATTCTGTTTCGCAAGCCGAAGTCCATTCGAATTTCTTTGACTCTCGCAACACTTGAAAGAAATGAAAACATTTATTAGAGAATCGAGAAATAAATCTATTAAGTGCCGCTAAAATTCTTGTCAAAATTTGCACTTCTTTAATAGTTCGAGGCGAGTTTATTGATATTACAACTTTCAACTGTTCTGGATCAGCTTCTATCCTTTTTTCACTGATAACAAAACCTAAGAACTTCCTTGATCGAACTCCCAAGGTACATTTTCAAGATTCAGCTTTACTCTTATGGCTCTTAAATTCAAGAATGTCTCTTCAAAATCTTCCAAATGTGCCTCATCTGCTAAGCTTTTTACCATCATGTCATCAATGCATACTTCCATATTTCTTCCAATTTGAATGGAAAATTCTTTATTCATTAACCTTTGGTAAGTGGCACCGACATTCTTCAATCCAAAAGGCATAACCTTATAATAATGTAAACCCCTGTCAGTGATGAAAACGATACATTCTTGATCCTTCGGATCCATTTGGATCTAATTATATCATGCAAAAGCATCCATAAAAGTCAATATCTTGTTTCCCAAAGTGGAATCAATCATCCGGTCTATTCGAGGAACATGAAATGGGTCTTTTGGACAGGCTCAATTTAAGTCTGTAAAATCCACACGCATTCTCCACTTTCTATTTTTCTTCTTGACCACTACTGGATTTCTCGTCCAAAAAGGATACTGTGATTCCCTTATATGTCTGACCCTGGATAAACGATCCACTTCGGAAAAAATTGCTTCTGCTTTTTCTGATGAAAATGCCCTATTTTTTTGAATTACATGCTTCACCCTCGGATTGACAGATAAACTATGACAGATTACTTTGATCGGTACACCTACCATATCCTCTGTTTTCCAAGCGAAAACATCCAAATTAGGAGACGAAAATTGCAACAGTCGTTGACGTAGAACTGAGGTTAGTAAGGTTCCTATTCGAAGTGCCTTCACTTTAGAAAAAGTATACTCCTCAATCTCTTCACTTACTGTTAAGGACCCTGGGATTTCCCTCGGATATTCAACCCTTTCATCTAAATCTGAGGTCAACCCCCCTGACTCCTATTCATTCATCATATCTTTACTGTTGGATCTTCAAATCCGAAGTGCAGTGACATAGCATTCCCTTACAACGTTTTAGTCACTTCGAACGACCCCCACACGATCTCCAACTACATATTTAAAACATTGATGGACTGTCGACACAACGTCATACATCTTTGACAACCAAGACCTTCCAAAAATGGCATTATAGCTTGTGGGACAGTCCACCACCATAAAAAGCACTTGAACCTTTTTCTTGAAGGGTCCCTTTTCCAAACTTACCTCCCCCTCGAGTTCTCTTATTACCTGTGCAGTCACTCCGATGAACCCAATGATTGTGCGCTCTGACTGAGACATTCGAGGAAGATTGCGCATCTTGTCACATGTTACTTTAAAAAGAACATTCGCGGAACTCTATATATCTATAAGAACACGTCTAATTTCAATGCCATCAACTTCTACGCAAATAACCACCGCATCCTCATGTGGCCCCGCAGTTCCTCGCAAATCATCATCATCGAACAAAATAAAAAGAATGTCTTTTTTGCCGTACAAATGAGTAGACATTCTCCCCTCTATCTGAATTTTCAAATTGACAACATGTCTTTTCCTCAAACTACCGATATTACTAGTCATCGAATCACCCCAAAAAATAGCCAGTGACTCGAAATACTCACACAGACTTCGAACGTGCCCTTTCTTTATTGGTTTTTCCACTACCATCAAGATTAACCTATTTGGATCCATATCCAAATATTCTGAAGTAACATCAAATTCATCAACCTTCAAATCTAGAATCATCAAATTTTCAGATTGTGCATTTGGGTTGGCTAGTTGTGAATTCGATGCTGGATTTTTTTCAATGTACTACCCTGTGACTTTACATAAGTCAACAGCTTTCCATTCTCAATCAAAAAAATTGGACTTCATTTTTCAAAACAATGCAATCATTGGTGTCATGACCAATGTCATTGTGGTACCTACAGAACTTGTTATTCCGCTCCTCCATTGGCATGTTGATTGGAGCGGGCTTCGTGAAATTTACATAACTCTTAGTTTTATCAAAAATTGCTACCATGCTTTCAGTCAAATCCGCATAATATTCAGGCCTTATCCACTGATTCGGCCTCGACCTATTAAATTAATAAGATAGAGACTGGTTCGAATATCCACCGGTTTAAGATGGTAAATTGTTATTCCTTGGACGTGATCGTTGATTAGCATTTGAAGATTGTCCTTGCTTATGGAACACATGTCCTGAATATCTTGGAACGTTAACTGCTCCTCCTTGGACCCTAGTTGATTCTTCAACTTTGATTTGATCTTTAATTGAGCCATTAATGCTCCAAAAGTGAAAGCCCTCCTTTTCATTGTCTCATTAGCCAGATCCCCTGGCAATAACCCTTGGCGAAAAGCTGTCATCGCCACTGCCTCTTCACAGTTATCCAAACTTTCATTTGTTAAAACAAATTGCTTCGTGTAAACCTTTAAAAAAAATTCAACTGTCTGCTTGCATTGGATTATTGTGTTATCGTTTGCTCTCATCTCTTTACTACAAAAATCTGTCTTTGAAAAGCAGCTTAAAAGTCTCAAAATTTGAAATGGATCTCCTTGGAATTTGGTTATACCATTTCAAAGTTGTCCCTTTAAAAGTCTGTGAAAAATCCCGACATACCAGTCTGTCTTCATCCTCGAAGTTCATCATATAATTTTTGAATTGTTCGATGTGATCATCCGGATCTTGCATCCCATTGAACTTTTCAATTTTGGCTATATCAAAACGCTTTGGAAGCATAATAGATCTGATTTCACTTGTCAATGAGGAATTCATTTAATCGACACCTTGAACATATTGATCTTCAGTTCCCATTACTGCATATAAATTTAATCAGCCTCATCATACTGATTCGACGTGTTTACCTCACACCAATTTGAATCCCTCAAACAGCGAGGTATACTATCTCTCCTAGATTTGTGCTCTTTCTTGTATTTTCGAGGCTGATCCCTCTCTTCTTTCGAAGAAACCCTGTGCCTTTTAAAAACCGAGCCAGAGCTCTCAACCTCCTCGTCACTAAATGTGACACACTTTTATTTATCCTTCTTTTTTTTTCGGGAAAAATGACACTATTTTGGAGCTCTGAAGCGCGCCTTCTTCTGCTCATTCTTAATCTGATGATCATTGCAAGACCGATAAAAGTTGATTCCAGCTTCAGTTTGTTCATTCATTTATCTCACCTTGAACTTCACCCTTGCTGACTGAATTTCCTGCTCTCTCTGATCATATTTCTCATTCCAAGCATTTATCTTATCTAAGAGCTGATTCATTTGTACTTCTATATCAAATGGATTTTGGTGGATCAGAGAAAATCCTTTTGGTGTATCATTTGTCCTCTACAGATCTTCCCTTAATGTCTCGATAGCTGATCGAACCAAAGGATTGTTTTCTGGATTCATTATATAAGTTCAAGATTGTTTTTCAAGATTGATAAAATTCGAGCTGAAAAAATATACACTGATTGTTAATCGTCCCAGTGGAGTCGCCAATTTGATAAGTATGGTTCTCTGCATTGCTTTAATAATTGAGAGAATTAAAACTTCTAGAGAGAGAAAGTTCAAGTATAGAAGTGTTCTAACTCAAAAGTTCAACCCCTTCATTAGTTTAGCTTTGGCCTTTATATAGAGGCGCAAAGACTTAGCTTACAACTGAATACAATTACATAAAAAAAGGCTAATTACACTTTTAGTCCTCAACGAAAATACATAATTCTAAAGTCCTCATCTAACTTTACTGTCTGTTACATAACGTTTAATTATTTATATTTAAGTCCCTAAATTTCCACCACCTCATTAGATATAGCTACGGGCCCGATAACCGCACTGAGCGTCTAGACCAATGTCTACCACGCTAGTAATATAATCAAGTAAATAATTTGGAAATAATCCCTCATAACCAATAAGATCATTGATCTAAAAATTATTATTTGTTCGAGATAATTTATTTTTCTACTTCGGGGGAGCTTTAGCTTCGTTAGTAGGATTGGGTTTGTTTTCGAGTCGGCCAAGGTAGCCACTGTACCGGGTGTGCTAGTTCTATGGCCTTGACTAGATCCATATTAGAACAAAGATAAATCTCGTTTATTCAATTTTTTGGGACCGACCTTTTTATGACCCTTAGTAATTACCGGCTCCTTAGGCTCTAATACATGACTTGTTTCAGGTTTGAGGATTTGCATCACCCTATTTATAATATAATCTTGTATATTTGGGTCATAACCATTAATAGGACTATCTATCATGTCGATTTTCCGTGTTAGGTTATCTTCTGTATCCATTTTATATTTACGAACGATCTTTAAAGTACTCCAATGTACATCATATTCTACTAGAGGAAATAGCCGACATTCTCGCTCGGTCATAGCTAGCTCACAAGCACACAATAATCTGTGTGTTTTCCTATAATACAACAACAAGCTACTCGATATATCCTTATATTTCTAACACGTTCATAACTCTCGTCGATAATATCTAAAGTTGTAAAAGATAAAATACCTTATAATTATTTATATATAACAATTTTATACAACACTTATGGACGATAGTTACTTCTTTCTAATGATTCAAAAATGGTAGAGTGTTGTGCATCAAACAATTTATGAACATATGTCCAAAATTGTTCAAAATTATATAGACTTGTATTGAGGTAACATTTTAGGTTAGTGAACACTCTCCATCCTATAATATATAACCAAATAAATTATGATTATAACATTGAATGTAAAAAGTTTAAGTTTATATTTGAATATATCACTTACTGATCGCTAGTTTGGTTGCCTAAATGTTTATGTTCGTTTGTGTAGATATGAAGAAAAAATTCACTGTATATTATTACCCATTGATTCATTATATAATCTATTACCCTTTGGAAAAATGAGAACACTTACTTTAGTGTTATAAGATTTTTGTTATACTCCTCAACCGCGTTTGATTGGGCAACGATGTCATAAACTTCCATAAACTCATCTGCAATATCTATTTTGGGCAACATATTTCTGGCGTAAGTTGAAATGTTTTTGTTAATATACTATTTGTATAACATGAGGGTAACATCTCGAAAAATATCTTCAATAGCTCACATCAACGTTAGAAGATGGCAAAAAACCTGCTCAAAAACTCTATAGAAGATGGCAAGCTATTAGTAAAAACTAAAATTTCATCAGCAAACACAATACATGGAACCAGGTAATCAGTTCTAGCAACATATTTCATCTTAATATTTCTGTTAAAGAGCATATACATTCCTTTAACAAGCACTTCTTCACCGAGGATGAAAAAGGCTGGGAGAGAGTGGATCTCCTTGCCTTAAACCTCTCAACATGTGGAAATAATCAAATACTTCCCCATTTATGAGCATATAAATATGAACATTACTAATCATTCTTTTGATAAGGCGGATGAACTTAGTAGAGAAACCAAACAGGAGAAGAACTTTTAAAAGAAAAGCATGTGAAATCCTTATAAAAGCATTGGACATGTTGAGTTGTATCATGATGTTGCATGTTTTGGGCTTTCTGTTGATGTCATGCATAAGCTTTTTTGAAATTAAGATATTGTCTTGAATCAACCTTCCTTTCATAAAAGCAGTCTGCAAATTAGAGACAATTCTAGGCAAGATATTAGATAGCCTCTGATTGATAAGGCTAGACAAGATTCTGTTTAACATAGTACACAGCCCAATTAGTTTGTAACTACTCCACTCAATAGGATTATTATTCTTGGAAATTAAATAGATCCCAGTGGCAAATATTCCTGTAGGAATATCATTTCCATTAAGGAAATCATCTAGCGCATTGCATAAATCTAACTTAATAGTGTTCCAACAGAATTTGAAGAAGAAAATATTAAAACCATCAATGCCAATGACACTGTCAGTTTTCATATTATTGATTATCCTCCACACTTCCTCCTCATTAGTGTTATTAAGAAGAGCCTCATTATTATCCTTAGATACCAAGGAAGGGATAAAATCATAGATGCTGTTTTGAAGCAGGTTGGTGTCATCATTTCTGTTTAGAGAAGCCATGATGTTCTTGTAGTAGTTAGCTGTATAATTTCCAATGTCTTTCTGATTCTGGATCCAGGTATCACCGTCTTTTATACTTTTAATTTCATTCTTTCTTCTCTTCTTAGAAACATATGCATAATAAATCTTAGAGCTTCCATCACCGTCTTTTAACCAACTGTTAAAACACTTCTGCTTCCAGTACATCTCTTCATTTCTAAGGGGCTGAATATGAAGACTATTGGCTTTGGAGAGGTTAGCTTTAGACTCTTGGTTATTGTTGTTGTAATGCAGAATCTCCATCTTTCTTACATTGTCTTCAGTAACTTTGACATTATCAAAGATATTGCCAAAGTACTTAGAATTTCAAACCTTAAGACAGAGCTTTAATCTTCTTAGCTTGTACCTGTTGAGTTACTATTTTGCCTTAGTAAATTGTTAAGAGAGAATTCTAGAGATAGAAAGATCTAGAGAGTTTTTAGAGAGAAAAAGTACAAATGAGTTTCAAAGAAAAAGTATTCAACCATTTTATTAGAGTAGTCTTGTCCTTTATATAGAGGAGCCAAAACTTAGTCTCAAACTGAAATCTGTTACAAAAGAGGACTAATTGATGTTTAGTCCTTAACAATTATACATAGTTACAAATACTCTCTAAAACTTACATCAGTTACAATTTAAGGACAAACTTACAGTACTTATAATTAAAATCTTAAATTTATATTATTTACAATTTAGCCCTCAAAATCCTATTTCCATATGAGTACCAGAATACATGACTAGGCTTCCCATGGATAAACATCTTCCAATCATGTTCAACAATACTAAAGGAACTCTCATCGTTAGCCCAAGTGTTTAAAAACTTAAAAGATTTCTTTTTGTGAATTGAATGAAGAATGTTAGAGTAGCTAGCTGTTATAAGTAAGGGGGCATGGTCAGAACAAGTTCTGACCATGTGAAAAACCTGGGTTTGATTGAAGGTTTTCCACCAATTGTCATTGATAAGAGTTCGATCGAGCCTCTTCCATTTAGTGCTTCTGGACCAAGTGAACTTAGACCCTCCATATCCAGCATCCTCCATATTGTAGGCTTTAATCGTTGTGTTGAAATTGTCCATATTAGCTTGACAGTTTGAAATGTAGCCCAATTGCTCATCATGAGAGGAGATAGTGTTGTAGTCTCCAGCACACATCCAAGCTTTGTTAGAAGCATTAAAACTCAGCAAGTTATTCCAAAGATCAACTCTTTGAATACACTGACATTTGGCATAGATAGAAATTAGATAAAAGTTGTCCACAATGCTAAGGTAAACCATCTCCTTATGTAACCATTGGTCCAAATTCTGGATGATATCAAGCCTGATATCATCTTTCCAAAATGTCCTAATATTATTAGATATATTAGATATATAACCTTTAAAACTAAGAGACTTAGCAATCTCTTCTACTTTTTCAATCTTGGCCATATGTTCATGAATTGTAAGGATCCTATTGCTTTCAGTCTTGACCATAAAAGCCAGTCTCTTTATGGTTGGCTTGTTGTTGAGACCCCTTGTATTCCAATTAATCATTCTGACCATTATCAGAATAATTTTTTTGAAATTTATCCCCTGAGTTTAGGGACTTGATTGCTAGTTTACTTGATGATCTTCTTCTTTTTGCATATTTTAATTTCATCTTGATGATTTTATTGAAGCTTTGGTCAGGGGAGGAGGTTGGAGAGACAAAACAACTTCCTATACTTTCAGGGTCTGGTGTTGTGGTATAATCAATTCCATGAAGATTGGACTCGATGCATTCATTCTCCAACTTTTTCAAACCTTATATGAGATCAGTGCTGTCTTTTGGAGATGAGTCTTTCCTGGTTTTAACTGGTTGTGTCTCTAGAATATTAATCTGTTGGAGCTTTTGCTTTAGTTGTTCATGAAAGGACTGATGTTGGATGTTTTGGTCTTGCACATACTGATTGTTGCTTTCTTCTTTTCCGAATCTCGATCTTTTTGTGTTATAATCGACTTTATTTTCTTTCTGTAAACTTTGATAGTATTTTGAGTATTTCTGGAATCATTATTGCTATGAGCTTCTGTTGCTTGTATCCCAGAATCGTTCTCAACATTCTCAGTATTTTCAGCGTTCTCAGCATCTTCCTTTTTGTCTTCCTCACCAGTCTTTAAGATTTTCTTGCATTCAGATTGTTTATGTCCTATGTGAAAGCATTAATTACAGTATGAAGGAACGTTTTTGTAACTGATGGAGATCCAACATCCATCATTTATCCTAAAACCAATCCACATTTTGCGCTTCAGTTTTTTTGAAAGATCTATCTCTATTTGAGCTTAACAAGCATTGCCATGCGCTCTATTTTTCTCTGGAACCACCACCATGTAGGTAGTTACTATGGCTGCAACAAGATCGTTAACAATTTTCGAATCATAAAAGAATTCTAGTCGTTTTTCAAAACGAACCCAAGAAAGCACAGTTGGGTTTTCATATTTCTTATTAAAATATGGATTCCATCTAAGGATTCTCATCACAAAATCATCGAATCTCCAGACATTCTTCGACCATATAATGCATATATCTTCCTTCAAGTTGAACTCAAGAAAGATATGGTGGGAATCCCAAACTTCACCACTGTATCATCCTTTGAATTTCATAGAGTCCAAGAAACTGTCCAGCTTTGATTTTTTGGGACGCCATTATTGAATTTTCCAATGAAAGTAGTTTTAGATTGTTTAAGCAGTTGATTTTTGACATCATCAGAGAACTGAATCGAAAAATGGTTCTTTATTTCTTTGATCCACTATGGGTTCATAGAAACAGAGTTTTTGCAGAGTTTGAAAAAATCGGCATAACATTTCTTGGATTTTTGTGTATTTCTTTTTTCTGTATGTTTGTGTGAAAAACAGTGAATTCTTCAAAAGACTTCTATTGGATGTTGAGAATATTCATGACAAGAAGATGGAGGAAATGACTTATTTAAAAAACAGGGAAGTTGAAAGCGTCATTTCTCGGAGCGTTCCATCCATCTAGTTACGTTTATCTTTCTTTGTCCCTTCGGGGACCTTTATTACACAAGGATAAAAACTACTGAAATTTAACAAATTGAAATTGAGATCAAAACGCGTTATGACCCAACAAGACATATTGAAATTTAAATATCAAACGATGATTGACCATTTATTGGAATATTTATATTTAATTGATAATTTAATAGGTATGAAGTGTTAAGTAACTTTTGGTATCCAATACCTATTGCTCATCGGTAATCTTTCCTACTAATTTTAGCATTATCATTTAGTTGGTAACTTAATAAATTAAAATTTATAAAATCTGATAATTTAACATTACTTGGAGGTTTTCTTAAGTATTTAGTGCAATAAATAACAGCTAATATTTAATTAACAATATGAATATGATTATCAAATGGAATTTCAACACATTATAATATTACATGACTTTAATACTCTTCAAAATGTGGTTGCATAGTCTTTCGTTTTGTCTCATTTCCTCGTTCTTCACCTTCTCTCTTGCACACCCAGAAAACAAGAAAGAGGAAACCAAGAAAACTGGAGCCCAGGAACAAGCCCTCACCTTCATCACCATCTTCTTCTCCAAAGATCAATCACGATGATTAAAGATTCACAGCGAGCTCGAACCCCTTTCAAGCTTCAGTGGAGTTCATCAGCCTCATTTGCTCTCAATGTTTTAGGGAATTAGGGTTTGGTTTTAACTTCTTTAATTGTTCACTACGGAGATTTCTTCATGAAGGTAGTGGATGTTTTTCTCAGCTCTAATACTAGTTGATTAATACTAAGAATTTATGTGTACTGGGTGTTTAGACTAAGGGCATTGGTATAAATGGAAGCCTCGAGTATCAATACCGATGTTTATAGAGGTTCTTCTAGTTCTACTAGCAGTGATTCTAGGAGATTTAGTATGTTTTCGGCTTCTAATATCATTCGAGCTCCTATTTCTACCTTGTTGGAGTATTCCGGCCTTTTACGCACGTCTCATCATCAAGAGACGGATAGCTCGACTAGTGGAGGAGGTATCGACCATCACTTTGATGATGGAGGCCGTTTCGAGGACTCCACTGTGGAAGCCGGCAACGGTGAGGTTTCCATTAGGATTATTGGTTCAGGGCCTCAAGAGGGAGAGTGGGCCAACAGAGGATTGGTTGTTGGACAGAATGATGTTCAGCCGTTGATGGGTCAGAGTGATCTTGGGGACGGAGAAGGAAATTCCGGTGAAGTAAGTGATGCTGAAGGTGGTGATGGAGTAGGGGGTGATAATAGGGATTCTTCTTACCAGAGATATGATATCCAGCAAGCAGCAAGATGGATTGAGCAAGTGCTGCCATTTCTATTGCTTTTGTTGTTTGTATTTATACGCCAGCATTTGCAGGGTATTCTTCTTCAACTTCAACACTTCTATTTAGTAGCTATATATATCTTTTACTATATTGGAGAGGGTCCCTTGTTGAGTTTTAACCTGTATCTTCTTGTATGTTTCTGAA
Source organism: Limnanthes douglasii subsp. nivea (assembly GCA_036936605.1). Classification (NCBI taxonomy): domain Eukaryota; kingdom Viridiplantae; phylum Streptophyta; class Magnoliopsida; order Brassicales; family Limnanthaceae; genus Limnanthes; species Limnanthes douglasii. The sequence continues at coordinate 55,917,617 of JAUPFV010000003.1, forward strand.
TTCGCTTTCTCTCAAGACTTTACAGGTTTCTTTGTCATAATTTGGGTTGCTACTGTCATGTTCAAGTCAAATGATATTCTCCGAAAGCAAACAGCTTTGAAGGTTCATTTTGAGTGCATAACTTTTGCTGATCAGAGTTCAGAATGGACTCCTAGTTTTAGTTAGACTTCTAATGAAACTGTTATTGCCTACAGGGAGAGAGGAAGATATCTGTTCTGCTTGGTATCTCTACGGCATTCATGCTTCATGTTATTTCTGTTTACTGGTGGTTCCGAAATGAAGATCTTTTGTACCCATTAATCATGCTGCCTCCCAAATCTATACCACCTTTCTGGCATGCCATCTTTATCATTTTGGTCAACGGTGTGTTCTCTCTTTCACTTGCAGTTCTAGCTTCTTCTGTGCTTATCATCCCAAAATGCAGATTCTGATTAGTACTGAATATATAATACTGACTATATTGGTGACTGACTGCTATGTTCCTTCCCTGTTACGATACAATGTTTGTTGTTTAAATATTCAACCAAGTATATGTTCCTAAATTCTCCAACCCTTTTATCATTCCAGCTGATGTTCTGATCCTCCTATGATTGACATACAAATTGGATTTTTACAGATACTTTGGTCCGGCAGGCAGTGATGGTATTGAAGTGTGTTCTTTTGATATATTACAAGAATAATAGGGGCCGTAATTACCGTAAGCAGGTTAGTGAATAATATATTCCTATTTAGAAATCCTTTTTCTTAATTTTGTTTAATGTTCTTTAAGTCTTGTTCTCCTATGATTGTGGACATCGTATTTCTTTTTCAAAACAAGTTGATAGTTGATATGTGACTGATTCACATACCTTTTGTTAGCTGTCTCTCTCACCCTCTGTACCATTTCTTTTCCGTTGCAGGGTCAAATGCTCACATTAGTTGAAACCCTTTTGCTTCTGTACCGTGCCTTACTGCCAACTCCAGTATGGTATCGTTTCTTCTTGAACAAAGAGTACGGAAGCCTTTTCTCATCGCTATTGACAGGGTTGTACTTAACTTTCAAGCTCACTTCTGTAGTTGAAAAGGTACATTTTTATGTGTCTTCTTTCATCTGCTTTAGCATCTTCTTTCTTCTCTTTCTAGCTAAAGCTTATTAGTAAATGACAGGTACGATCCCTTTTTACTGCATTAAAGGCTCTTTTGCGTAAAGGCGTGAATTATGGAGCTTCTGCTACACTAGAGCAGGTGCTATTTATTTCTAACACATGTTTCTCCTATTTTTTATAGACCAAAAGGTCCAGATTATTGGGTACATGAAATATATATATATCTGAAGATATAATAGTAACATATATATATATATATACAAGTGTCATGTGTCAAGTAATTGTCTTCCTCGCTTTGCCAAATGCAACCCGTTTGTTGTCTAGAATATCTTTTACCCTGGTAAATATTTATTAGCCTAGCGCGCATAGCTAGCTTTTAAGAAGCCATTCTCTCTTTTGTCGTATGCATTGTGATCAACTTGTCTCAATATGTAATTTTTCTATTTCCTTGAGTTTTCAAAGTATTGTTACTGCCAGTAGAATTTTATATATCCGGCCTAAATTTTTTGCAAAACTTGTATATACAATATAACTATATTTTCATGCTCTCAATTACATGTTCTTGATATGCTGTAACAATGGTGTATGCAGGTTAATGCAGTAGGCGACCTTTGTGCTATTTGCCAGGAGAAAATGCATGCTCCTATTCTACTCCGTTGTAAACACATCTTTTGTGAAGATTGTGTATCAGAATGGTTAGATATCCTTACTGCCTCCTACTTTCAGATGTTTTCATCTGTTTGTTCTAGAGGATATGATGTTAATATTCACAAGAATAAAATTAAACTTCTAATAAGATATAACTGATGCATGTTTATTGGGAGGAGAAACACAAAATTTAGTTATAATAGTGGGCAAATAATTCAGTATACTCAAGACCAATGGATCAATTTTACTAAAGAATTTGATAACCCTTTTCGCAATAGTTCCTGTGTCTTCTCTTTGGAGAATTCAATTTAATTGATCAACTTGCTAATTTATTAGGTTTGAAAGAGAACGGACATGTCCTTTGTGTAGAGCTCTGGTCAAACCTGCAGATCTTAGATCATTTGGTGATGGATCAACTAGCTTGTTCTTTCAGATATTTTGAAATCCGCATCATGAGGCAAGCCTTCTCCTGATCATCATATACTCACGCAGACTCTTAACTGTAAATTTTTCTGTGTGTTCAATGGAGTGTGGAGAAAGTAATACGAAAGAGGCTTCGGTGCGGAGAAAATCGTACGAAAGAGGTCGAAAAGGGATAGATATGTTACCTGTCTGATACCATTATTAAAAGCTTGTACGTGTGCAGTGTGCTGTGTAATTTATTGACAAGTTCATGAGTACTATTATACAATATCACTTGCCAGCCCTAAGCTTCTTTAATTGAGGTCAAAGCTGACTGCTGTACGAGTTGTCAAACAAATAAATAGTAATTATTTTCTAATTGTGTAAAACACAAGTTTATTTATCTAAATTGCGGGACACTCCATTGTTCATTTTTGTAGATATGCATCTTTCTTGTATGTTGCCAGCAATGTGAATTCAATATATTGTCTATCCATAGACTTGATTATAAACAGATACTGGCCTCTGTAATAAACTAGCAAAAAGACAGGAGACTACTATTCCTCCTGACGTTACTTTTCCTAGGTGAACGAAAGAGCAAAGAAAACCAAAATCTTTAGTAGCCAACGCCAGAAAAAAAATGAACAAATTCATTAGTAATGTATGTTTAAATTTACAAAAACTAAAACAACAAATTCCGAGCTTAAAAACATACAAAAGAAACACATAAATGGTACCTCTGAGAAGTTGTACAAAAATAATAGTAACACACAAAAATGTTGTTAATTTAAACAGAACGATTTATAGAGGCAATCTCGGCAGGGACTATGGTCTCTTGGCATCGGTTGCTTTTGATTGTATACTTGGGATGTTGTTTTTTGATTCATGAACCGAATGTGTAGTTAGGGTGTCGCTTTTAGATTCCTGAACTGAACGTGTAGTTGGACTGTCGGTTTTAGATTCTTGAAGTTGGTCTTGTTCGGGATCGAGAAAATGCTCAGGTGAGCTGGTCGACTGAGGTGATTGAGAAGTAGTTGATGGACAAGACACGGGCGAAGCCGGTGTTTCAAAAAATTCATTGGTTATAGAGGAAGAAGGATAAACCTCTTCAGTGCCTTCATCTATCTGTACAACATCCTGCATTGTCAGTTGGTGATATTCTACTATCTCCCTTAAAAACCTATTCTCTCTTGCGTATATCTCGTTCTCATGAGCTAGCCGTGTTTTCTCAGCTAACAACGTTTCCAGCTGAAGCCGTATCTGAAACACAAACACCAATTTGTTTAAACATAATACATCTTTTGCAATAACAATCGCAGCTCGACATTTTGAGGAAAATCAAAGCAAGATTCACGTCGGATCATAAAGATATATGCTGCAGTAGAATCGAGAAGCAAACATTACCAAATCATCATCTTCAGGGTTACTCCCTTTCTCACGACTTTCCCTTAGGCGTTTATTCTCTTCTTCTAATTGAGAACACCGTTCTCTTGCAAATGCCAAATCTGCTTTCACTGTTTTGAGCTCACGGAGGAGTTGTTTCGCCTTTGCAGCTGTAGCCAATGCAACCTGTGACCCCAAAACACAAGCCCAATCATATATTTCACCTAATAGACACATCTAGTAACTTCATATATCTAGTCAATCAAACTGACCCAGCAGATTTGCAAGATGGGTTTCAAAATTTTATTGTTCTGTTCCCTTTAGGCATCATCTTCAATAGATATTCTAAAGTCAAAAAGTTTTTGAGTACGATTTTCGAATTCAGACCATTAAGAGACACACTAATACACAGTTGCCACCTTACTTCTCGAGATTTCTTGAGCTGGGATTCATATTTGGCCTGATCCAGATATGTTGCTTGCGTCAAAGATTGATTCCGAGCTCCTTCGTTGGTTCCTTGTTGTCTACTTTGGAATTTCCGAGTTTCATGAATGATATCTGCAGTCTTGTTCTCCACAATCGTCCGTCCTTCCTGGTAGAAAACAACGAAACCAAATCTAAAACTTGAAATCCTAGACTTATCGAACAAGTGAAAGACTTGTTTTACCTCGTATGCTCTTTCGAAACTATCTCCCATTTGATTAAGAGACGTTGTAATTTTATCCACTCCTCTTCTAAAATTAGGATTATCGTTCTTTCTAGACACATTATTCGATTCATACACTTGTTGATACTGCAATAAATCACCAAAAACTTAGAAAGAAAGAAGACAAAATTCATAACACAAAGAAAGTAACAATGGGAGATAGTAAATCACCATAGGATCAATCGATCCATCAGTATACGACCTAGCTCCGAATTGAGATACATTGTCATCTTCCAAAACAGATTTGGCTTTATCAGCTAGAATTCCCCAAAACCCCTTCGACTCATCTTCATAAGCATTAAAGTTCTACAAAAACGAATTCGATCAAAGAAGATATATTAAAAATTAACCAAATCAATTCCGATTAGCGCCATTGACTAAAAAGTATATAGAAACGGATACGATTGTTTATCTAGATCAAATCGATAGAGGTATACACATGAAAAAACGAGAATGGAAAACCTTAGATCTGGATTGTTCGTAAGCAGAGGCACGTATGGCTTGAGCGGCGAGAGATGGAGTGGATGAATTGAAGGAAGAAGATGAGTTGAGGTTATTGAGAGGAGGAGGATGGATATCTTCCTTGAAGGTTGATGATCTTGCAACACCTTGTTTCCTCCTATACGCCATTTTTGTTTTGGTTTTGTTTTTGTAAATGTTCTCTCTCTTCAGTTTTCAGTTTCTGTTTTGTTTTGATCATGGCTTCCCCGGGAGATGCGAATAACTGCTTTAACCCTCCAGTTGTCAGATTCTTTATTTTATTCATATATTCATTTTGAGTAATATTTTGGTGGCTAAAATACATATAGATTTTGGCTATTTAGCCCCAATAGAGGACGTCTTTGTATTATCAGTTTTGATTATATTTGATATTTTTTAAAATAGAAACTTTCAAAACTTTTTTATATCTTAAAACTTAGTAGATTAAACATTATTTTTCCTGAACATCAAAATCTTGTTTAAAAAATATGTTTATAAAAGTTCCGATCATAACTCAAATTCAGAAATAATAAATGTTATAATAAAACTCTAATTTAACTAATTGTTAAAAATAAAAAAAAATTATTCAAAATAAATGATATTGGATTTTTTTTTAAAAGATTGCTTTTCGTTAGGGGTCACTGTATTACCGACACATATTTTAGATAAATGGATTATGGTATAATAAGCTCTCCTTTAATAAAACTTTTAATTTAAAAAGAATTCCTAAAAGTTTAAAAGGATCAAAATACCTTTAACAATTAAAAACCTAATTTCATCATATATCAAAAATTTAACTTCCCCAACCCTACAATTACCTAACACTAAAGTTAACCTTAAAAACTCCTAAATCATGCATATGTTATGGTTTTGAGTGACTTAAATGATGAATTTTCTTGCAATCATGAAGATTTTGCATCGAAGGAGGAAGAAACATTAATGAACCATATGGAAATACAAGTAAAGGTACGCTTTTTAGGTTTTTAAGGTTCAATAATTTTTTCACACGTATCGCACAAATCTATGCATGAACTTTGCACTTAGCATGCACGATTTGGGTATAAATTAGAATGGTGTTCATGCGCGATTTTATCCAATGTCATGCATGATTGTGCAAGATTTTAGGCTAAACTAGATTATTGTTCATGCGTGATTTCACTATCTGTTGTTCTATTGTATGCACGATTTTGTCCAATATCATGCATGATTGTTCGCGATTTATGTAGATTTTGATATAATTAGTGTGAATTACGTAGATTTTGATATAATTCCATGTATATCATAAGAACCGGAACAACCGCCATGTTTGATGTCGATTACACACATATTTTTACTACCAATAACTATTACACCAAATCCAATTAAATGAATGGGTTGAATATGAAAGCACCAAGTTAGGATTTATTATTTGTATCGTTAAAATTGACGACAATAGTAAACATAAAAAAATTCCAAGGATGTATTTTAAGTGCGAAATGCAATGAGTTTATAAACCTAACCCCAAATCGGGGTTAATGCCGACAATGTTCATCGAAAAATGCGGTTGTCCCTTCATGTTTAAGGGGAAGTCTAGTCATATAAGTACCTGGTTATTGGAGATTGATAATGGTATACGGAAAACACAACCACAAACCTTTTTTATACTTGGATGGTCATTCACGAGCCGCCAGACTAAAAGTGGAGAAGATAAGTTAGTTTGTAAACTCACGACAATCAGTTCTCGGCTAAGAGAGATACCGTGGTTAGAAGCAATACCGTGGTTAAACATGTATCTTGTATGCGTACCATTTAAAATATGCGTAAAAACACCATTTGGTTAATAAATCGGGCAAAACCCAAATCCAATACTTGTTCGGAAAATTAAAAGAGCACTAGTATTTTGGGGAGCGAACAAACGAAGCAACCGACGAGATCCTCGAGTTGTTTTTCGCGCATCCTACAAGCATCGAGCTTTTGCGCACATTTCCCCAAGTTATTGGGATGGATAGTACGTATAAGACTACAATGTATAATACACTTTTGCTCGAATTTGTTGGTCAAACATTGACGAAGAAGATATTTTGTATCGCTTTCGTTTTCTGAGCTCCGAGAAGCAAGTAAACTACACGTGGGCATTAAGTGTTCTAGGGACCGCGATGATGAATACCATTTATGCATTATCTAATAATATCGTCACCGATAGGAGTTTGCATTGATGCATGCTATTGAGGACATATTTTCATATGCCACCATATGTTATGCAAATGGCATATAAATAAGAAAATTTTATTACACGCTAAAAAAGGTTTTCCCAAAGCAGACATGACGGGCGAGTTTGTTGATTTGTATGAATTGGTTGTCAAATCAGAAATGCTTGAAGAGTATAACAAAAGTCTTGTCGAGTTACACCACGTGTACTCCTTTTTCCCGATGACTATCTATTATATCATGCAACAATGGATAACCATAACAGAGAAATATTTCTTAATATCCACACGGATGAGCATAAACATTTGGGCGATCAAACTAGCAATCCGTAAGTTGTATTCTCATTTGTAAACTTTAGTTTTGTGAGATTAGATGTTAAAATTATAATATTTTTTAATCATTTTTATAGGGAGGAAGCTCACTCGAGCCTAAAATGTAAAATATGTATAAGTCTATGCACATCTGAACAATTTTGAGAAAGTGTTCATGCCTTGCTTCACATTCAATACCCTATAATTTTTTAATCATTCGAATGAATTAGGTATCATCCGAAAAAACGTATCTATACTTCATATCTATAAGGAATTAAAAGGTAAAATATCGTGCACGACCTTAGAAATTATTGAGGATAATCTAAAAGATGTTCGACGAATAGGCTTCAATCCGGTAGCTTGTGGTTGTGTTGTTAGAAAAACGCATAGGTTACCGTGTGCATGCGAGTTAGTTATGGTTGAGGGATGAGGTAGGCCGATTCTTAATGAAGATTGTGATTTTGATTAGAGGACTTTAAAGATCTTACCTAAGGATAAAGTTGGTACTTTGATGAGCTTGCAAAAAAATATCCTTAATAGATAGTACCATCCGCACTTACGGCCCACACATACAAGATCATATTATAAATAAGATGATGAAAATCCTAGATCCCGCGACAAGTCATGTATCTAAACCTAATGAGCTAGTTATCACTAAAGGTAGGAAAAAATATGGTCCGGACAAATCTACTAAACATAACCCATCTTTGTTCGAATATAACGGTAGGCAAGGCAATATTTACTAGCACTCCTAGTACGATAGCTAGCACGACTTCCTCGATAGCTAAAGAATTCTTAGTACCCAAAGTCACAGCCAAAGCCAAAGCTTCACCTAAGAAAAAGAAACTTACTCGAGCAAAAAATTCAAGTAAAACCAAAGATTTTAACGGTTACAAGAGTTGGTTTCCCAACTGCCTACATGGATTTATTACTAGCATCGAAGACGTTGTTTATGACAGTCAATGCAGATATTGAGCCGTAGCTTTATCTATATACGGTTAATCTAATTCACGAAAACATGTGAGACGGGATTTGATATCCAAATTGCAAGGTCAATATGATTTATGGGAGAAAGTCTTTGACGTTACCCGAGATTGGCTTAATGATAGCCACTTGATATCAGTGTATCGTATACCACATATCTCTACAAATTTCCTATACGTATCTACCTGTACGTGGTGTGCCGTCTCGATCATGCCCTACTCAAGAAGTTGGTCTAGGTTTCGTAGATGGTAACCACAACGTTAAAGTAAGTAAATCATTATAATTAATTTATAGTATTTTATCTTTTGGTTACATAATTTTATAGTTTGTCTTAGATGGACCATTACCGGAAATATGTCCTAGTTTGTTCGCGTTTCGCTAATGAGGACATATCAACCCATGCATGTCCAAACATCTACAAGTGATGAAGCAAGAAACTTCTACGATATGACCGGAGATCTATGATTACTTACACGTGTGAAAATCCTACTAGAAACTTCAGTAAAATCGATTTTTACTATCTTCAACTAGGTCAAACTTGGATATTTTTTCATGAATCGTCTACTTAGCCCTTGGAAACACATGCCATAAAATAAAAAAGTATATTTTGCATAATATATTAAGTACAAAAAAGCATTATTCGTGATTGTCCCTACCAAAATAAGAAAAATTAATTTGGTTGAGGAGATAAAGAATAAATCTATTAAACTTTAGTTTTAACCTTTAGAAAGGACTAAGGGGGTCACCAAAAATATATTAATTATGAGTGTATAATTACTTGGAAGCTAAAAAATCATGAATGAATCGATTTCTTCAAACAAATATTTACTCCAAGCATATAACACCTTGAAAATAAAAAGACAAAGGACGTTTGGACAAGAACCAAAGATGCACGAATAAGCAACATGTGCCTCAGTAAAGATTAAAGAAAGCTTCAACCAATAACAATATCTCTTTGGAAAACACTAGACTAGTGTTCCTTCGCTACTCTCGTCAAAACTAGAAGGCTACTCATAATGGTGTAATGAGTCCAGCCTGAAATAATCGGCTCATTGTCGTATCCAAGCATGTATATATATATATATAGACTAAGTAAAAGATACATTTAACTGCATATCTTAATGGCTATAGAAATATCATCCATTATCCCCATAAATCTAGGATATATTTATTGTAACATTACTTATATATAAAGTTCAACTTCATTCAATAAAAAGAATATATCATTACCAGTTCTATTTATTCTTCAATTCGCTCTCGAAACACATTTACTTCAATCACGATCCTTAACACCAAATCACTTCATTCTTAAGATCCATCTTCATTTCGCCTTAACACATATATCCATAATTGTTTTGATTATAAATCGTTAAATTAATATTTACTATAGATACATTTTTTACAAAATTAATTTCAATTATAAAATTTAAATTATAAATATGAATGTTTAAAACACAATAAATTTTAATTATAGTCAAACTTAACTTATAAAAATCAATTTATTATTCATCAACTACATAATAATTGTAAATATATTATTGATATTTAATTATATCTAACCGACTTCTATCTTATTCGTTTAAATGATAGACCTAATTACAAATATATATTTTGCAAATTCAATTTGATTGTTTGAATTGTATAAAATATTTATTATTAAATATATAATTTAAACATATTTGATTTTTATAAATATATTTAATATATAGTATCCTCACTTGCATTATAAAATCCTCCAATGAACTGGTTGGCTCTTTATGTGTAGTAGGCACCAAATGAACCGCTAGTGTTTATGCTAACACATTGCTAGTACATTGTCATTTTCAGTTTTTTTTTTAATTTTGCAAGTTGCTGATATTTTTACAAAGGTTTAGTTGACATCTTGTTTTTCATTTTTTATGTGACAAACTATCAATGTTTATTACGGTTGAAATGCAAAATTTAATGAAAAATGTTATCAATATAACCCATTAGCTTTTTGACCCACTAGATCATTATGTTATTATCATATATATTTCTGGGTGGAGCTATTTTGTAAGATAAACTATTCCAATCAATAAATCCCAACCTCTATTTTTTTTCTTTTATTTGTTGGGGAAAAACCCATGAATGCAGAAATATGATCAAACAAAAGAAGAATTTAACGTGGTTCGGCTAATTTGCCTACGTCCACGGGAGAAAAATAAGTATCATTATTTCTCAAAAATATTAAACAATTTGAAACCTCACTCCATAAACTTAAGAGTTATACACTCATTTTACTCACTACCAAATATTATACTCGAAAGAGAATAGTAATCTCGCAAATCACTCATATAAATTCTCTCACACAAAGCTCAAAACTTTCTCTAAAACACTACTCATATTTCTCTTTAACTCAAAGTTTTTTTTAAAAAAATATGATAGAAAATATTACACTCTAGAATATTATTTTCAAGTTTTGTTCTCCAAGACCAACCTAGTGTGCTATTTATAGCAAACTAAGGCTTACAAAATAAGCCACTTAAGCTTCCAAAGGAAGCTAATGTGAAACTTGCTTCCAAGTTAACTTTCATTTAATGGCTTGTGGTTTCTTATAAGAAAACAAAAAGGGAAGGCCCACTCTAATAAATGAGAGAGAAAATGTGAGTAGGCCTTATGAATCTCCCCCGCCTGCTCAAGAATAGAATGTTACCAATCACGCAACCTCTATGCACATATCAAGCTTTTGTTTCAGTAATGATTTCGTCATCATATCTGATCCATTGTCATCAGTGTGGATCTTCCCAATACTTAGCTGCTTTGACTCTAAGATTTTACGAATTCAATGGTATCAAACATCAATATGTGTTGATCTCGAATGCAAGCTTGAATTTTTGCTGAGATGAATAACGCTTTGACTATCGCAATGGAGAGCATAATTTTCTTGATTGAGGATCAAATATATAAGAAACTTCTCCAACCATAAAAGTTATTCACTAGATTTAGTAATAGAAATATATTAAGCCTCGGTAATGGATAATGCAACACACTTTTGCAGTCTTGATTGCCACGAAATTTCTCTCCTTAAAAACGTCATCAAATATCCCTAAATAGATTTTCTACTATCCACATCACCAGCCATATAAGAATCTGTGTAGCCTTCAAGAATAGGTTTACCACGGCCAAAACATAAACATAATTGAGATGTTCCTCAAAGATACCTGAATATCCATTTTACAGCTTCCCAATGCTCTTTTCCACGATTAGATAAAAAATCAGCTGACTACTCTGACTACATGAGCAATATCAGGTCATGTACAAACCATGGCATACATCAAACTGCCAACAACTGAAGAGTAAGGTATTTTATTCATTTCTTCGATGTCGCTCTCTTTTGTAGGTGATTGCTTGAAAGAGAGTTTAAAATGCCCCGTAAGTGGAGAAGTGATAAATTTTGCTTTACTCATGCTGAATTTTTCTAAAAACTTCTCAATGTATGTTTCTTGTGACAATTATAATTTGTTAGTCACCTTATCTCGAGTGATCTTTATTCCAATAATTTTTTTTGCAGGACCCAAATTCTTTATTGCGAAAGATTTGCTGAGTACCATCTTCAACTTCTCTATCTTTTCAATATCATGACCAAAAATAAGCATATCATCCACGTAGAGCATAAGGATGATAAAATTATTTTCAGAAAATGTCTTGATGAAAACACAATGGTCAGATGAAGTCTTATTATACTCGTATTCCGCCATGAATGAATCAAACCTTTTATACCAATGTCGTGGGACTTATTTGAGATCGTACAAACTCTTCTTTATTTTGCACACAAAATGATCTTTATCTTTAGTCTCAAACCCTTCAAGTTGCTTCATGTAAATTTATTCTTCCAAATCACCATAGAGAAAAATAGTTTTCACATCAAGTTGTTCAACTTCCAAATTCGACCTAACAAACTATTCCAAGAACAACACGAAAATATGTCATTTTTACTACAGGTGAAAATATATATTCAAAATCAATACCTTTTCTCTGACCAAATCCTTTGACAACCAACCGCGCTTTATATCTTGGTTATGAATTTCATTCTTCAGTCCTCACCTTAAACACCCATTTATTGTTGAGTGTTTTCTTCCCTTTTGGAAACTTTACCAGATCATATGTGTGGTTCTCATGCAACGACTTCATCTCTTCTTGCATGGCCTTCCACCACTCTCTCTTTTGAATGTGCAATATAACTTATTTAAAACATCCAGGTTCTCCCCGTCAGTTAGTAACACGTACTCATTTTTGGTATTCACTCGAAGGTCGATGATCTCTAATGGATCTTCTCAAATTGGGTTCTTCAGTATGATTTCCTTCAACTTCAACTGTTGTTTCCTTATGATCAAGAGCCTCTCCATGACCCTCATACTCAACCAGAAATGATGCATCCGGTACTAAGTCAATTTTGGCATTGACGTTCGATTTTATATTCTCAATGTTGTCCATATCTCCAAGAGTTTGGTCTCTGTAAAACATAACGTCTCTGCTTTGAATAAATTTTCTACTTCTTGGATTCCAATGTTTATAACCAAACTCATCATGTCCGTAACCAAGAAATATGTGTTTTTTGGTTTTCTCATCAAGCTTGGATCTTTCAAATCGAGGGACATGTACGAACGCCTTACAACCAAACACCTTCAAATGTTTGTAGCTTATGTTTTTTCCGGTGTAAATTCTTTCGGAAACTGCACCATCTAAAGGAAATGAATGAGATAAGTTGATAATATCTATTGTCGTCATCAATGTTTTTCCCTAAAAGGACTTGGACAATCTTGAATGGAAGAGCATGCATAAGATCATGTTACAAATAGTTCGATTCATTTTTTCCAGCAACACCATTATGTTGCGGGTCTTAGGTACTGATCTCTCAAGCATGATACCGCGAACTCTAAAATATTCTTCAGATGGTCTAATGTATACCCCATCATTATCGGAGCGGATACATTTCAAAGTTTTCCAATTTAACTTTCTACATTGGCATGAAACTTCTTGAATACTTATAACACCTGATCTTTGGTCTTCAAAGGATAATCCCACACCTTTCGGGAATGATCATCAATGAATGTGACAAATTATAACGATCCGCCAATATTTATGTCACCCATAGAACATACATCTGTATGAATTAGATCAAGAATATTATTTTTATGTGTGGTCGTCCTGCTCGAAATGCGACTCTGTATTGTTTTCCTGCAAAAAAATGAGTGCATTGTTTTAAAAGAATATTTGGAAGATTCGGTATGAGATTTTCTTTCGTGAGAATTTTAAGTCCCTTCTCACTCATATGACCAAGTCTGGTTTGCCACAAATTCGTCGAGTCTTCATGTTTGATCGCATTGGCTTCTACTCCATTTGATTGTTTTGTTTGCATATAATACAAACAATCAATCTTCTTACCTCTAGCCACGACCAGATTTCCTTTCTTAAGATTCCAAACTCTATTGTCAAATGTGTGTTTGTATCCTATGTTATCAAGCTAACCAGTTGAGATCAAACTGATACGGATATCTGGAACATGTTGAACATATTTTAATAACATCTTGCAACCGCTGTTAGTTTCTAGTGTTGCATCACCTCGACCAACAATTTCATATCTTGCTTTATTTCCCATCTTGACAAAACCGAACTCACCACTTGTGTAAGTGGTCAAAATACTTCTATTAGTCGTTACATGATGCTCTAGAATCAATCATCAATGTGTTTTGGCATGCAAGGTTGACACGTCCATCGTAAAAAATTATGTATGTTTCACCATTGTTAGATATGATAGCTGCATTTCCTCTATTGTCTTAATTATTTTCCTTAGCCTCATTTTCTCTCAGCTTCCAACAATCCTTCTTGAAATGTCGAGGTTTATGACAGTAGTTGCAAGTGAAGTCGCCTCTTGACTTTGATCTGTCTATGACCTTGCTTTTGTTTCTCTTGTCTCTGGAGAAATATTTGCTTCTAGTTCTTCCTCTCTCAGTGACTAGTGCTTGTCCTAGAGGGTGACTGAAAGAGCTTTGCTCCTCTCTTATTTTACCTTTTCTGTTGATACTTTCCTTTACCATGCTTAACGCCACCTTTCCTTGTGGTGCTGAATAACTAAGAGCTACCAAAAGTGTTTCCCAACTATTCGGTAAAGAACTTAACAAAATCAACGCTTGACTTTCTTCAGCTAGGGCCAGTTCTATGTTCGTCAGATTGTCGAGAATTTCATCAAATTATACAAAAAAATCAGTACAATTTAACTTGAGCATTTCACAAGCCTCCTTATGATGAAAGATTTATTTTGAGCATTTTTGTGCTCGTATATTTCTCTCAAATGTTGCCATAATTTGAAAGCATCTATTTCTTTTGTGGTGTCGCGAATCGCCCTTGTTTTAACCCACTTTCGAATCACACTAACAGCTTTACGGTTGAGTTTCTTCTAATCTGCTTCACTAGTTGCACCTTGTTTGTTTGCTTTTAGTTCAATATGATCAAACAAGTCTTTACATTACAACAAATCTTCCATCATGGTTTTCCAAATAAAATAGTTTTTTTTCTGTGAGTGTGATCATGGAACTGCCACCAGTGTTCATACGTTCCTCCATTTTATACGACGAACAGAGATATGGAACTAAAACCAATGCTCTCATACCAGTTGTTGGAAAAAAAATCCCACGAATGCGGAAATAGGATTGAACAAGAAAAAAAAATTAACGTGGTTCGACTAATTTGCTTACGTCTACGTGAGAAAAACAAGTATCACTATAACTCAAAAGTATTACAAAAGTTGGAGTCTCTCCCCATACACTTAAGAGTTATATACTCACTCTCCTGACTCCCAAATATTATACTCGAAAGAGAATAGTAATCTCACAAATCACTCATACAAATTCTCACACAGCTCATAACTTTCTCTAAAACACTACCCGTATTTTTCTCTCACTTAAAATGGTTCGCTCTAAAATGTGGTGGACAATATTAACTATAGGATATTGTTTTCAAGTGTTGTTCCCCAAAACCAACCTAAGATGCTATTTATAAACTCTCTAAACTAATGGGTAACTTGAAAAAAACACATGAAAGCGGCTTGCTTTCAAATCACCTTTCATTTAATTGCTTAGGGTTTCTCGTAAGAAAAAAAAAAGTCCACTCTAATAAATGAGAGGGAGAGAATGTAAGCAGATTCTAACATTATTTATTTATTATCGAGAAGCTTGTGTTACTCTCTCATATTACAAATGCACGCACAACAGATCTTATTCCAAGACAATATTATATTTTGAATCCGTAATATGGGTGTGCTTTGTTGGTCAGTTTGGCTTTAAGCACTTATGAGAGCCCAATACTATTAGAAAACAAACAGCAAACATGATTAGGCACTTACAAACTCCTCATATACAACCTCGAGCTTGCGCCAGTCGCTCTAGTTGACAACTAAAATTAAAGCTCAAACGTGGGAATATCAGAATTGAACCCATGCATCATCTGATATAGAAATCGAGATACAAGATTTCGGTAAGGATCACTTTCTCTTTTCTCTTTCAAAAAAGCCAAGCAGTCTTCAATCTCGGACTTCACTTCTAAATACACTTCATGAGCTTTCTCTCGGTCTCTTAATTCATCTTCCTTACCTTCATCACAAAATCACATATACAAAGTATCAGTAAAATATAAAATACAGATTCGCTTCCAAAGATCCGAACAAGATTAACTTATATTCACTTAGATATAAACGGCCGAATAGATAAGTTTACCTGCTGTTTCAATTGGTTTCCCAAAATAATAATAGAATCGGCCAGGAAACTTTGGTGCCACTATTGGAATGTGGAAGTCTTGGTTTGCAACCTCGCCCGTTTCACCACTCCTACTAGCGCAATATAATTATGAGTGAGACTGCTATTCATTTGGACGTATATTGTACATGGGGTGTAAATATCGAACGACATTAAGGCCATACCTTATTTTTATAGCCTCGTTCGTCATAATTTCTATGTAAGCTTTCAAGCAAGGGATTTTCATTTGATCATTGTAATCGAAAATCACCTGCCAACGACAAACTCGTAATTAGTAGAGATTGAATATATACCTAAACTTAGCAGGTAAATAAAACTTACATAGAAATCTAAATTGACATGCAACGTTACCTCTCCAATATCGTCCTCTCCAACGACACCAAATGGTATAATTTTAGCACCAAATTTAGCTGCCATCCTCACAAATTCCGAGTGTTCCGGCCAGAATAGTTTATACTCTTCGCCCTTGAAAAACACGTAAACGTTTCATAGTTTGAATATATTACGACAACGCAAAATGATTTTTGTATGAAAAGACAATTACCTTTCTGTGTAGACTTTCACGAGCACCACCAGGATACAAGAGAACATGAGCCTTTGAAGACAAGAGTTTGTGGAGGCTATTTGGAGAGACGGGAATCAGGCCCAGTATTCTCAACCAGTCATATGATGCCACCATATTAAGCCATGATCCTTTTCTCAACGGCCTAAACATCATTGGATGTCCAAGTAAGCGCATCACAAATTTTTTCTCGAGGAAAAATCCGCAAAGTATTGGCATCACATCGGCACCAGGTAACATGTGATTTCCAACATACAAGACAGGCCCTTCTAAAGGAATTCCAGCTAGGCCCTTTACAACCTTACCATCCTCTAATGTTGAGAACATCACAGGACTTGTCATCAGATCCATCAATCTATAGCAACGACAAACACTATTAAAGTAATAATAGAACTTATACAAAAGGTTAACCACTCTTTTATGATGATCGACAAAACAATATGGGAAGCAAATACGATTTATAAACAATATGCAACCTATGCAAAATTTATATGTCACGACCTGTGAGCGTCCTGTACAAGTTGGACTTCAGAACTTGTGGGTGGCGAGTAATCTGTAATGTAATCATGATGTTTTCCACGACGATAAAAGCTGACACCCTTGATGATGGTCACCAAATCTACACCATCTTCCTGCGAACGATTAGCAACAACTACTGCTTACATCATAATCAAAATATCTCCGTTAAATGACTTAAGAGTAATAAACTGTGTGTGGTGAAAAGAAAGATAAGATAGAGAGACATCATCTTACCAAGAACAAAAAGTGGCCGCTATTTTTCAAGCCACGACTCTCGCATGTTTGTATCGTACGACACAGTCTTTTACTTTCCTCCTCACTTGGCAGAAACTTATCTTTTCCGCTACAAAGATAAAAACACCAGATTCAACACATCACTCGGAAAATAATGACAAGACCTTAAGGGTTCACACTATTCAACTTAGCATTCATACTTTTTATCTCTTTTTAGTCTAATTTTTTTATATTAACGAAACTAAGAACAATACCTGAAAAGTATCAGTGTTTGAGCTTTGACAGCATGGAGGTGTGAATTGGCAGACGCGGAAGCAGCTTTCAACGTTTTCAACTTCCAGAGTAGTGTTCCTTTTGGCAGGGCGCTCCCAAGAATCTATAACTCAAAATTTCAATTCTTTCGTTGCTTAAATGGTTGTGCACGGAAAATACACTTGAACAACCACATAATTTACATAGACTAAACATGAGACTGGATTTAAGACATTCTGTGTCTTCATGCCTTGTATACTATCGATCTAGATGTAAAAATCTTACATTGAGGTAAGTAGATGATCGGACAAATACCTGTGATTGCTCTCCAACCATTTGATTAAGAGAAAAGCTTTTCAACATCATATCCAATGAGGTCTTTAATGGATCACCTAGATGTATGGGATGCCATCGCGTAAAGCAAGTAATTAAAAATCTTTATAAATTTAACATTCAAATTCAAATGCAAAAAATATTCTAGAACTAAACCCGGGATATTCAAACCTGTCACAAAGCTGATCAAATGATCGATATCGATCGGAAGTTGGTTGTTTGCCAAGACGTCAAATAAAGTTGTTAGAGGTTGCAACATTGTGTTGTTGAAAGATGTAGCTGTACAAGTAACATTGGGATGCATCCATAGCAAATTCATTAGTGACAAAAAATGCTAACTAGATTTGTTTTGTCTTCTTCAGTAATCATTTATCTAAAGTTTTTTTAGTAATCAAGATTTTAGCCATGTAAGACCACAAGGAGGTAAATCTCTCACTCCTAAGTTTTAAGACTAAAAAATCGACCTATTAGAATGGTTATTTGGCCTAACTCACCACCAAAAGACCTCTACAGCAAGAAAGATTCCCTCACTACATATATAGTAGTCATATCCAAATACTGTGAGACGTACTGACACACCGCTGATGCGTAGCATGGACGTGTCACACGGCTACAAAACAAGATATCGGCAATGGTGTGGCACATAACTACCATATTAAAGACTTTGATGTCATATCAGAATGAATAGTGTTTGATTCTTGGATAACCTTTGAAGTCTTGTTAGAAAACAATTTCGTATTGAAATTATTTTGGTGGTTCTCCGAAATTTCAATCGGATAAATCAGAGTTCATTTGAGCCGGAGAATGAAATTTTTTGTCTCTTTTTGTCCGAACCATCTTCCAAGTATGTATTTTCGACCAAACCAAAAATAACGTCTGTCTTTTCAACTGTAAAAACAGTTTTAGTCCAAAAGCCCGCACCCCGATCAAGGGGTCGTCGCCCTTAATCCAGCTAATCACAATATTATCTAGTATTATTTAGCAAGTGTGCAATATTATCTAGTATTATCTAGCAAGTGTGCATTTCATATTCTCCAACTTATTCGATAAATATTATGACTACATCAGTCGACTAGTCAGACCAATTACACTAAAACATATAACATATTGGTCCTTAGTCGACTAGTCAGGCCAATTACACTAAAACATATAACATATCGGTCCTAAATAGAACTACTATATGTCGCTTTAGGGATGCATTCAGTAGTTCACTCTAGAGGCGTTATAAGTAAAATTAGCCATAGCTCAGTGTTATTTGAATGGAAATAAATGAAGATAGAAAATACAATCAATTCTAACCTGGGTTGGCCAAGATTAGAACAAGATCAATATCAGGGTTACGTGCTGCGACCTCTAAAGCAAGGCAAGCTCCAAGTGATTCTCCAACAATATATATGGGTCTATTTGGACAGTCAGAATACTCTGATCTAACTGTCTCCTCGACAAGTTTCACTAGCTCTGGACCATATAAAAAAGAGCCACAGTTATACTTCAAGTAATCTATCATTACCGGCACATCAGTTACATACTTTCTTTGTGCTACGAATCATTAAGGGTGTAAGAATGAATGAACCTTCGGCTGGTGTACGGTTTGTAAATGGAAGATGTAAGCACCATACGTCAAACATCCTTTGCTTGCAAAAAAGAATAACAAAAAATCAGATAGTTTTCACAAGTACTGTATCATCTTCGTTTTCACACTACTAAAAATTGGCCAGGAGTTTCGAAGCTCAAAAAAAAAAAGTTAAAATGTAGTATAAAGTCTAGTAATCGTAATTTGTTGATATAAAAACTCTTGATTATACAGCACAAGTTCAAATGTCAATCATGCTCTAATACCAAATTGGAAAACCATAATTGTATACATAAAGTAGGAACATAACGAACAAATTTGAGACAGATGTTCCTATAAAACTTGGACTGCATTGTTTGTAATAATAATTTATTTCATTTAAAAAGAAAAACTGCTTGGCTGGTAACAATACCAACACCTATCATATGTTAAAGTACTAATATTTTGGCATAGTTTATCATAATATGTAAAACAATCATATTATAATATATATATATATATATATATATATATATATATAACTACCGAATTACAAATTATAAACTCAAATTTTTATTTTTATTTTTAAATTTATATTTTCTTTTAAAAAAAATTATAATTATAATTTGTTAAAAAGGGAACTAGTCAAACACGTTCGCGTAGTTTCGTTCTCTCAATAAAACATGTTTTTAAAAATGCGTACGATTTATTAGTTATATTTTAGTTTTTTTTAAATATTAAACGTTTGTTAAAAAATTAGTTTTTTATTTGTTTTTACGGAGGGTGTGTAGCTTTTTTTCATTATAAGTAAAATGGTATCGATTGGAGGATTTTTTCGGTTATTTTTTTATGTTCTCTATTCATTTGTGCAAGACACTGTGGGGGAGTTAGAGTTAGAGTAGGATATTCTTTAATTTTTTTCTTGATTTTTATATAGGGTGTGGTTTTTGGGATATGTAGTTTCAATTTTTCTATTGCGTCTATCAGTTTTGTGTTTTGTTTTTAGAATTGCTATTGAAATTTGTTTGTTTATTGTTTGTTGATTTGGTATACCCTCCAATCAAGGATTTGTTGAGTGAGTTAAGATTATTGTTGTTGTAAGATCATATAAATTTTTTAGAACTAGTGTTGTGGTTTTTAAAGATTTGAGATTTGATAGTACAAGTCTTCAAAAAAAATTCAACATCCATAGAGAATCACTTTGACAGTCTCCAAGTCATAACCATATTTCACAATAACTAATAAGGTCGACAAAATACATAATATCAGGTCAAGTTCAAGATAAGTATCTTAAGCTTTCAATATATTTTTGGAATAAGGTACATCTCCACCTATATGTCTTGATAACTTCTCACCTACATCAATTAGGTGTAAATCGGCTCACACTTCTCAATTTTGAATTCTTCAAGACATCTCTTGCATAACTTTTTTGTGAGATAAAAAAATTCACCACATTTTTGTTGCACGTTGATTCCATGATAATAAGACATCAATCCATTGTTATTTATCTCAAATTCCTCGGTAATTCCTATCTTCAATACCTTAATCATCATTTCGTTATTGCTTGCAAATATTAAATCATCAACGTAAAGACAAACTATTAGTTTATCACCTTCAACGTTGTCTTAACATATACTGCATGATCGTGTGACCATTTGTTAAAGCCCTCTTGAAATATTGATGAATGGGATTATTCCAAGCCTTCGGATTACTTCAATCCATATAATTTATTTTTTAGTTTTAACACATTATCTTCATGTCATCTCACGTTATAGCTTTTTGGCTGCTCAATGTACATCTCTTCGTCAATGTTTCAATTTGAAAAAACATATTTCACATCCATTTAATAGATCTTCAATGCTTAAGAAATTTTCTTATGAAATTCATTTTCAATAAATTATGTCATCAACACAACATCTCAACTTATCCTTCTTGTTTTAATAGAATTATATAATTTATAACATTTTGATTCATTATCATATCCAATGAATATAAGCATGTGACTTATATCTTTGAGCTTGCTCTGATGCTTATCATGTGTGCAATGCTTCCAAAATACTTTTAAATTGTGTATGCTCGGTTTATATCCACAACAAACATCTCGTGATGTTTTATCTTCTCGTGATGTTTTATCTTCAATACTTTTGGTTAGACATTGATTTGGTAGATACACGTCATATTTAACAGTTTATGCCCGGATTTGTTTAGGCATATTCTTATTTTTTAACATGGAACAAATAATATTCATAAAATATCAATTTTTCGTTTTTACTGCCCAATTTGTTTTTGTGAATACGAAATTGTGATCGGTCACTAAATGTATTTATTCTTTCAAAACTCTTTGAATTCAATTGATATAGATTCACCTCCTCATCAGATCGTATCGCCTTGATCTGATAGTCACTCGAGTTTTCTACAAGTGCTTTAAATTTCTTGAAACAATTTAATATCTTAAATATATTTTTTAGAAAATAATTATTATGTCGTGCAGCTATATTTATCAATAAAAAAAAGAGAATACTTATTTCCTCCAAACGAAGCATGTTCGATTGGTACACGTGCATCCACATGAATTAGCTATAATTGTTGTTTTACTCTCCACAACGATTCATTAGGACAACTTTGTTGATGTTGTTTTCTGATAAGATAACATACATAAAGTTGATTTAGATAATTAATGTATGGTAATCCCACCACTAGTTGCTTTGACAATGTCAATTTTAACCCATCAAATTTTATATGCAATAGTCTCAAATGCTACAACCAAGATGAGTTCTCAAAATATAATCTCAAACACTTCGTTGTTTTGTGGTTAGTATTCATTATGAACATACGATTGTCTCACATTGGAGCATTCGTGACAAAGCTCTCATCGTCATTTCTCAAATATAAATTATTGCCATTTACATGCATAATGTGGATTTTTTTTCTTAGAACTGACCCATGCTTAAGATATTTGCAGTCATTACTAAAACAAAATAAACATTATAAATAAAATGGTTCTCACAAATTTTTAATCTTAGCATGATTTTTCCTTCGTCTTTGACTGGAGTTTTTGACATATCATAAAAAGTTATATCACCACTCACCAAATTATCAAGCTTGGCAAAGTCTCTTGTTTCCACTCATATGATTACTTTCAATTTTATCAATGTACCGTTTAGATTCATTTTCTTACATCAACTCCTTGTAAGCTAATAAAAGGGTCTCGTCTTATTTTTTATCTTCTACAATATGATTTTTTTTTCCTTTTACTTATCGACGTTCATTGTAACACTCGTATGTGTACTGTCCAAATCTATGAAAACTATAACACATAATTTTTATCATGTTGTGTATTGAAACCTCCTCTACCTCGATATTTTTCGATCTAGAATCAAATTTGGCTTCATTGACGTACCATGTGGCTTGGCCATTACGACCTTGACTACGGCCTTGATCATGTCCTCTTATTTATACATTTCCCCGACCATCCTCGTTGTTGTTACTTGCATTACCATCAATTTTATGTTAATATTCACCTTTGTTTAAAATACTTGGTCGACAGACTATTTTGGCCATTTTTTTTATTTATTTTCATGGCTTGTACCTTTATTGTTAGCTCATCGACTGTTATGGTGTCAACACCATTTGACTTATCAATGGCGACAACAATATGTTAAAAAATTTCATCAAAAAATCTTCTTGGTCAGATGGTTTGTCTCGTAAATTCTATCCATTCATTTTAAATTGATTTTCCATCATGTGAACTCTGATATATAGTCAAATATTGACAATGTAACTTTCAATTTTAATATTCGAACTCACCTCGAAGACTTAGATAATAATAAAAAAACCGGCTTATCAATTCCTTTGAGTGTACGTTGAAGAGTATCTTATGATTTATGCATGGTCAAGGCTTGTGTATGTATGTATCTATATTGACAATGTAACTTTCAATTTTAATATTCGAACTCACCTCGAAGACTTAGATAATAATAAAAAAATCGGCTTATCAATTCCTTTGAGTGTACGTTGAAGAGTATCTTATGATTTATGCATGGTCAAGGCTTGTGTTATGTATGTATCTATATTGACTTACCATCGTATAAACACTGTTGATACATAGTCAAAGATTGACTATATATCTTTTATTTTTAAAGATTTGAACACACTTTGAAGATCTTGAATACAAAATTTATTGACCTTATCAATTTTTTTGGATGTATGTCGAACAATGTCCTACGCTTTATGTGTGGTAATGGATTCTGATATTCTCGAAGACTTTAAAGATGAACTTTATTCACCATATTAATCCCTTTGAATGAATGTCGAATAATATCACACGTGTTATGCACAATAATGGTTTGTGATATGTATGTCTTTGTCTTGATTTACCATTGCGTGAACTCTGCATACATAGTCAAAGATTGACTTTGTATCCTTCATTTGTGCTATATTTATAAAAAAAATACAATCATCAACCCTCAGTTAAATGAATGAAAGCGCATTTTAAACATTCATTCTAGCCTCTTTTGTTTTTTTCAGAGCTTGTCTAAGACCAACCAAATCTTTTGCTTCAATGTGTTATTTTTCAATAACATCCCAAATATCTTGTCCGCCAATATATAATGCCATTGATTTTATCTAATACCAATTTTTAAAAAATTATATTAGCTTTTTTAGACATATACTTTTGTTTTCGTATATAGATATGGATTTAGATCTCACTAACTAGTATAATATTGTCCATTTTGGATCTAAAAACTCGTACGATTTTATTTTTAGTCTATTCCCAAAATAAATTTTACTAGTTGAAATATATACATATTTATACATAATTTATTTTTTAACACATAACCAATAACTAATAAACTCCCCAAACGTTTATACAAAACTAAAAAAACATTATAACTTATCTTTTTTCCACATACTTAATTACATCATGCACAAACTCAATTATGTTGCAACACTGACAATACTCATAATATAAAATATATATACCCTTTTTGTCCATAATTAGATATCTTTTAGAAAAGAATAATTGGTCCAAATTAATTTTTGTTCCCGATTTTAAGACGACATTAATTGTTGGTTTATCATATAAAATTTCTACCATTTAAGTATTTGTTGAAGTTTTGTTCAAATTAAATGTTATTTTTTGTTGAAAATAAAAAAACATTTAAAAAATTAAAGTTTAGTCGTTATATTTTTAATATATGTTTAGAAATTTTGTTCTTTATGTGTAAATATATATATATATATATATATATATATATATATATATATATATATATATATATATATATATATATAATATTACCTCCCTTATGAATAAAATTATTTGAAATAAGTTTGATCAAAAAATTATTGATCAAAAAATTTTCTTTGTTTTTTTATTGTTTAAGCATAAACATTTAACGTAAAAAAATTATAGTTATTATTTATTAATGTGTTCGTACTAAACAGCTAGTATCATAAAATAGAAATAATAAGATTGTTCAAAGAGGATGTACATACTTTCCAAGCCTTTTGTGATGTTTTGTAAGGCCAAATCCAGTCCCATCAATCCCTACACAGTGGAGTAAAAGAAAATAATTATAAAATAAACAATATAATACAAAATTTAAAAAACCTTTATAGAAACCTAGGGAATGAAGTTTATTTATGAATTAAAAATAAAATAAATTGTTGATATAATTTTTAAAATAAATTCTAAAATTAATAAACTATGAGAAAAACTGTTATAAACCTAATATTTTGTGTTATATAATTTAAAATAGCTAAAATATACTACTTTCTCAATAAAATGTTAAGTGTAACTTTAGAAAATTTTAAAAAATATATATTATATATTGTTTTTATATTAATCATATATACTTTTTATATTAAAGATGTGTCATCACATTTATTATATTTATACAATTACCTTAAATTTTAAGATTAATATACCGAAACGGACATAGTACTAGTTAGTTTCTCTGGATAATATGTTTTTCTTTATTAACGAATAAAGTCAATAGGTTGTTGCGATTTTTTAAAATATCCAGTTAAAATCTAATTCAATTCGAAGATTTTGTTAAATTTTTAAATGATGACTATCATACGGACCCTTTTAATTTTATTTTTAATCTCGTTGTCGATCCATATATACATGGTTACACTACATAGGTTGATAAATTTTTATTTTTTTTAAGAAACAATTGTATATATATGATCATGTTTTATTAATACGTTATTTTCGTAATATTTGCAGTCTCGGGAAAGATTGGAATAAAATATTATACTGATTTATGTGGTTTCAAGTATATCAAACAATTCCGTATCATACCTAATTTTGTTGGAAGTGTTATCTAGTAGTATTTTGTGAAATGTTTATACAAAATTCATACTAACTAGTATGAAAAATATATATTTATAATCAATTTATATTTTATATAATTTAAAGTACTTTTCATATTGTAATTTTAATATTAAAAATTATAAATATGGCTAATTGATTTTTGTAACTAGTTGATATTTTTTCTAATGTTTTGTATGTTTCACCGTATGTAACTACTTTATTGTTAAACATTCTTAGACCATTATATAACAGAATTACGTTTGACTTTTACCATGTTGATGTGTTATAATTTTCTTCAAATAAAATTTGTTATCATGTGATTATGTGTCATATATAACTTCTATATAACTTCTCAATATTATAGTTTCGTTGTAACAACTTTGCTTTCAATTTAAAAATAATCCATATTTTTCTATTACAATAGGTTTTCCATTTAAAATACTTTTATTTTATTGTTTTCTATTACATTTGGATCTTTTACATCTGTTTCTCAATATATAAGTTCTTTTGATTCATTTTGATAGAGGGTTTATATCGCATAAATCCTAATCTTATTATTAACGCATAATCTTATTTCTACCTGACCTATATCTTTATATGTGGACTAAAGTATCTGCAAGATATTGAAGATATCGAATTTCTTCATGTTTGTTATTTAAGATGAGATCGTTTTTGTTCAGTTTTGTGTTTGGAGACCATATCGTCTTTCTTCAGTTTTTATTTTGGAGACGACATCGTCTTTTCTTAATTTTGTTCTTAAAGACGAGATCTTTTTTCTTAAGTTTTACTCTTTGAGATAAGATCGTTCCTTTTCAATGTTGTTAATAGAGACAGCATCATATTTATAGATCACTAAATCGTCTGCTCTTGAGAGAAGATCTGGATAGAATAATTGTTTCTATGTTAAGGTTTTCTAACTAACAGCACGACAGAAATCCGCTCATGAGATTTCTATGGTTGGCCTTGCCGAGCTTATTCTACCTAACTATAAGATTATTGTCACATTATAGCCTTACGAGATTTTATATCCCTTCTATAATGACAAAACTTTACAACCGTAGTGTCTCGTTGGACATTATAAAGCATGCAACAAATTCTAATGTAATACTTGAGGTAGGACTATCAAACGGATATTTCGAATACGAATCTGCCAATATCTGAATCTGAATCTGAAATTCGAAGTCAATATCCGAATTCGAATCCAAATCCAATTTTTTAAAACATTATATCTAAATCTGAATCTGATGGATATTATCAGGATACAGATAATATCCAAATCTGAATATCTGAATTTCAAATTTGACTAAATTTTTTAACTAATTGCACTATGGGCCACAATTAGTCATGGGTCATAATTATTTTTATAACTTTTCGACAAGTTTTGGTAAGTTCCTTCGAGAGGGATGTGTGTCTCTTGTATAGAGTTAGTATGTTGTCTTATAGTTTATGTAAAACGATGTGGGATCAAATAAAAAACCTAGTTTTTGTTCAAAATAGAAATTTTAGGGGATTAAGGATTTAATTTAGAGATTTGAGGTGTACATTGAGAAACAGACTGTTTGTTTTTCTTTATTGTGACTGCACACTCTTATATTATGTATTATAAAATGTAAAAAAATAATTATATATATATATATATAAAATTTCAGATATCGGATACTTTGAATACGGATTTGTCTATATCTATATCCGCTATTTTCGGATATGAATTCGGATACGAATATTATTTGTTTTCTTTCAAATAAAGATATTATCCGTTTTTCGGCTTCGGTATCGAATATTTTGTACAGATATCACATTTTTTGGATTTTTTTAGCAGTCATAACTAGAGGATGCAACTAATGTTGTTTTACACTTTTACATAATATTGTACCTCTAACTAATACAAATATGTTTCCAAAAGTGCTACCAAATGTGTCAACATAGCCTACCGACTACATATATGTCAACATCTGTCATTTTATTTATTTCTTATACCATTTAATCCTTTTAACCATTTTCTAATGGTTTATCTCAGATTTTTTACATACATTTAGAATAACCCGACAACATACACAATATTCGGTCTTCTATAAACTTAAGCAAGCATCAGACTCCCAATTAACGAAGCATATAGAGCTTTTGTTTACGTTTTTTCAATCTTAAAATTTATCTGTCAAAATTGACTTAAACTTAATTTATCTCCTTTTGCAATAGAGATATTAAAAGAAGCACTAAAAATATAAAATTACTCTTGTTGAACCTTGATAATCACAATCCTCAACCGAGTTCATCTCAAAGTCAAATGAGACTACTACATTAAGAAACTTATGGTACCAATATCGAAAAGCTTATTTCAACCTATAAATGATTTTTTTAAGTTTGTATATCACTGAATTCGAATCACCAATTACAAAGTTCTCAGATTGCCCCTTATAGATCTCAATGTCACCATTAAAAAAAAGATATTGACATCCATTTGATGAACCTTCAGATCGAACTGTAGAGAATGTCTTTTTAAATTATATCCCTGCATGTTAATTATAACATATTGACGGAAAATTCGTCATTTATATCTCTCCACATAATTTCACTTCTCTCGTTCAAGCAATTGGACAAGATCTTATGCTGCGCTACTTGCATTTACTTATACCCTTCTTTCATAGGTTATTTCACAAATCGTTTACTATTACACAACATTAATCTTTATGTTCTTGAAAATGTAAAATTTGTTCTTCTTAAACAATTTCATTTTTATCCTATGTGGAAAACAAATATCATCTTCAATATCATCATGTTCTAATAGTGTCAAAATGACTGAAACTGAAACCAATTTATTTGATATCTAAATATCAATTCATCAATGTAGATCATGGCTTCACGAACTACTTATCTTATTCATGAATCTCTATGCATTCCTCCGCACCACAACTTTATCGAAAATATCAATCTTAAATGACTTTAACTTTAAGTTATTGACTTTATTTTATTGGATAACTTTAAGTTATTGACTTTGTTTTATTGGAGAGCTGCATAGCAACATTTTAATCTCCACTTGATCAATTATAGCAAAAATTTTCTAAACTGACTTAAGAAACTCAATTATATAGGTGATCTCAGTTAGAACAACTCCATAAAAAACCAAATATCTCTATTATTTTATAACTATTGATTACACAATATTATTTTTATTTTTTGTTTGTTTAAATTCGTAAAATTACTTTTGTCGCATTTATTTCCAGTCGAATGTCAAAATTATTTTTAAATACGATGAATAAGTCAAACTAATTGTTTTATTAGAGTTTTTGATAACGTTGTGACGAATAATTTTGATAACTACTAATAAATATATGACATTAAATTTTGTTAAATGATGTTCATTTCTTAAAGTTTTAGACAACTACTTATGTTTTATTTTTAGTAATTTTAATCTTTTTAAGTAGTGAATGAAGCAATTTTATCTTCCAAGTCAAATTTTTATGTTTCTTTCGCTAATGTCTAGCTAAAATTCTCAGAACTATTACATGATTGTTCATTGGCTGCGTCTTTTAAAAAAACCAAATACATGATGATATCGTTTTGACTTTACAATTATAAATATTTAAAAAGAAAAAATCCTCTTGTGTTTAAAATTGATCATATTATAAAGTTTGGATAAAAATGTCAAATGATAATATAAAAATGCCAAGTGATAACTAGTTGAGGAATATGAACTTAAAAGTAACTAACCAGGCAGATAGAGAAGAAGCGGAGAATTAGGAGCTTGTCCTGCACATTCCAAAGGAGAGAACCACCGTGCTGGCCCAGCTGGGGGTGGTGGTGGACATTCATTCATCATTGTCTCCACAATCAGTCTTCCTTTCGATCTGGAACGTACTACATTCTGTCTTAGTCTCGCTGGATACCATTGTCTATGAAATATAGATGAGATACCAAGAGAAGAAACTCCTGTGGCGGCCATAGAATTGCCGCCGACAGTATAGAGCAATGGACGCAATGTCAAGAACATATTTCCACTCTTCCCTATCATTGCAAATCTAGAATCCATGATTAGGTTGGAAGAAGAAAATAGGGAACGAGAATAAATGTTTCTAACAGAAAAAACAAGGGACACGGAGATCATGCTTTCAATAAAAAAAGGCATTGCCAAAAGCATTAAAATGTTTTAAACGTGAAGGCTTCCCTCTCCCCTAAGACGAATTCTGTAACTCAAACTCAGTTATAACAGTACACGGGTGTGTTTTTATAAACTCTTAGGGGGAAAACACATTCTTGTAAAAAAGAGAAATAATCATCTGACAGTATTACACTTGCTTATTAACAGACGCACCAACAAAAGCAAAAATCAAAGGTCAGGGCTGTATAATCTCTTCTTTAACAGACTCCAGTTATTACAACGTCGTGGTTAAAGACAAAGCTGTAGCGCTAAACATGACCCACTTTTTCGCTGGCCTACTCTAAAACCAGAGCTAGTGTAAATTAGCATATGCCCGTATGGGCTGCAACTGCACACGTGAATTTGA
The DNA here is from genome assembly GCA_036936605.1 of Limnanthes douglasii subsp. nivea. Lineage (NCBI taxonomy): Eukaryota > Viridiplantae > Streptophyta > Magnoliopsida > Brassicales > Limnanthaceae > Limnanthes > Limnanthes douglasii. Next base: position 55,947,851 of record JAUPFV010000003.1, read on the forward strand.
ATATATCTCACGCAGAGAGGTAACGTGTTTAATATTTACGACTCAGAAGAGTATGTTTAGGTATAGAATAATCCATCCAGCCATTGAGAAAATAGCAAAAATGTGAACCCAGAATAGTACAGCAGCTGCCTCTCTCCCGCAACCGCGCAAACTCGCAACAGCACCTGAATGCATACATCCAAAGATAGTTAACTTTTCCTGTTTCTGTAAAAGTTCCAGAATCTATTACGGTAATGTCTGACTCTATTTCTAAGGTGCAGAACTTTTACCGTACAATAAATTTAGAATAAAATTAGGAAATAAAAAAGTCGCATTTTTAACTGAAAAAAAAAACATAACTTGTTTGGTACATAATAAATAAAATATAATTTCTAAAACATGTATAGAGAAGAATAGGAGAAAAGTAATTGTTTATAGCTTCTTAGACTTTTCGACTGTGTTTGAAGCCAAAGATAGATATGTTAAGCTTAAAAGTGACCACTAAACAAGCCTTTTGCTTATACAAGCCTATACAAGTCAAAAACCTGCGTGTATCGAACAGCTGTTGATGTGGAAGTGAAGGTTTTCAAACCGAATATCATGTCAGGAATGTCCCTAGTAACAAAGCGTTAGTAACTTACCAGAAAGGACAGATGTTGGCATTGTGTGCTGAAGAAGCAAGACAAATCGAAACATTTTATCTCCGACAGGAAGAAAGCCAAGCCTATCAGCCAACATGACAATTCCAAGTCCTACAGGAGGAACCAAGACTAAACGTGCAAATATAATGGCAGCAGTAGTTCGGAAACCAAGTTTAGAACTTCCCGGGCCTGCAGGCGAGAGCAAGGGATTTTTAGTCATGTAACATAAAAAATACAATGAACAAAAGAAGTTACTAATCATTGTGAGTCTGTTACAATAATTCACAGTAATGGTAATCAAAAGTCACATGTACAAAGAAAATAATTTATAAGTTTATAACCTACCATCCACTAGGTTGCCTCCCAGAGCCAACAAGATGCAGGGGATCATCGCCTCCCTGGCAAGTTATATAACATGTTTTTCAAATTAGAACTTGCCCCCGACTATTTAGAAGATGAAAGATTCATGAATATTAAATTACTATTCACCATCTCTCTTATGAGTGTCCAATACCAAGGTACTCGCGAGTATTACATACATAACATATATACCGCACCACATACTAATATGACAAAAAAGTAAAATGATATATATTCCACATTCCGCAACACATACCAATACGAAATAAAGTAAACAATAAATATCAGCAACAAAAAAAACATGTTCTTACCCAAGAATTATACAGCTGTCAGTGAAGAAATAAAGTGGAGCATCTGTTGTAAAAATCAATTTCTTCATGAATGGTATGGCACCAAGTGTCATAGCTAGGATCTGCACAAAAACATGTGGAGCAGTTATAAATGGTGATAAAACCAATCAATAAAGAAAAGAATATTGGTGCATGGGTGCATGACCACCTATATCAACCCATTCACAAACCTCTTCTCGGATAGATAAAAAAATTAAGAAATGCGGTTGCATTAGGAGTTCAACCCTAACTCAGGCTAACTTGAAGTGTCAGAAGCAAGAGGGTAGAACAAGTAGAAAAACAACAATTGAAACTAAATAAAGTCCTCTTCAGCGTTTACAACATCATGATTTTATGCCTAAAATACTAATTCCATTTTTAAAAATCTATAAGAATGACAACACATATTCCTACAACCATCTCCAACTTTTCACAGCGCAATATCTCGATAGTGACACGTATAATGAAAAAGGCACTCCGACTAAGGAACATTTCTATTGGCATGCTTGTCAAAGCAAAATATGCTAATGAAAGCAAAAAATATACATGAGCCAAAAGATATTAAAACTTACAGAAGCAATGATAGGCGGTTGAAGGATTTGCTTTAGTTTTAATTTCTCGTAAATGAAAACAAGAAATATTTTAACCTACAAGAAGAAGCAAAACACATAAAATATGAGTAAAGGCTTATCCAGATAATCAAACGAATGTTCTGGATACTGGTGAATAATACGGATTCTACTCACACTCATGTTAAAATAACCAAACAGCAATCCATAAAATCAGTAAAGTGATGCTATTAATAAAATTAAGAGCGTGGGACTAAAGTTTGAGCTCACCTTGCTTTGCTCTACAACTTCAGACTCTGCAGGTTCAACTTCTTCGGCCAGTAAAGGAACATGCTCAGGAGTTTCATTCTTTGGAAGGTCCTTTACAGGAAGACCTAAATCTTCGACATCAAAGCTGCCTTGGGAAGGAGGTGCAAGCATTTGAAAAACATACGTGTATAGGATGATAGCCCCAACCTAAACAAAAAAAGAAAAGAACTAATTGCATTGGCATTGAGCCCATCCCTTCTATAAACATTGCTAACATCGTCATGACTAACAAACTACAATGGAAGCCTTAGCTGGGAACATAGAGGGAATATAAGCATAACCATACACCTAATATAATGATGAAAGAGGTTTATGATATTATTTTTGTGAAAGAATAAAACCTAAACCTCGACAGAAATCATCCAAATACACAACATTTCAACTAACACATCAAACATAAATTCAAAGTTAGCGGTGTGTTCAGTATGCAATATTACTGACCATACAACATAGTGAGTCCTCAATTGCAAGATTCTTTTCACTCCATAAAAAATGCATGTATATCAAGATATTGTACTTATCAATTAGAAACTGAAAAACCCACCCATTGTCCAAATGATATATACGCAGTTCCTTGTGTACTACATGTTTCCGTGTCACCAAAAGGATTGGAGGTGTCTCTACATAAAGCTGCTAACAGAACAAGGGGCACATTCCCAATGTTTCCTGCATTTACCATCATTCTTACAAAAATTTAGAAAAATATCACATACATCTTAGCACATGATCCAATCATACTTTATAGCGAAGTGGCTTACCAACTCCAATTTGTACAATTGTGAACTTGAAGTACGGGTGCGGTGGACGAACAAGGGTTGCAACCACTAAACCAATAAGTGAACCTGAGATGGTAGCGAGAACCACATTCATAGGAATGAACCACCTGCAGTAATAGATACACAGTTACAGTAAAGCAAAACTATGATTTGTTCATCGTACACAAAAGGGTATGAACAATAAACAAGAGCTCTTACCACTCTAACATCTTCTGTAAGGTGACAGCTTGTCCAAGCTGAGAAAATATCAAACAAGGAAGCAAAAGCGAGAAGACCAACTGCATACAAACAATTTCTAGTGAAAACCCAAATCAAGCAATATAGAAAAAAGTACATATCCAGAGAAACAGAAGAGAAATCATTACCCCATTCAACAGTTTCCGGCCACTGGCAGGCAAAATATTAACATATTTGGAAGCCATAAGGAATCCTAAAAAGCACATAGTAAAAACTTTAGCTATCGGCAAAACGGCAATCTTAATGCTCCCAAGGAGCGATTCACCTCCGGTCTGACTCGTCTCCGCCACCGCCATCAAAAACCTCTCGATCATGTCTCCTTTCTCGTTTAATCCCTAAACAACCCGATTGACTGGAAAAACTGGAAAAACTCCGATTGACTTCGAAATAGGAAACTTAGTTTCTATACAGAGACGATTGCGAAGACAGTAGATTGGATGAACCCTAACCGAGTTGGAGGGAGAATGGTATTTAACATGAGGAAGTGAAATTGAGAGAGGTGTAGTGTAGCGGGTGAAATTGGGACCAATTAGTGAGGATGACCTAGATATTAATGAATTGAGTTTAAGGTAGACACGAATCTTAAAGAGGCCAAGTACAAGTCTGTTACGTTTATTCAATCGGTGCTTCTCGACTTACTCAAAAGTATGAATGTATTTGTTCACACAGAGTATAATACTTAATTAAATGCAGAGATTTAAATTATTTCTCTAGGAATAGAATAATATCACGTCGTCTTTTCATTTTATATTATTTTAAGGATAATTTATTAATAATTTTTTCGATATCAGATTTACTTATTTGCCCATAATCATGAAAGTACAAATAGTTTACTCTTACTTTTGAAGTAAATAGAGTATGATAGTGAAAAATAAAATTATATTAGGGCAAGGCTATATTGGGATCTTTTTTGTTATAATGAGATCCAAAAATTTCAAATTTTTTCTGTTAATATGAATTGATCGTTTTACCTTTCATATATAAAACCAAAGTTCTAACCAAAAACCAATTTTTTCTTTTTTTTTCTTCCTAATTTTTTTTTTCTCTAACTAAACTAACATTTTTTAAAACACCAAAAATCATGGATTTGAGCGATTTAAACGAAGCGTTGAGCTGCAATATGAATGCTTTATTGTCGGAGGAGGATGAGCCTATGACGGACCATTTCCAAACCCAAAAAGAGGATCATTTCGTGTTTTTTGAAATTTCAGTACGAATATAGCACTACCAACGCTATGAACTGCATGAATTGCGAACAAACAATGCACAAAATTGAGCGCTCGCAACGCTACAATTAGTCAAAATTGCGCGCTCTGAGCGCTCAATTTTGACAAAATCAGACACTCTCTACTCGCGTAACTCTCTGGAATTTTTGTCATTTTTCATTTTTTTAAGTTTACGAGTTCGAAACTCAATTTTTTTCCACCAATATAATACATTAGTCATTTCCAATAAATGGTGTAAAATTTAGAAAAAAAACTCCAAAATGTGATAAAAAAAAATTGCAAAGTGGGCATTAGCGAATCGCGCCCCGAAAACCTCTTCTCCAAATTTCGAAACGAAGAACCCCAAATCCTTAAAAACTTAACCACAATCAACAAACAACATACCAAAATGTCGACAATAACTAGACTAACAGTTATCCAACAACTTACTTTCCAAAAAAACAACAACATTTAGATAAAGATTCGATTTTTTCAAACAAACATATAACTCTAAATATCACTAAAAATACCTAACTAAAATGTATAAAAAGTACATCAATAAGTATAGGATTCATACATTAACGTGTTTGTGAGTTCGGATTTGAGAAATGTTGAGTTTTTTTTAGAGGTTTTGGTGAAGAGAAGAGAGAAAATAAGATTTTTGGCTGAAAATACAGCTTTTATATCAAGGGTAAATGGGTCATTTTTTGGGGTCTCATTATAGCCAAATGGGGTCTCATTATAAAAGGGTCTCATCATAGCCAAATGGAGTCTCTATTTAGCCTTGCCCATTATATTATTGCTGTGAATAGGGTAGTCTAGTTGGTGGAATAAAGCATGTTCATGTACAAACGTAGAAACGTGAATAGGATAGTCTAATTGGTGTAAAGCATGTTGCTGTAGAAACATATTTTTGGTTGAGATTATCGTTTAATTCTGTTGTGGTTTAATAAGCAATACTATATAATTATTTTATTACTTTTTATGCAATTAAAGACAAAAAAAAGGTAGAATAACGAGTATTCTTAAATTTGACAAGTTATCATTAAAACGGAAAGAGGAGCATATGATTTAAATGAAAACATGAGCTATAACTAATTGAGTAACTGACAAGATAAACGTTGCTCCCTACAAGAGTAGGGTATAAAGTTGGGTTTGATAATTAAACACCATGAGTTGGAGAATACCAAACATTGGTTTCAATAACGGTGTATGTCGTCTTGTTATCAGTTAGTCATGATCGTTTTAATATATCAAATATATATTTTGTCCGAGAAAGAGTATAAGATTTCGAAGACTGAGGCACCTCAATAACAAAAAAAGTAGCGTAAAAATCTCAAATCTTTCATTGCAAACTGATGAGTCATGTCATGTTTTATTGCCTCAATAACATCGAATCATATCACCACATATAAAGATACAATAATTCGTCATTACCTCGTAAATGTGATAAATAAAGCTGAATCGTGATTATTTGCATAAAAACCAAGTAAAATAATAATTGTGAAGAATTTATCAAACCATGCAAAAGGATTTTATTTGAGACCATATAAAGATTTCATAAGTCTTCAAACCTCACTTGGTTTATGAGAACTTCATTATGAAGATCTTCATTTAGAAACATATTTTAACATCCAGTTGAAAGATCTTCCGCTAGCGAACATATACAACATCAATAAGGGTACAAATTGTCGTTATTTTTTCTTACTCGAGAAAAGTCTCCTCATAATCCATACCATAGTTATATGTGAATACCTTTTTTGTTAAAAGATAAGCCTTATACCTTTCAACGAACCCATCAAAATTGGTTGTGATTTTAAAAACTCAACGAGAACCAATTATATTGATGAGGCGGCAGAAATAGAAGAAGAAACAACAATAGATGAAATCCGAATTCAAGGGTAGAATGATGAAACCCTAATCTAAGGGTAACAAATATTGAAATTTTTAGAGATAAAAATATATTATTCCAAAAACTTAAAATAACTTAAGGCATATGAGATTTTATATAAGAGCTTCTCAAAACCCTAAATTAGAATACAAGGAAATAAAATAAATATTCTAAAATAAAATAAAATAAAATCTTAATATAATTAGATTTGATTTGAATAATATAAGATATTTGAATAAAAAAAATTATGTTTGGACTTTCCGGGCTACATCATCCTCCCCTGACAAGAATTCATCCTCGAATTGACAACACCATCACCATCAACAACCAAAATTATTTTATTTTATTCAATTGCTACATTGGGAATATTAATTGTTGACCTTATCGGAATAAGATAAATTCTTCTCGAGTGTTCCTTACGCCATCCAGTTGATGAAAGAAATTGGTTTAAAAAACCTTTTCATAGCCTGAAGACATCCCCATGTCCAGTTGATGAAAAAAATGGTTTTGAAAACCTCTCTATAGCCTAAGACAACATCTCGATAAGCAATTTTTTACCTTGATTCGACGATTAGTAGCCAATTTAAACTCATTTAGTAACCGGTCAATACGATCATCATTAAAACAACTGATATGTCCCCTCATACTCAAACGATCTTCCTGATCTGCATGACCATGTATGGTGTTCTCTTCTTTAAACCTTGAATCAGAATAGTCAGGCTTTAGAAACATGTTTCCCCATAGTAAGAACTGAGGCTCTGATACCAAACTGATGACGCGGCGGAAATAAAAGAAGAAACAACGATAGATGAAACCCTAATTTAAGGGTAACATGATGAAACCCTAATCTAAGGGTAACAAAGATTGAAATATTTAGAGATAAAAATATATTATTCCAAGAACTTAAAATAACTTAAGGCATATGAGACTTTATATAAGAGTTTATCAAAATCCTAAATTAGAATACAAGGAAATAAAATAAATATTCTAAAATACAATCAAATCAAATCTTAATATAATTATATTTGATTTGAATAATATAAGATAGTTGAATAAAATAAAATAAAATAAAAATAAGAAATTTTATGTTTGGACTTTATGGGCTACATCATATATGCTTATTAGGTGAAAGTTTAACCACATCACATGTATGATTCTGGTAAAATAAAGTAAGCTCTTCGGTCATAGCATTTTTTACAATGAAGATCATAACTAGCTTATTTAAACGACTTAAGTTCATATAGATTAAGTATATTTTCCATGAAAGATGTAAACGAAGCCAAGTAAGAAGAATAAGCAAAATCTGGTAGTTTAGTAGACTTACTTGTACAAATAGATCTCATGAGAGGTGGAGAATATATAGTTTCACCAGAGGAATAAACATACTTATGCATTGACCGAGCTGAATTAGTATCAATTGGTGTAGATGTTTCATGAGCTGATATATTAGGAACAATAGTTATACCACTATTATTGCTAAATAGATTAATATCATGAAGATTTGTGTTTTTTTGGTCACGTAATTTTGTAGGAAAATATTTGAAGGGAATATGCTTAAGAAATATGACATGTCGAGATACATATAACTTCTAACTAGTGGGATTAAAATAATGATATTTCTTATGCATAATACAATAACCTATAAAAAGATACATAGTTGTTTTAGGTGACAACTTGTTCTTTTCGACATGAATGGTTGACAAAACACGTACAATCAAACACTAGTAAAAAGGAATAATCTGGAAGATATACATATAACTTATAAAACAGAGACATTCCTCAATTATATGGATGATGAATTCATTAATCACGTATACATTATTATGAAGTGTTTCTCCCCAAAAACCATAAGAACTTTAGTAGATAAAACGAGTGAACAATAGTTTCAACAAGGTGAGATGTTTATTTTTTGCAACCTAATTATATTGAGCAGTGATAGTACAATAAGACCGGTGTATAGTACCATAAGATGCAAGAAGCTGAGTGAAAGTGTTGGAGGTATACTCACCCTTTAAGCCACACCTAAAGCCTTTATTACAACAAAATATCGAGTCTTAACAAATGCTCTAAAGTTTTTGTAAAATTTAAGAAAATGAGACATTTATTTTATAATGTAACCAATATATAGTATAATCATTAGTAAATGATACATAATAGGTCAAGCCATCCATTATGGATATTAGAGATATATCTTGTACACCAGAATGGATAATATCAAAAAGAGAAACAAAACAAGAAACACTCACATTAAACGGTAAGAAGACCCAACGAAGTGTCCGGATCAGCCATAATCCAAAAAGAAAACCCAAAGAAGTGTCCCAATCATTCTTATGAGTATGATGATCTTGTATAACACAAATAAAATCTGAAAAGAAAACCCAATAACTAGATTTACACAATATCTAACCGAAACAAGATTCAATGAAAGGGTGAGTACATAGGAAATACCAGAGAGCGGCATATAAGGGGTAGCAATATAGTCAACACCTTCTACCAACATTGATGTAGAACTAGCAGACAAAACAGATATGAGCGAAATAAAAGACAACGAAACAAAGTTTGTTACGTGAGGTGACATATGATGAGACGCACTAGAATCCAAAAGCCATAAAGATGAATTAATACCTGAAGTGGAAGACAATACCGGATCGAAGTGATGTACGGATGTCCACATTACAAAATTCTTCTCATTCAGTTTAGTACTAATAGACTGTAAAAAAAATATTTTACTGTCATATTTGTAAACTAATCCACAAGCTCTAAACAATGAAATCAAACAATTGATAGATACAAAATATAAAAAAAACTAAATAAAATATCCAAACCAAAAACTAAAATCTCAATCAAAATCCAAATCTATAATCAAATCAAATCTAAACAAAATACCAAACTAGGAGTCAAAATCAAACCCAAATTATAGTTCAAACCAAACCAAATAAAAATCTTATATTAAATCACCCCTCGGTACTTTTGATAATCGTGTGTGTTGTTTTAAACGGTACATTCTATCAATTATTTGGTTTCCGTTAAATATGGAAACAGACCTTCTTTCTCGGCAACTAATAAGTTAAGTTATTTAATTGGATAAATTTCGAGAAACATACTAGTTTTCTAACCTGTTATCGTTTTGCAAACAACTAAGCAGCTAATGAATCATGTTTTCAATTAGTTAAAAATCACAACAAGTCCCTCATGCATACCAAATATCGCAAAATAGTTCCATATGTTCACTTTTGTATTAAAATTATCGTCTATTTTTCAATAATGTAGTATTTAGACTTTTATGTTTTCCCAATATCACTAAATAGTCATTTATATTTTTCCATTATCACCAAATAGTCTCTCATGCTTAAAAAATACATTTTTATCATTGTCAATTACGCACACGAGGCTAAAACGTAATATTATTGAAATATGAGAGACATTTTTAGTAAAAATAAATAAACAATAGGATTGTTTCATAGTATTTGGTATACATAAGAGATTTCTAGTGATTTATAACCTCTTTAATCACACAAATTTCAATAAATGTGTGAATTATATAAACCCAACTAAATAACTATTGGGTTCTCTTGAATTACTTCTTTAATCAATAACCTTATTTCGTATTTATAGATTAAAACTAATTTCTTGATTAACCGATTATTTTTTTAAGTAGTCATATATTGTATTTACTCCATTATCAAGCAAACTCTTTTTTTTCTTTACTAGATTTTGATTTAAATACAGATTTTTTCAAACTAATCAAAAATTTAATTTTAAAGTTGAAATAAAAAATTTAAAATTAAACAAAATACATGAAACTCAAATCAATATAATGATCAAACAATGCTCTAATACCGTGTCAAATAAGAATAAGAGAAACAAAGAAAATAACTAGGAATTTTATTATTTATAAAAGATAATATCACATAGAGTTTGATCTAGTGTTTATAGATAAAACTCATAACCTAATGGGTTTAATATTTCTAACATGCTTAATATCTCTAACAATCGGTACTATTCTTGTCTAATACTAGTTTTATAAGTAACTTCGACGTCTCTGTGCAGGCTCTGCTCAAGATATCTGACAGTGTTAGATTTTTAAGTAACTTCGGCATGCCTGTATCAGCTTTGCTCAGAATCTTTTTCACTTCTCTTTTGTTGAATGATGTTTCTCCATTTTCTCTCATAGATTTGGATAAAACTTGGTTTTGCGAATTTTTTTAGAAATTGGTTTCAAGATTCGTGTGCCATTAAGTGCGAATCACGAACCATATTTTTTGCTAAGTGTGAATCGTAAAGTATATTTATTTTTTTATTTGTAGCCTATTTTTTCCTTAGGTCACAAGTCATGTTAACCTTCATTCATGATCCGTGTTTAGTTTACAAACTTTTTTCACAATACGTGAGATACTATTGATATGCGATTCACGTTTTCTTAAACTAAATTGAAAAAAGTGAAACAATGATTTAACGAAAACATAAAAAATTAAATTCAAAAATTCCAAATAACCAAGCATTAATAATCTATGTGAAGTAAAAATTATTATTTAATTTAATAAAAAAATATGTCAAACCTTAATTTGATACTAGACTCGAATAGAGCTCGATGGTTTTTCATTATTCAAAAAATAAAATGAATTTCTTTTAAATTTGTGTTCGTTGCAAAAAAACCTAAAAACAAACTTTCGTAGTTGTAGAAATGAATCGCAAAAAAAACTAGGTTTACTCTTAAAAGCATAGATTTGATAAATAAATAAAAAATTATACAATCACTAAAGTATTTGTGATACTAAAATAAAATTAGATAATTATATATTAATTGGTAAAATTAGATGTATCTTAGATAGTATTACATGATGCTTGAAGTAACTTAAGATAACATGGTTTTTTATTTTTGATACAAAACAAATTGACTCTTATGACCAAAATAAACACATATACAAAACATGTGTCAAACTAAGCATGGCCATACGATTCCATAATTAAAAAACAGAACTAAAGCAAAATAAATGATTTAGTTCGGTTTCGATTTCTACTTAATACCCGAACGGTTCAGGTTTTAATTATCCACAGTTTTTGGTTCCTAACATAAGCACATCGAGAACCAATAAGGAGTCGATCAGGTATTACAAAATTTTGACCAATTTTAATTTGTTTTTTTTTGTTCGACGCACCGCAATAAAACATAAGGTAGATATATTACTTTGATATGTTACATATGATACACACACAAAATGCAATGTGTATGTAATTTACAATATTTACTTTTGGTTTTTCTTCTTATTTTTTTGTTTTTCTTCTACCTATAAAATTTACAGTTCAGATAAAAGTTATTAAGCATCTCATATTTTTTATTACACTTGTTAGAAAATATACATAACAACAGAAGATTATACGACGTGATTATTGATTTATAGTCCTAAGCGAAACTCTTAAATAAAGTCTCGCATTCAAAGACATGTTTGTAAAAAAAGAAAAAAAATAACTTACAAAGTATAACGTTTAATAACAAGAATTTAAATTTTGTGACGAGGTTAGCAATCATTGAGTATGTATTTATTTCAAATTTTAATTTTGATATGGATAAATCTGGTTAAGAGGGTATTTCGGTAATAAATGTAGGATAAAAAATAGAGAGATATAAAGGTGTTTAATTATTGTTTGAAGAGATAAAGTCGCATCCTCACTAAATGTTACTCTAAAAGCCTTTATAGGATGATTTTCGGTTAATGAGCCTAACAGACCAAATTATTGTCATGGGCCAAACTCAAAGACCAAAAAGCCTATTAAACCCATTAAACATTATAATTTAATAAATTCAATACAAAGTAATAAATAAGAAAGTAGTAAATATATTTGTGCTTAAATAACTAAGCCAATAGGTAAAAATTAGGTATTTACCTTTGGTCACGATTGACCCTCAAAGATTTCTGACCGTCTTAAAAGGATCACCCTCAAAGATTTCTGACCCTATCATCTAGCCCCATTAGTCCTTTCAAATATATTATAGGAGGGCTAAGTCACACATATCTGAATCACATTGATTTTCTAGTATTCTTTAAATCTGATGATGAACATATTCGAACCCTATCCGATGACATCGCTCGAAGATGATTATTGCCCAAAAGGTTCATTTGTTAACAAATTGTACTTCATGACACATGTCAGTATTTGATTAGAACAAGGAACTTGTTGTACCGTAGGTGAGGTGAACCAATCAATTGAAAACATTTTCACTCATCTAGGTATTATAGTTGTTGGTAGCGTTTACATTTCCCTAAAAGGGTACTCAAGAGTTTTCTATAGTTTATTTTATAAGTTCTTCTCTCATTTTCTAATTTTAGAGATTTTTAGAGAGAGAAACTTTACAATTTAGAGATAGAAATTTCTCTTCGTTATTGATAACAAGTTAGCCACTAGTCATATCTTATTCTCTCCACCGCGTCAAGCACGAAGAATCCTATCTCCGACAACATTCCACCGTTTGTATGTTCACCGCTAGAAACACATTAACCGATGACAACTGATTAAATTTCTCTAAACTAGACGAAAAGAAGAAAAAAACTAAGGATGCTGCTGGGTTACCTGTCTCCACAAGCACAATCACAGTAACTAGTCAATTAAATATAAATGTGTTTATCTATACAATAGACATAATATCCCTTCTGAACCTTCTTCAACAACTCAATCATTTACTTATCAAAGTTGTTAATCAAGGCCCTTTCTTAAGAAGCCACTGGTTGTTGGATTCCTTCGATATTCAAAGTCATAGGATCCGATTCTGAAGAAAACATGACTCGTAAAGTAACCAGACATTCTAAAGGCAAAACTAACTCATCCAGGGATATAGATTTATCGCAGCAAAAATAGCCTTCCAACAACCCCTCCCCATAAAATTTCAATAAGGTAAATAACAATACACCCAAACTAGCTAAGCCCTCCGAATATAACCAAGCTCTACCCTAACAACCAAATTAAGAGAAAATATAACTTCTCAGCATGTTGAACCTTCACAATCTAGCCCGAAGGTCATGGGAAAAAATATGAAAGACATCAGTGAGGAATCTTCCCTCGAGACATCTGGTCAAACTAGGGAGACTTCAAAATCAGCTAAGAAGAAAGCTTCAAATAAAAAAGATAGTAAATGTGGAAAAGGAAAATGAAAGGTCTTAGAAATAGAATCCGAAGTGTTTTTTCCATACTTGGTCAGATGTGTAGGGCCCAATTTCACAAAGGTCAGTGTTAAACACCTTATGACTTTAATATATTTTTTATTTCTATTTTCATAAGAATTAATTAGAAGTTATTGGCGCTGAATGGGGGTTCCCTGAGGAATTTAAAATTAGAATTCCCGCACCCGGAGAAACTCTGATGAGTTGTTGTTCTATGGAGCTAGTTGTTTATCCAGATGTGCTCAACTGGGCATTCGGTTTCCCTTGGACCTCGAGATGTGAAGTACTTTAGCTTAGTAGGATTGTGTCCAAATCAGGCTAGTCCAAAGCCTGGTTTACCTTGATGTCATGTATCATAGCATCTAGGTTATCAAAACTTATGATGCTAATAGAGCAATTCGTTGATATCGTAATGTTGTCTCACAATTTCCAAATTCTCTTTTAATACATCAACAATGAGAATGAATACAAGGTGGTAGATGATCTCTTGGAGGCTGATAAACTTTGGAAGATGTAATTTTTCTTCATTAGCGGCTGGTGGGAGAATGGTAAGAAAATCACCTCACAAGGCAATCTGAACCATCTTACCAGGTTTGGAAGGATACAAGTAGCCTTTTTGAACTCATATTATTTCCTTTATATATTTTATAACTTGTCTCTAACTTATTTCATTTAACAAATATTTCAAAGCCTTATATGCACCTTCTGGAAGTTGCGAATGTCACTTTTAAGAAGTTAAATATGTGGGTGGAGGCTAAATGGTCCAATGGCTTCCATCAATGTTACGGTCCTACTAACTTAGTTCTAAGTCATCTTTGGAGGACTAACCCTGAACGTGAGTTGACATGAGAGAAATTATCCACCCTCACCAACCATCTATTATTTTAAATAGGGTTGAAGCTACTGATGGTAAGGTATATATTCCAACCAGAAACAAAGCCCCCAACCAGAAGAACAAGAAATACAAGAATAACAATGATGGGCTATCAAAAAATATTATGGAAGTTGGAATCGAAGAGCGGCGAGATGGAATTAATGAGTCTTTTTAGCTGTTGTTGTCACCACTATTGAAAAAGATAACACACCCATAAATCTTCCCATGTCTAAGAGGAAGAAGACACACAAAAGAAGCAAGCAAGACAGTGAAAGAAGAGATAAGAAGAGAAAGAAGACCTCAACATGTTCAGAGATTGTGCTGCGTTCGAACATTGTTCTAATATAATCCATGTTGTTGATCCTCCACCAATTTCAGTATCCGACCCTCATTCTCTATTTCTCTCCACATTTGAGAGGCATACATCTGGAGATGCTAATTCGATAAGGGGTATTGAGGGGTTCAATTTTGAAACATTTGAGAAGGACTTTCCTGAATCTACAAACAATGTTACCAATATGGTATTTGAATGGGTATCCTTCAAATTGTCAAAAAATAATGACCTACTGTGATATTCAATGCTGAACTATGTAAAGTTTATTATTGAGTTGGAAAGAGAAGTGAAGTTCCATAAAAAACTCGTTGATTCTCTTCGAATTTAACTAGATGATTGCCCACTTTTAGAACATTACTTAATACGACATTAAATGCCCCGATCAACAAAATATAATATTAAGATAAATACTATTTTTAAAATAATCATACCAAATCGAATCAATTGTTACTCGCTCATAAATAACTATTAAATTAAAAAATATCAACGCTAATTTATTTAATTCATAAATAGTTAGATATAAAAAAAAACCTATCCAAAACTAAAAATTCGAATATCCCCACCTAGATTAACAAAATTTAACATTATTATTATTATTATTTTCGTTATACATCACCTTTTGTATCTTTAATGTTTGATGGTCTCATCCATGCAATTTTCCTTTCTAAAAGTAATAGATTTAAAACAACGATAAAATTAAAAATAAAAATAATTAAAACCTAATAGTTTGAATAAAAAAAATACCAATTAAAAATAAAATATATTTTCCACTATAAAAAAATAGTGGAAAATAATCATCGCAACAGAAAGCTTTATAAAAACAATAGTATAAAAAAAGCATTTTCTCGTAAAGAAAAAAAAATATTTAACACGTTGACGATTATTTGAAGAGTTGGAGACTGCAACAGCTGCATGGTTGAAACGTGTCTTTGTAAAATATATACACTTTCCTCGCTACAACACCTCATGAAACCAAAACTGAATTTTCAAACTCTCTGGATCTCTCTTTTAAAGTTCATAAAGGAGAAAACAATTTTGCAAACAATGCTCTATATATTTCATACCAAATTTAAAATAAAACCGAAACAAACCAATCACCATCCCTGATCGTCGATCCTTAATAAGACAACCAAACTTAACACAGTAGACAATACAGTCTAGATCATCAGTCAAGTGGGATACTGAAAACATATTACATGTAAGCTTGGGAACCAAAAATACATTCTGCAAAGATAACTGACAAGACAAACGCACACTGCCACAATGTGTAGCAGTAACCTAAGAACCATCAGGCAGAGATACTACACAGGCTGGCATAACAGTAACATTGTGCAATAAAGAGATGTCACATGTCATGTGATTAGAAGCCCCAGTATCAATAATCCAAAAGGTACTGAACAACTCATCATTTATAAGCTCATCAGTCTGGGAAACTTTGTCTGTTGAAAAAAGGGAAAGCAACTGCTGCAACTGACCAGAAAGACGAGAAACCTCACCAACAGGAAACTTGGAAATAGTTGCAGTCGATGGACCCACGGTGGTTGTTTGTGCTGTTGCGTTGCATGGCCTTGGAACAACGCCACTGCGTGGCGGTCCGCGCGGACCCCCTTCTCCACGGCCGTAAGCTAATGTAGTATCTGGACGTAAGGCGGTGGTCTGATTTCCAGGATACCCATGTTTGGTGTAGCAATTGGATTCTTCATGACCATTTTTGTGACAATAGGTACAAAAACGCTGAGAATAACGTGGGGCAGACAAAGAAGTACCTCGAGGAGTAGACTGAACTACAAATGCCATCGGAGCCTCTGAGATAGGCTTCTCCACGGGTGCACTGGCCTCTAACCGCTCCTCACCACGCACCTTATTGAATGCTCCATCCAGAGTGAGAGTCTGATCCTGAGCAAGTAACTGAGAGCGAATAGCACCAAAGCGCTCCCGATGGAGACCAGAAAGAAACGCATGCAGCTTTTCTTCATCCTCACTCTGCTGATATGCTTCAGCCATCCCACCACAAACATAACTAGGAGTAAACGAATATGCACTCAACTCATCCCAGATTTTCTCGAGCTTCCCAAAGTATTCAGAAACAGACATAGTAGAGGTTTGTTTACAAGCAGCCAACTCCTCCTTCAACTCACGTTTGCGCTGAATATTGCTAACAGCAAAACGACGCTGCAGAACATCCCACAGAGGTTTAACCTCCTCAAAATACGGAACATATTTGCGCTGCGACTCATCAATAGTGTTCAGAATCCACTGAACGAGTGTGGCTTGAACAACATCACAATCCTCCAGAGACTTCAGATCTACTGGTTTCACAATACTTCCATTAAAAAACCAAGCTTTCTCCTACCTTTCATAGATTAACGCAGAGAACGAGACCAAACCTGATAATTAGTGCCGTCAAATTTAACAGTGGAAATAATATTACCAGGATTATCATTGGAACCAAGATAATAGGGAGAAGTCGGATCAATCTTTCGGAACCCCACTACCGCATCACGTGACGTATGAGAGGTTGTCTGGTCCATTGTAGAATGTGATTCGTTTGCCATAAAAACTACCGAAAACACCCCGGCTGACGGAGGTTACGCCGGAAACACACCGGCTGATGGAAGGTATGCCGGAAACACGTCGGCTGATAAAGGCTACGCTTGAAACACACCGGCTGATAAAGGCTACGCTTAACCCATATACAGACTAATATTAAATAGCTCGTATACATTTTTACACGCTAAAACACTCTAACAGGTAAACATATGAAATTGTTCAACTTTGACATATTAGTAGATTATAGTTTATACTTTGTTTTAGAATATTGACATATTAGTATATTATAGTTTATAGTTTATAGTTTGTACTATTTTTGTAAGTAGATTATAGTTTAGAATTGTTTTAGTAGATTATAGTTTAGAATTGGTTCCATTTTTTTTAAGAACGAGAAGGACCCAGATTAACTTCACACTTTGTTGCATGTTATTCTAAACTAAGAATTTGGATGGTATCTTAACCAAACCCACCAGAATTCATGCATATGATTCAGTATTTTCAAACTAAAGTGTTTTCAAACAAAAGATAATTTACATATTTTTAATAAGGTTATATACTAAAAATTTATTTCTATTTTCCTCTATTTGAAAATTTGGGAGTAAAATAATTTTTAGAATAAATCAAATATTATTGAAAATTATGAAATTGAATAATTATAAAATTCACACCTCAACCCTAATGCTTAAATAAAATAATTGTAAAACTCACATATGAATCCTAATATTGTCTACTACTATTTTTCTATCTAAAAACGTGAAACCGAAGATGTTAGCACACATACAATACAAAGGTGTACTCAAATAATGAGTTAAAAATAAAAAAAATGAAACAGAAGATGTTAGCACACATACAAAAGTGTACCCAAATAATGAGTTAAAAATAAAAAAAGTGAAACCAAAGATGTTAGCACACATACAAAGGTTACAAAGGTGTACCTAAATAATGAGCTAAATAATGAGCTAAATAATGAGTTAAAAATGAAATTTAACTCTGTATTCTTTTTTAACTTCGTAACTTTTAGAATAGCTCCATCAAATATTTCTTTAATATTTCTTTGCTCTTGCAAAGATCAACTTTCCTAAGTCTTTTTAAGTGAATCGGTCTTCCTAACATAATGATAATAATTTAAATTATATTCAACATATTAAACTCAAAAGTCAAATCTTGTGAAGATGTACTATGAAAATCAGATATAAACACAAATACTTAAAATGTTGATAAATTACAAATCTACTCCATACTCATAAAAGCAAATAAAATCATAGTGTAAATTACTTATTTAAGATTAAGGGACCACCTATGTAAATTAATATCCACGTCTTGAAAATAATTAGAGCTTTTAAAATAAATTACAAATAAATTTTCCTCTAATACTAGATTCTGCCACTATTAAAAATGACTTATTTTTGCTCAATTGAACTCCGTTCGGGAAATATAGGTCTTGTAGTATCACTGTTGCTTTTGTAGTTGAGTTAGTGTACTTGATTAGTCTCTATGATTTGTCAAGATTTACAAATAGCCGCCTGAGTGTCCATTTCATCTTCTCCAAACTTCTACCATCAACTTCAAATTCTTCATCAGATAAATCTGATGAATCACAATATTTGTCAGCTTCAATTTCGTTTATTTTCTTCTTTACAACTTCTCTTTCTGTTTTATGCCTTCTACATCCGTGATTAACCCTTTTTAAACTGCACACGTTTGGATGGAGTATGAATCTTATTGTTGATTGCTTTAAGTTTTTTGTTCTTCTTTAGCTCCAGTTTATTTGTTTATTTAACAGCGGTATCTTTTATACTAGCAGGAGGACAATGGAGACTCCCGGTTGTATTCTTTGTAGGGGAAGGTGAATCATTTTTCAGTTGCAAAAGTTTTGTAGAAGATGGAAATTTCCAGTTCCTTCCTTTTTTTGTCTATTCTGTGAAGTAATTTGTTATCCTGATCTTTTGTAGGCGTGCATGGAAGATTGCCGATTTCTTCCTTTGTTTGAGAAGTTGATTCAATTTTATCATCAGATTTTTCAATGTGAAACAAAGATTTCATTTCAAGAGTGTGCATAGCTTCTATCTCTTCAGCAACCTTTTGAGAATCATTTTTGTACAACAATGATTCATTAACTTCTGTAACCTTTTGAGAATCATGTTTGTTCAACAAAGATTTTACAGTATCATGTTGATAATTCTGATTTATCTCTTCTGTAGACTTCTCTTTATCAATAACAATTGACTTCAATTGAGTAGTTTTTCTAATTTTTTTGTGACCCAATCATTCATTTTCAGATGTTCATAAGTCTTTATTTTGTGTGAAAAGCTCTTGCTTTATTTGATTATCATCTTTTCGTTTGCAAACGTCCTCATTGTGCCCTATATGTTTACAAAATTTACAGTAGCTAGGACAGGGACCAAAATCAAGATCCAACTTAAATCGTCATCTTCTTCAAACTTAACTCTAATGTTGTTGATCGATGGTTTCGAAATATCCAAATCAACCCAGAACTTTGCACAATTGATTTTAGCTCTATTAGCTGGTGGTATCCAGAATTTTAAAAGAGTTCCCAAGGGTTTAACGATTTCCATTATCGTTTCTTCGTTATACATAAACTCGGGAAAATTCTTGACAGTAATCGAGACATGCGTTAGGGGACTTTCTTCGCTTTGATCAAAATATGGACTCCACTTAAGAAGTCTCATGATTCTATCGCCGACCTTCCAAACGTTTCTATGCCAAAGTCTTTGTAGATCTTCTTCATTTCCGAACTCGATGAAAACGTGCCTATAGTCCCATTGAGCAACATATTACTTGCTGTAAAACTTGAACTTGGCCAAGAACTCCTTAATTAACTCATATTTAGGCTTGTCGTAAGAAAACTTACCTATGATGGTGTGTTTGGTAATTTTTTAGAGCCTCGCCTTATCTTCTTTCTCGAACTTAATGGTCAATTGTTCTTGATTTTTGATAACAGTTACATTTCGATGGCTGATTTCTTGAGTCATGGGTTTGAGAGCATCAACAAAAGATATTGCCTTATCCTTGTAGCTATTGCTTGTTCTGTAAATTGAATTTTTGAATACCGGATTTGATACAATTCCTACATTATGTTCTGGACGTTGTTTTGGAGACCCATGTTTCTTGCTCTACTCGTGGTTTCTTGAAAGCACCGGGAATTCTTCATCAATAAGATCATTGGTGGGTATTGATTTCGTAGAAAGAGGAGAAATAAGAGATATTTCTCCATGTTCCTTATAGAAAGACTCTATGATTGAAACAATCTAAAGAAGATTTTCATTAGAGCCTCAATAAATGAGAATCGGTTTGAGATCCCACAAAACCAACAATACTATGATACTCGAAATCCCTAATTCATTTACTTTTGATCAACTCCATAATTCCCTTTCGAATCTTTAACCGTCGCCGTCTTTTCATCTTTACTTCTCTCCCAACTAAAAAGACAATTTTCACGGCGTCGTCAAAAGACGAGACCCTTCACTTTATCGGTGTCAGAACTGGAGATGTCATCTTCTACTCACCAGACCCTCGCGCTTCATCGGTTTGGAAAGAGAGATTGAATTAATTATAAGAAAAGTTCCGGTTTTGGGACCCGAATTTAAGGTTTCTTGGTATTTTCTACTTTTTATCGAATATATTTAGTACTTTTTATTTTTTTAAATTTAATAAAAAATTTACTCCCTTATTCTTGTATTTATTCTGGACAATACATAAATAAGTTCAAATCTATTGACGTTTATCCATTTTCAAATAAATATAGACTAAAACTAATTAAAAGAGCTTCAATATAATACATTTGCATCGATGGAAATACAAAGTGAGATCTAGGTTTCTGTAGTTCTTTTTGAATAAAGATAAATCAAACAAAAACCTACAATTTGTCTAATTTGTCTGTGTAATGTTTCGAACTAAAAAAAATTAACAAAAAAATTTATGAGATGAACATTTACCACAGATCCAGTATTGCAAAGCTTGGTTCACTGTTATTAATTAACCATTATGTAAACAATATTTCAATGATGCTCGGAAAAAAATATACGATAAAAGTTGTTCTCAAACCTTAAGAATTGACATTTAGATTTTGTTACTGATTTTTGCAAAGCTTAATTAACTGTTATTAATTAGTCATTATACCAATAATATTTCAATGATGTTCGGAAAAAAATATAGGATAAAAATTGTTCCCAAACCTTAAAAATTGAGATCATCCAAACTCGAATAATTGAAAATTGAGAGATCGAGGCGAAAACAAAATTAAAAAATAAAAATAATAAAATAACCAAAGTTAGATTTCATAAAATAATAAAGACTAAACACGTGACGAATCTGTGTTAAAGAGAAATTATATTTAACACGCTAATACCACCTGTGGATACAAATTGAAAATTAACGACACTTATACACTACAAGGAAACATATGAAACAATTGATAACCTATAAAATATAAAAAAAGTCCATACATAAATAAAAATAAGTATAATCATCTATAAAAACATATAAAAAAAAGCCAGTATATAAATAAAAGTAAAAGTATAATAGTACTATTCATAAGCACTGTTTTATTTTAGTATATATATAATATATAAGAAAAACGGAAACTTTATAAAGAGTACTTAAAAACATTTCCCCACATAGAAACGAAATAATTTTCACAACGTTGTCGACTGTTTTGAAGGTTTGGAAACTGCAACACGTGCATGGTTGACACATGTCTTTGTAAAATAAATACGCTTTCCTGAGCTACTACACCTAGGAAGCCAAAGCCGATTTTTCAAACTCTCTCTCTTTTAAAGTTCATAAAGGAGAAAACAATTTTGCAAACAATGCTCTGTATATTTCATACGAAACTTAAAATAAAACCGAAACAAACCAAATTGTATTAAAACGAGTTCAAACAAACATACCAAACAGATACAGAAACATAACCCAGAAGAGTAAAGTAGAGTAGAAGTACTTATTATTATTATTACAGGTTCCGAAAATAAAATTACTAGGGGGTTTTCAAATCGACGACGACAACAGTAACGTTATCGGCAGTATGCTGTGCCAAAGCTAGCTTTGTAAGTAGCTTCGACGCCTCTGTGCAGGTTTTGCTCAGCATCTCGGCTAATGCTAGCTTTGAAAGTAGCTTCGACTCCTCTGTACCCGATTTGCTCAACATCTTTTTCACTTTTTTGTTCTTGCTCAACACCTTTTTCATTTCTCTGGTGTTGACCGATGTTTCTGCGATTTCTCCTCCGATGGACTCGGTCTGAATTAGACACTCGTGTATTTGTAGTCTTTTTTCCTTTGCAAGGCATTCCCTCACAGCGCGACACGCAACCTCATTCGGCATTACATCCCACAGTCCATCACTTGCTAGAATTATAAATTCGTCGTCGATCGAGCGGTCCATCACGATCACGTCCGGTTCAGAAGTCACAAAAGGTTTTAAGAAGTTATCCCCTAAAATAAACAAACTAAAAATTAAGATAATTAATTAACATGTTTAAGTTCAATTTTTAGTAACATTTTTAGTACCAATCGCTCTTGAAGTAGATAGGACTCCGACCACTCGAGCAACATCCCAGTAAATGACTTGCCCACCGGCTGTCTCAATTCGATCGAGCTCGTCCGCTCTATCCGGCTGGATTTTAAAATTCTAAATATATTTTATTTACAACAAAAATTGAGTAGGTAAAGGGGATTAATAACTATATACCTTATGATCGAAAGATAACGGAATTGGTTTTCCATTCCGACATAGTATAGCTCTCGAATCTCCGCAATTAGCCACAACGATCTTGTCGGAGGTGACAAGGACAACTACGGCAGTGGATCCGACAGCATCGTAGTCCTTTTTGGTGAGCTGACATTTACAATCGGCTTGAAGATTTGGATTTTCGACCACCTTGTCATACCATAGATCTATTTCCTTGTCCATTCGATTGAAACTTAACTTCATCCTTAAATTCCAATCGTCTTCTTTCGCGATTTGGTCTTTCACTAGTTCATGCAATCGTTCTTTGCACCTCTTAGATACCTGGCAAGATTAAATTTTAACTTTGTTTATTGAAATAAAGTATAATTTAAGAAAAACTGTAGCAAATAAGATCGAAATTTACATGCGAGCAACCATGTCCGTCGTAAACAGCGAAATAGTACAGCTCCGATGTCGGGGAATCAGACAAAGAACGGACAGTAAAAGTGTCTTCCATCTCAACTCTCTTCCCACGGACCGATGTAACACCATATCTTACCCAGAGCGGCTGTTCTACTTCTTCCTTCACATCTTGATCTTGTTCTCGTTGTATCTGTATCTGTACTGGTGTCTCTTCTTCGGTGGTTTTCGGCGGTTTTCGGCTTCGTCTTCTATCAGATCTAGGACCAAATTTTTGCCTTAGGATTTCTAGTCTCCGATTTCTGGCTAATCGCGATGATGATTTCGCATCCGATATTGCCATTGATATGGTCATCATATCAACGATAAAATCAGAGAGAAAATCAGAAGCTTTTGCTCTTCTTCTACTATGGGAGCTTGCTTCTATTTATAGTCCTACTTCTAGTTTATCTATTTAATTAAAGTTACATTTAGATAATATTAGTTAGTATATTTGAAACTATTATATTTGAAACAATAAAACATATGTAATGTTTAATATAGAATATGCAATCTACATGATGTAAGTATTTAAATTGTTAAATGTTCTTTTTATAAATATTTAGTGAACAATTATTAGTTTATGTGTTTAATTAGAGATTTAAAAACTAGTGATTAGTAATCCTAACACTAAATTTCTAGGCTTAAGTAGAGTTACAAGATGCAGTCACGTGTAGAGTTGAACGGGACACGTTTCAAGCATGTAGGCCTTCTACCCTCCAAGTGTACAATCTCTTATATATTCGTTACACCAAATGTTTTATACCGCTACAGTATTTATTTATTGTTCAAGTATAGTTATTAATTTCGTTTTATCATTCTAATAAAATTATTCCGAAAAGTGTTTGGCAGCTGAAAATGATGAAACCAGTTTAGCAAAATAATATCAGTTTCCCCAAAAAAAAATTGGGTTTTATATATCTTTGAATCTATGACATGTAGATATTTTTAATTTCAATAACAAACTGACGTTATCCAAAAAAAAAAGTGCATTTTTAAATAAATTAAAAACATAATAGAAAATTCTTTCTTTATGAAAATCATACTTTATAAAATTCTGATTATCTCTTATATAACACGTTTTATTTTGTGTAATTTGGATGTTGGTTATAATTTGTTTGATGATAAGACCGTTATTATATGGTAAAATGATATTGGACAAGATATGGCTACAGACCGAGCGATATGAACATTTAAAAAAATCGATATAGCAGTGTGTTTTTGAGAGGATCTTACGCTTTACCGAGATCGTCTATAAATACACCATATACAAGCATCATAACTAAGGCCTCACCGAGGTCTACTCACGACATATGATCGAGAGGTCTTGAGACTAAAGACCGAGGGGTCACAGTCCTTAACATAGCCATTCTTATCTGAACGAACAAACTGATGCTGCTTAACTGAGCATTCG